>JAWPEI010000017.1:1485000-1568845 GCA_035578085.1 Solanum pinnatisectum
TATAGTTTAGGGTTTATGGTTAGGGTTTAGGTTTTAGATTTAGGGTTTAGGGTTTAAGGTTTTGTGTTTAGTGACTAGAGTTTAGGGTTTAGGTTTTAGAGTTTGGATTTAGGGTTTTGGGTTTAGGGTTGGATGGTTTAGGGTTTAGGATTTAGGGTTGAGGATTTATGGTTTAGGTTTGGGGTTTAGAGTTTAGGATTTTGGGTTTAGGGTTTAGATTTTAGGATTTAGGGTTTTGGTTTAGTGTTTAGGGTTTAAGTTTTTGGGTAATGGTATAGGGTTTAGGGTTTAGGGTTTAGGGTTTAGGTTTTAATGTCTAATGTTTAGGGTTTAGAGTTTAGTGTTTAAGGTTTAGGTTTAGGGTTTAGGATTTAGGGTTTAGGATTGACAATTTGGGGTTTAGGGTTTAGGGTTTAGGGTTTAGGGTTTAGAGTTTAGGGTTTAGGATTTAGGTTTTAGGGATTAGGGTTTAGGTTTAGGGCTTAGGGTTTAGTGTTTAGGATTTAGGATTTAGGGTTAGGGTATAGGATTTAGGGTTTAGGGTTTATAGTCGACGGTTTAGGTTTTGGGGTTTAGGGTTTAGGGTTTAGGGTTTAGGATTTAGGGTTTAGGGTTTAGGGTTTAGGGTTTAGAGTTTAGGGTTTAGGGTTTAGGTTTTAGGATTTAGGTTTTAGTGTTTAGGGTTTAGATTTACGGTTTAGGGTTTAAGTTTAAGGTAGAGTTTAAGGTTTAGGGTTTAGAGTTTAGGGTTAGGGTTTAGGGTTTAGGATTTAGGGTTTAGGGTTTAGGGATTAGGATTTAGGGTTTATAGTTTAGTATTTTGGATTTAGGGCTTAGGGTTTAGGGTTTAGAATTTCGAGTTGTAGGTTTAGAGTTTAGTGGTTAGGATGTAGTTTTTAGTGTTTAGGGTTTAGAGTTTAGGATTTAGGGTTTAGGGTTTAGGGTTAGTGTTTAGTGTTTAGGTTTTAGGGTTTAAGGTTTAGGGTTTCGGGTTTCAAGTTTAGGATTTAAGGTTTAGGGTTTACGGTTTAGAGTTTAGGATTTAGGGTTCAGGGTTTATAGTTTAGATTTAGGGTTTAGGGTTTAGGGTTTAGGGTTTAGGGTTTAGGATAAGCCAAAAAGAACATGTAATAGATTGTAAATATATTAAAGGAAAAGCTAAAATACCTATCATAAACAAAAAAATAATTAATAAAGAAATTCAAGAATTAAAATCAAAAAATCCAATAAAATACGTACATTTAGGAGCAACAGAAATATTAATAAAAGCATGTTTTAGGGAAGGAATAGATACACCTATAGAATTATATTTAGCAGATGATAGAATAATTCAACCTATAGAAAAAGCATAATAAGTGCGATTAGAAATCTAATATACCAAAAATTTAAATTTATAATAAGTGCAAACTATTCATAGCAATAGAAGACAAGAACATAGATAAATCACGGTACTATATTGGAAAATGTCGGGCATAAATTAGCACGAAGTAAAATATTTCTGACAAGATGTAAAAATTTATATGTATTAACTACAAAGCATAAAACAACGACAAAAAATAAGATTCAAAAAATCAAAATAGAAAATCCATTTGATAAAATAATTACGATAATTGATAATAATGATTCTGATTATAAAGAACTAGATATTGAAGAAGATTTAGAGATAGTAAAAGAAAGATTAAGTACATCTAAAAGATTAAGCTATGATACACCTTCATCATCAAGAACTAGTACATCTAGGAGATTAGATTATGATTTAATACCTAAGTTAAAAGAACTACAACAAGATGAAATCCAACCATACCAATATTATATTACAGGAATATTAGACCAAAGAAAATATTTAATAACTATAAATACAGGACAAACAGAAAACCAAATTATAAGAGAATTAGTCAAAGAACATGAGATAATTACGGAGAAAATATAAACACAGAATTACCTAGAGCTTTGGTAAATATAGAAGAAACTACTGAACAAGAACTAATTATTGGAGGAATACCAATAAAAATTAAATTCAAAATACATCAAGGAAATAATAATATTACTTTAGGAATAAAATGGCTAGAAACAGTTAGACCATATAATATAGATGATAAACAATTAACGATAACTTATGAAACTAAGAAAGTAATTATTAAAAGAACAATTATATGATAAAATAACAACATCTAATATAATGACAAAAATATACATTCTAGCAAAAATAATTATAGAAGGATACTATAATAGATACTACACACCTATGATAGACACAGGAGCAGAAGCAAATATGTGTAAACATAATTGTCTACGGATAGTAAATGGGAAAAATTAAAAACACCATTAATAGTAACAGATTCAATAATGAAGGAAGCATGATAACACATAAAGCTAAAAATATAAAAACACAAATATAGGATAAAATATTAATAATCGAAGAAATCTATAGTTATGAATTTACAAATAAAGATATATTATTAGGAATGCCTTTTTTAGAAAAACTATATCCACACACTATAACAAAAACGCATTGGTGGTTCACTACCATATGTAATCACAAAATAGGAGCAAAAGAGTTAATAATAAAATTAGAAAAAATACACCATGGATAAAAGGAAGTGAAAAAATTACCCAAAAATTAGAAAATGTAACAACTAATGATCATAAAATAGAAATTATAATATTCACAGTAGATAAAATACAAGCAATAAATGATAAGTTAAACTCATTATATAACGAAAACCCATTACAAGGATGGGATAAACACAAAACAAAAGTAAAAATTGAACTAATAGATGAAAATAGTATAATAACACAAAAACCATTAAGATATAATTTTGAAGACCAATCAGAATTTAAAATGCATATAAATGAATTATTAGAAAATAATTATATACAAGAAAGCGATAGTAAACATAATAGTCCAGCATTCATAGTAAATAAACATAGTGAACAAAAAAGAGGAAAAACTAGAATGGTTATTGATTATAGAAATCTAAATGCAAAAACTAAAACATATAATTACCCTATACCTAATAAAATATTAAAAGTAAGACAAATACAAGGATATAATTACTTTAGTAAATTTGGTATGTAAATCGAGTTTTACCACTTAAAACTAGAAGAAGAATCTAAACATTTAACAGCATTTACTGTACCCCAAGGATTCTACGAATGGAATGTTCTACCATTTGGATATAAAAACGCACCAGGTAGATATCAACATTTTATGGATACATACTTTAACCAGCTAGAAAATTGTATAGTATATATAGACGATATATTACTATATTCAAAAACAAAGGAGGAACACATAAAATTATTAGAAAAATTTATACACATCATAGAAATATCAGGAATTAGCTTATCTAAAAAGAAAGCTGAGATTATGAAAAATCAAATAGAATTCTTAGGAATTCAAATAGATAAAAATGGAGTAAAAATGCAAACACATATTGTACAAAAAATATCCAATTCTGAAGAATTATTAGACACTAAGAAAAAATTACAATCCTTCTTAGGATTAGTTAATCAAGTAAGAGAATATATACCAAAATTAGCAGAAAATTTAAAACCATTACAGAAAAAATTAAAGAAAGATATAGAATATCACTTTGATGAACAAGACAAAAAATATATCGGAAAAATAAAACTAATGTGTAAAGATTTACCAAAATTATATTTTCGGATGAAAATAAACAATTTACTTATATAGTAGAAAGCAGACTCAAGTGACCATAGTTCTGGAGGAGTATTAAAATATAAATATATAAATGAAAAAATAGAACATCATTTGTAGATATTATTAGGATCATATCTGAGACCCACAAATAAAATGGGAAATAAATAGAAAAGAACTATTTGCCTTATATAAATGTTTATTAGCTTTTGAGCCATACATTGTATATAACAAATTTATTATTAGAAACAGATAATACCACGAGGTAAAATGGTGGATAACCAAAAAGTACAAGACTTCGATTACAACAAAGAAATAAGAAGGCGGTAGTCAATATATTGAATTTTTCATTTACAATTGAAATTATAAGCCCGACAAAAATGTGATTGAGATCACCTCTCAAGAAAAATCTTGAGCAGACAAATACAATGGATCGGATACTCAACCTCCTAACTACACTTTGCAAAAAGTGGATAGTATGGACGGTGAGATACAAAAGCTAAAGGAGCAAGCTAGTAGTCGTGACATGACTCTAAAAATGCGAGCTACGTCGATCGGAAGGCGTTAAAATTCGAGCTAGAAGGAGGCGTTGGGAAACTCCTAAAACCCATAACGTTTGCTTAAATGCAGTGCAGTACATACGGAGCTACAAAGAAAACTACGAAGAAAAAATTATACCAATACAAATATGAATAAACTTTTGACAAACCATATCTGACTCAAAAATACAAAAATCCGTACCTACTCCTCAAACTACTACATACAAAAATAGCCTAGCCATGAGAAAAATACATACAACCATATTACCCGAAACTATACGGAAAATATTTATAAAGTCCAAGCGTGCTTAAATAAAAACCCCAGAGCTATAAATCCAAAAGAACCAAATACCGATTATATTACTCAACATCTACAAGGATATAATAAGTTAATTGCCCTTCAGTACAAATACAAACTTAGTAACAACTTGTTACAATTATGGACTACTCGATGCAGTGTACAGCTACGAGAGGCGAAATTTGAAGATACGAACTATACAAAGCATTCTTAACCTACAAACGAGTTACTAAAGGAACTCTATTTTCATAAAGTTCTATCTGACTCTGTGAAATACTATATGTGAAATAAAACCATTATACAAGTAATAAAGATTGGTTTAACGGAGATATGTTAATTAGGAAAAGATAGAAAAACAAGATGAGATACCTATTGTAGATATTCTGATTTCTACGCCAATAAAAGAGTTATCGGAATAGCTACAATATTAACTGAGTTAGCAAATAATTATCTAAATAACAATACAATATGGAGTTACTACCGAGATAACACTATGATATATGCAAATTGTCGAGAAACAAGAGAAGGAGATATGGAAGAAATAAATGGATTGAATCTTGAGTCTCCTAAAACCGAGAAAATACACCAACTACACGAGCTATCAAGAAAAATTTCATTTCACGATATTATTGACAAGATATTGCACAACTATTAGCGTGAAATACTCGAGCATATATGTTCCAAGTGTCACGGAGAAGATAATGAAGTTCCAACGTGCAATTTGGAATAAAATACCAAAGACAAAAGACAAAGAGATAGCGGCTGATGAAGACAAATGACAAAACAAAATATGATGAAGACACATATGTAAAAAGTCAAAAGTAGGATAAGCATCTTATCTTACTTTCTGTAAAGTTTTTGTTTTCTTTTTGTAAAGTAAAAGTAAAGTAGTTTGTTTTTATTTGGAGTCAAGACGGGACACTATTTATAAATAGTGAAATGTCAATTATGTAAATAGTAGAGGTCAAATCTTGTACAAATAGTAAGTCGAT
The DNA here is from genome assembly GCA_035578085.1 of Solanum pinnatisectum. Classification (NCBI taxonomy): domain Eukaryota; kingdom Viridiplantae; phylum Streptophyta; class Magnoliopsida; order Solanales; family Solanaceae; genus Solanum; species Solanum pinnatisectum. The sequence goes on from JAWPEI010000017.1 coordinate 1,490,491, forward strand.
CCTTTGTTCATGAATAGTAAAGGTCAAGTCACTCATGAATAGTAATGTAAATCTTTGCCTATAAATAAGATGAAGGAGAAAGGGAAAATCATCCCTCATCTCCCATTCCCTCATTTCCTCTCTCAAATTCCGCAGATCCTTATATTGGTATCAGAGCTAGAAAAGAAAAATATAAATGAAAAAATCTAGCAATAACCAGGAATCTATGAAGGAATCAATTCCAGAAAATCTACAAACTAAGGTATGTTCATATTTCAATATGAATAACTAAACTATCTTATTCCTGATAATCTCTTGATTATTATTAGATTATTATCATGTTATAGTATTGTTATACTAAATAAATTGAAGTAGTTTGCTATGAGCGAAGGTAAGTGAGAATAGGTAAGCCCGGACTATGCCATCCTAAAGCGGAAACCAGTTAAGCGTGAGAAAGCGTTTGAGGAAATGCGTACCGATTGAAAGCGTATTAGGGTAGCGATTGAAGTGAAAATCATAGTAGTGACCAAAAGAATTTATTTAGGATAACTTTAATATAATCTGATAATTGATAATAACAAACAAGAAGGTTAGAAGGAATAAAACTTGTTTAGAAATTATGAAAATGGTACCTACATACTTACTAAATGGAGATGATAAATATAAAATACTTATTAGAACATTAAATATTGACATAAAAAGAGAAATTTACGACCTTTTACTTATTGAGGAAATAATAGAATTAGACAGAATAAATGAACTAATAGAACAAAATTGGCAAGAACTAACTATCCAAAATATATATGAATTATATGACTTATATTCAGATTAATGATAAATTACGAATATCTAACATATTGGTTACAAACTATGGGAGATTTAGATCTACTAAATAAACTTTTAGTAGAAAATATTATAACATATCGAAGAACCCAAGATATGGAATACTTAGAATATATTTCAGAAACTATAAAAGAAATACAAAATCTTATGATAAAAAAGCAAGGATATTATGAAAAAATGTTTTCAAACTTATAATGGATGAAACTTATAGAAAACAATTATTAGAAAAAATCAATGAAATAAAACAAGAATTAAGATTTAGACAACATAGACTAGAAGAAAATATATGGCGGAGTATGCCAAAAATCTATAAAAGCACAAAGAAAAAAGATATTCTTATTAGATCTACAATTACAACACTTAGAATATAAATATCAACATAATTTATAATGAATAAAGAAGAATATGCTGTAGAAGAAAAGATATATAAAAGTCAAGATGGATTAGAAATAAAAATAATACATTCAAACTTAGAACGAAGATATAAAAAAATAGGAACCCAATTATACTTAATGCCAGATAAAGAATCAGCAAAATTAGAAGATAGTCTAACAACTATGGTAAGATTAAATAAAGAAAATGAAGAAATAGATAGAAGAAAAGAAATTGAAAAAATTAGAGAACAAGCTAAAAAAGAAATTAAACAAATAGAAGAAGTAAAAGATACTAGAATTCAAGAATTACAAAAAGAATTAGAAAGACTTAAACAATTATATGAAGAAAAATTAAAAGCAAAAGAAGAATATAAGAAAAGAACTGAAGAATTAAAGTTAAATCAAGAAATAGAAAAATTTAAAACAATGTTAGAAGAAACAGAAGAATTACCTGAATTAAAAATAGAAGAAATAAATGAAATAAATGGAGAAGAAAATGATAATATTTCAGAAAATAATTATGAATCATATCTACAGTGATGTTCTATTTTTTCATTTATATATTTATATTTTAATACTCCTCCGTAACTATGGTCACTTGAGTCTGTTTCTACTATATAAGTAAATTGTTTATTTTCATCTGGAAAATATAATTTTGGTAAATCTTTACACATTAGTTTTATTTTTCTGATATATTTTTTGTCTTGTTCATCAAAGTGATATTCTATATCTTTCTTTAATTTTTTCTGTAATGGTTTTAAATTTTCTGCTAATTTTGGTATATATTCTCTTACTTGATTAACTAATCCTAAGAAGGATTGTAATTTTTTCTTAGTGTCTAATAATTCTTGAGTGGATATTTTTGTACAATATGTGTTTGCATTTTTATTCCATTTTTATCTATTTGTATTCCTAAGAATTCTATTTGATTTTGCATAATCTCAGCTTTCTTTTTAGATAAGCTAATTCCTGATATTTCTATGATGTGTATAAATTTTTCTAATAATTTTATGTGTTCTTCCTTTGTTTTTGAATATAGTAATATATCGTCTATATATACTATACAATTTTCTAGCTGGTTAAAGTATGTATCCATAAAATGTTGATATCTACCTGGTGCGTTTTTATATCCAAATGGTAGAACATTCCATTCGTAAAATCCTTGAAAGTCTGATAAATCTTTGTTAAATGTTTAGATTCTTCTTCTAGTTTTAGGTGGTAAAATCCTGATTTACAGTCAAATTTACTAAAGTAATTATATCCTTGTATTTGTCTTACTTTTAATATTTTATTAGGTATAGGGTAATTATATGTTTTAGTTTTTGCATTTAGATTTCTATAATCAATAACCATTCTAGTTTTTCCTCTTTTTTGTTCACTATGTTTATTTACTATGAATCTTTGGACTATTATGTTTACTATTGCTTTCTTGTATATAATTATTTTCTAATAATTCATTTATATGCATTTTAAATTCTGATTGGTCTTCAAAATTATATCTTAATGGTTTTTGTGTTATTATACTATTTTCATCTATTAGTTCAATTTTTACTTTTGTTTTGTGTTTATCCCATCCTTGTAATGGGTTTTCGTTATATAATGAGTTTAACTTATCATTTATTGCTTGTATTTTATCTCATGAATATTATAATTTCTATTTTATGATCATTAGTTGTTACATTTTCTAATTTTTGGGTAATTTTTCACTTCCTTTTATCCATGGTGTATTTTTCTAATTTTATTATTAACTCTTTTTGCTCCTATTTTGTGATTACATATGGTAGTGAACCACCAATGCGTTTTGTTATAGTGTGTGGATATAGTTTTTCTAAAAAGGCATTCCTAATAATATATCTTTATTTGTAAATTCATAACTATAGATTTCTTGATTATTAATATTTTATCCCATATTTGTGTTTTTATATTTTTAGCTTTATGTGTTATCATGCTTCCTTCATTATTGAATCTGTTACTATTAATGGTGTTTTTAATTTTCCCATTTACTATACGGTAGACAATTATGTTTACACATATTTATACACTCTGTGTCTATCATAGGTGTGTAATACCTGTTATAGTATCCTTCTATAATTATTTTTGCTAAAATGTATATTTTTGTCATTATATTAAGATGTTGTTATTTTATCATATAATTGTTCTTTTAATAATTACTTTCTTAGTTTCATAAGTTATCGTTAATTGTTTATCATCTATATTATATGGTCTAACTGTTTCTAGCCATTTTATTCCTAAAGTAATATTATTATTTCCTTGATGTATTTTGAATTTAATTTTTATTGGTATTCATCAAATAATAAGTTATTGTTAAGTAGATTCTTCTATATTTACCAAAGCTCTAGGTAATTCTGTGTTTATATTTTCTCCTGTAATTATCTCATGTTCTTTGACTAATTCTCTTATAATTTGGTTTTCTATTTGTCCTGTATTTATAGTTATTAAATATTTTCTTTGGTCTAATATTCCTGTAATATAATATTGGTATGGTTGGATTTCATCTTGTTGTAGTTCTTTTAACTTAGGTATTAAATCATAATCTAATCTCCTAGATGTACTAGTTCTTGATGATGAAGGTGTATCATAGCTTAATCTTTTAGATGTACTTAATCTTTCTTTTACTATCTCTAAATCTTCTTCAATATCTAGTTCTTTATAACTGTATTCATTATTATCAATTCTTGTAATTATTTTATCAAATGGATTTTCTATTTTGATTTTTGAATCTTATTTTTCTTTGTTGTTTTATGCTTTGTAGTTAATACATATAAATTTTTACATCTTCTTTGTAAATATTTTACTTCACAGTGCTAATTCTATGCTGACATTTTCCAATATAGTACAGTGATTTATCTATGTTCTTGTCTTCTATTGCTCTTGAATAGTTTGCACTTATTATAAATTTAAATTTTTGGTATATTAGATTTCCTCTAATCGCACTTATTATGCTTTTTCTATAGGTTGAATTATTCTATCATCTGCTAAATATAATTCTATAGGTGTATCTATTCCTTCCTAAAACATGCTTTTATTAATATTTCATTTGCTCCTAAATGTACGTATTTTATTGGATTTTTGATTTTAATTCTTGAATTTCTTTATTAATTATTTTTTGTTTATGATAGGTATTTTAGCTTTTCCTTTAATATATTTACAATCTATTACATGTTCTTTTGGCTTATTACATAATATTCATCTTGTTTTAATTTAAATAAATTTTTAGTTTAGGTACTTCTAATATCTTATCTATGCTTAAGTCTAATTCTTTTCCTTTTATTTGTTCAAACATATTATTGTCAAATATTATTTTTCGTTCTGTATAATCATTATCTTGGTATTCTTCTTTACTTATTATTTTTATGTCGCTTTCAGTCATAATCATAATCATAAGATTACTCTATTTCTTCTTCTAATTCAATATCTGAAATTTCGACTATGATATCTTCATTTTCTAAGTCATAATCTAAATAATCTATCTGTTTGTATGTGTCGTTTTCTATTATTATTTGATTATTTGTTTCTTTTTAAGTCTTTTGGTGATTTACAATCTCTAGCTAAATGTCCTAGTTTTCCACAATTATAACATTTACATTACATTATATTTTCTTAACTCTATGTGGTCTTTTATGTTTATAATTTTTTATATAATATCTTTTTCTTGGGATTTTATCTTTATATTTTGTTTTGAAATGTTTATATTTCTTTATCCTTTTCTTATATTTATATGGATTTTTACATCCAAATTGGGGTGCTAATTTATTTGTACAATATTTTAGGTTTTTACTAATATTTTTCTAGTTTTAATTCCTCTTTATGTTTTTCACATAGTTTTATAAACCATTGTTGTAGGAATTTTACTCTAGCTCCTAGTGTATCTCTTGTATTTGATTCTTCCCAATCTTTTATTATTCTTGAACTAAATGGTTCTGGTAATTTTGTGTAATATAATTTTCTTATTTCTCTACTTTCATCATTTGTATATATTCCTTTATAGTAATATTCTCTAAATGCACATGTATATTCATCTATATAACTCATTTTACATATTGCTAATTTATTCATTAAATTTCATTTATTATTTTATCTTTCGTTGTTCTTCTATTTACATTTGTCATACTTCCAAATTCATTTCTAATTGATATTTCATATTTAGTTAATATGTCTATTCTGATGTTGCTATGTCATTATTAAGTTTCGTATTATTTCTTAATGTTTCTAAGCTTGTTATTGTTAAATTTTGTAACCATATTTTTCTTTGTTCCTATAAGTGTTCTTTCTATATATCTGGGGCATCCATTATTGATATTTTGTTGTCTATTAATTGTTTTGATATATAACCTATCCATAATTGAATTGTTTTATTTGTATACGCTCTGTGATCTAAATCTAAGAAATTATTTTGATCTGTAGTTTGTCTAGGTATCCAATTTTTATTTAATCTTTTATCCCATAAAACTTTATCTCTATTTTCTTTTTCATAAGTATAATATGTTGGGGTTGTATCAATTCGTGTTTTAGAATTTGAAGTACTAGGTTTCTCATCTAAATTTCCTACATTTATTTCTATATTTTTATCTTTTTCTATAAGATCAGTATATGTTTCTGAATATGATTCATAATTATTTTCTGAAATATTATCATTTTCTTCTCCATTTATTTCATTTATTTCTTCTATTTTTAATTCAGGTAATTCTTGTGTTTCTTCTATGATTGTTTTAAATTTTTCTATTTCTTGATTTAACTTTAATTCTTGATTCTTTTCTTATATTCTTCTTTTGCTTTTAATTTTTCTTCATATAATTGTTTAAGTCTTTCTAATTCTTTTGTAATTCTTGAATTCTAGTATCTTTTACTTCTTCTATTTGTTTAATTTCTTTTTAGCTTGTTCTCTAATTTTTCAATTTCTTTTCTTCTATCTATTTCTTCATTTTCTTTATTTAATCTTACCATAGTTGTTAGACTATCTTCTAATTTCTTGATTCTTTATCTGGCATTAGATATAATTGGGTTCCTATTTTTTTATATCTTCGTTCTAAGTTTGAGTGTATTATTTTTATTTCTAATCCATCTTGACTTTTATATATTTTTTCTTCTACAGCATATTCTTCTTTATTCATTATAAGTTATGTTGATATTTATATTCTAAGTGTTGTAATTGTAGATCTAATAAGAATATCATTTTTCTTTGTGCTTTTATAGATTTTTGGCATACTCCTGCCCATATATTTTCTTCTAATCTATTTTGTCTAAATCTTAATTCTTGTTTTATTTCATTAATTTTTTCTAATAGTTGTTCTTTATAATTTTCATCCATTATGAAAACATTTTTTCATAATATTCCTGTTTCTTTATCATAAGTTTTTGTATTTCTTTTATATTTTCTGAAATATATTCTAAGTATTTCATATCTTGGGTTCTTCGATATATTATAATATTATTTATTAAAAGTTTATTTAGTAGATCTAAATCTTCCATAGTTTGTAACCAATATGTTAGATATTCGTAATTTATCATTATTCTGAACACAAGTCATATAATTCATATATATTTTGGATAGTTAGTTCTTGCCAATTTTGTTCTATTAGTTCATTTATTCTGTCTAATTCTATTATTTCCTCAATAAGTAAAAGGTCGTAAATTTCTCTTTTTATGTCAATATTTAATGTTCTAAGGATATATAAAATAAGTATTTTATATTTATCATCTCCATTTAGTAAGTATGTAGGTACCATTTTCATAATTTCTAAACAAGTTTTATTCCTTCTAACCTTCTTGTTTGTTATTATCAATTATCAGATTATATTAAAGTTATCCTAAATAAATTCTTTTGGTCACTACTATGATTTTCAGCTTCAATCAGTTACCCTAACAGCGCCTTCAACTGGTACGTACTTCCCCTCAAACGGCTTTCCTCACGCCTAACTGGGTTTCCGTTTTAGGATGGCATAGTCTGGGCTTACCTATTCTCAGCTTACCTTCGTTCATAGCAAACTACTTCGAATTTATTTAGTATAACAATACTATAACATGATAATAATCTAATAATAATCAAGAGATTATCAGGAATAAGATAGTTTAGTTATTCATATTGAAATATGAACATACCTTAGTTTGTAGATTTTCTGGAATTGATTCCTTCATAGATTCCTGGTTATTGCTAGATTTTTCCATTTATATTTTTCTTTTCTAGCTCTGATACCAATATAAGGATCTGCGGAATTTGAGAGAGGAAATGAGGGAATGGGAGATGAGGGATGATTTTCCCTTTCTCCTTCATCTTATTTATAGGCAAAGATTTACATTACTATTCATGAATAGTGACTTGACCTTTACTATTCATGAACAGTGACTGACTCTTACTATTTGTACAGTACTTGACCTCTACTATTTACATAATTGACATTTCACTATTTATAAATAGTGTCCTGTCGGTGACTCCAAATAAAAACAAACTACTTTACTTTTACTTTACAAAAAGAAAACAAAAACTTTACAGAAAGTAAGATAAGATGCTTATCCTACTTTTGACTTTTTACATATGTGTCTTCATCATATTTTGTTTTGTCATTTTGTCTTCATCAGTCGGCTATCTCTTTGTCTTTTGTCTTTGGTATTTTATTCGGTATGCAGGTTGGAACTTCATTATCTTCTCCGTGACACTTGGAACATATATGCTCTGAGTATTTCTTTGCTAATAGTTGTGCAATATCTTGTCAATATCTTGGTGAAATGAAATTTTTCTTGATAGCTCGTGTAGTTGGTGTATTTTCTGGTTTTAGGAGACTCAGTATCCACTGACGTATTTCTTCCATATCTCCTTCTCTTGTTTCTCGACAATTTGCATATATCATAGTGTTATCTCGGCTGTAGTAACTCCATATTGTATTGTTATTTAGATAATTATTTGCTAACTCCGTTAATATTGTAGCTATTCCGATAACTCTTTTATTGGCGTAGAAATCAGGAATATCTACAATAGGTATCTCATCTTGTTTTTCTATCTTTTCCGGAATTAACATATCTCTGGTTAAACCAATCTTTATTACTTGTATAACTGGTTTTATTTCGTCATATAGTATTTCTGCTGTAGCTGTATAGAACTTTATGAAAAATAGAGTTCCTTTAGTAACTCGTTTGTAGGTTAAGAATGCTTTGTATAGTTCAGGTATCTTCGAAATTTCGTCTCCTGTAGCTGTGTACACTGTACTGAGTAGTCCATAATTGTAACAAGTTGTTACTAAGTTTGTATTTGTACCTGGAAGGGCAATTAACTTATTATATCCTTGTAGATGTTGAGTAATATAATCGGTATTTGGTTCTTTTGGATTTATAGCTCTGGGGTTTTTATTTAAGTACGTTTGGACTTTATAAATATTTTCCGTATAGTTTAGCGTAATATGGTAGTATGTATTTATCTGTAGGGAAAGGCTATTTTTGTATGAAGTAGTTTGAGGAGTAGGTGCGGATTTTTGTATTTTGGAGTATATGGTTTGTCAAAAAGTTTATTCATATTTGTATTGGTATAATTTTTTTCTTCTGTAGTTTTCTTTGTAGCTCCAGATGTACCTGCACCTGCATTTAAGCAAACGTTATGGGTTTTAGGGAGTTTCCCAACGTCTCCTTCTAGCTCTGGAATTTTAACGTCTTCCGATCGACGTAGCTCCGCATTTTTAGAGTCATGCTGCTGACTACTAGCTTGCTCCTTTAGCTTTTGTATCTCACCGTCCATACTATCCACTTTTTTGCAAAGTGTAGTTAGGAGGTTGAGTATCTGATCCATTGTATTTATGCATTGATATTTTTCTCTTGAGAGGTGATCTGCAATCACATTTTTGTCGATTTTATAATTTCAATTGTAAATGAAAAATTCAATATATTGACTACAGTCTTCTTATTTCTTTTATTTGTAACTTGAGTCTTGTACTTTTTGGTTATCCACCATTTTACCATGTATTATCTGTTCTAACAATAAATTTGTTATATACAATGTATGGCTCAAAAGCTAATAAACATTTATATAAGGCAAATAGTTCTTTTCTATTTATTTCCCATTTTATTTGTGGAGTGCAGTATATGATCCTAATAATATCTACTGTGATGTTCTATTTTTTCATTTATATATTTATATTTTAATACTCCTCGTAACTATGGTCACTTGAGTCTGTTTCTACTATATAAGTAAATTGTTTATTTTCATCGGAAAATATAATTTTGGTAAATCTTTACACATTAGTTTTATTTTTCGATATATTTTTGTCTTGTTCATCAAAGTGATATTCTATATCTTTCTTTAATTTTTCTGTAATGGTTTTAAATTTTACGCTAATTTTGGTATATATTCTCTTACTTGATTAACTAATCCTAAGAAGGATTGTAATTTTTCTTAGTGTCTAATAATTCTTGAATTGGATATTTTTGTACAATATGTGTTTGCATTTTTACTCCATTTTTATCTATTTGAATTCCTAAGAATTCTATTTGATTTTTCATAATCTCACTTTCTTTTAGATAAGCTAATTCTGATATTTCTATGATGTGTATAAATTTTTCTAATAATTTTATGTGTTCCTCCTTTGTTTTTGAATATAGTAATATATCGTCTATATATACTATACAATTTTCTAGCTGGTTAAAGTATGTATCCATAAAATGTTGATATCTACCTGGTGCGTTTTTATATCCAAATGGTAGAACATTCCATTCGTAGAATCCTTGGGAATGCTGATAAATCTTTGTTAAATGTTTAGATTCTTCTTCTAGTTTTAAGTGGTAAAATCTGATTCTGATCAAATTTACTAAAGTAATTATATCCTTGTATTTGTCTTACTTTTAATATTTTATTAGGTATAGGATAATTATATGTTTTAGTTTTTGCATTTAGATTTCTATAATCAATAACCATTCTAGTTTTTCCTCTTTTTTGTTCACTATGTTTATTTACTATGAATCTTTGGACTATTATGTTTACTATCGCTTTCTTGTATATAATTATTTTCTAATAATTCATTTATATGCATTTTAAATTGATTGGTCTTCAAAATTATATCTTAATGGTTTTGTGTTATTATACTATTTTCATCTATTAGTTCAATTTTTACTTTTGTTTTGTGTTTATCCCATCCTTGTAATGGGTTTTCGTTATATAATGAGTTTAACTTATCATTTATTGCTTGTATTTTATCTACTGTGAATATTATAATTTCTATTTTATGATCATTAGTTGTTACATTTTCTAATTTTTGGGTAATTTTTTCACTTCCTTTTATCCATGGTGTATTATTTATAATTTTATTATTAACTCTTTTGCTCCTATTTTGTGATTACATATGGTAGTGAACCACCAATGCGTTTTGTTATAGTGTGTGGATATAGTTTTTCTAAAAAGGCATTCCTAATAATATATCTTTATTTGTAAATTCATAACTATAGATTTCTTGATTATTAATATTTTATCCCATATTTGTGTTTTTATATTTTTAGCTTTATGTGTTATCATGCTTCCTTCATTATTGAATCCTGTTACTATTAATGGTGTTTTTAATTTTTCCCATTTACTATCTGGTAGACAATTATGTTTACACATATTTGCTTCTGCTCCTGTGTCTATCATAGGTGTGTAATACCTATTATAGTATCCTTCTATAATTATTTTTGCTAGAATGTATATTTTTGTCATTATATTAGATGTTGTTATTTTATCATATAATTGTTCTTTTAATAATTACTTTCTTAGTTTCATAAGTTATCGTTAATTGTTTATCATCTATATTATATGGTCTAACTGTTTCTAGCCATTTTATTCCTAAAGTAATATTATTATTTCCTTGATGTATTTTGAATTTAATTTTTATTGGTATTCCTCCAATAATTAGTTCTTGTTCAGTAGTTTCTTCTATATTTACCAAAGCTCTAGGTAATTCTGTGTTTATATTTTCTCCTGTAATTATCTCATGTTCTTTGACTAATTCTCTTATAATTTGGTTTTCTGTTTGTCCTGTATTTATAGTTATTAAATATTTTCTTTGGTCTAATATTCCTGTAATATAATATTGGTATGGTTGGATTTCATCTTGTTGTAGTTCTTTTAACTTAGGTATTAAATCATAATCTAATCTCCTAGATGTACTAGTTCTTGATGATGAAGGTGTATCATAGCTTAATCTTTTAGATGTACTTAATCTTTCTTTTACTATCTCTAAATCTTCTTCAATATCTAGTTCTTTATAACTGTAATCATTATTATCAATTACTGTAATTATTTTATCAAATGGATTTTCTATTTTGATTTTTTGAATCTTATTTTTTGCTGTTGTTTTATGCTTTGTAGTTAATACATATAAATTTTTACATCTTCTTTGTAAATATTTTACTTCACAGTGCTAATTCTATGCCTGACATTTTCCAATATAGTACCAGTGATTTATCTATGTTCTTGTCTTCTATTGCTACTGAATAGTTTGCACTTATTATAAATTTAAATTTTTGGTATATTAGATTTCCTCTAACTGCACTTATTATGCTTTTTTCTATAGGTTGAATTATTCTATCATCTGCTAAATATAATTCTATAGGTGTATCTATTCCTTCCCTAAAACATGCTTTTATTAATATTTCTGTTGCTCCTAAATGTACGTATTTTATTGGATTTTTTGATTTTAATTCTTGAATTTCTTTATTAATTATTTTTTTGTTTATGATAGGTATTTTAGCTTTTCCTTTAATATATTTACAATCTATTACATGTTCTTTTTGGCTTATTACATAATATTCATCTTGTTTTAATTTAAATAAATTTTTTAGTTTAGGTACTTCTAATATCTTATCTATGCTTAAGTCTAATTCTTTTCCTTTTATTTGTTCAAACATATTATTGTCAAATATTATTTTTTGTTCTGTATATTCATTATCTTGGTATTCTTCTTTACTTATTATTTTTATGTCGCTTTCAGTCATAATCATAATCAGAAGATGACTCTATTTCTTCTTCTAATTCAATATCTGTAATTTCGTATATGCTATCTTCATTTTCTAAGTCATAATCTAAATAATCTATCTGTTTGTATGTGTCGTTTTCTATTATTATTTCATTATTTGTTTCTTTTTAAGTCTTTTGGTGATTTACAATCTCTAGCTAAATGTCCTAGTTTTCCACAATTATAACATTTACATTCTGTTATATTTTTCTTAACTCTATGTGGTCTTTTATGTTTATAATTTTTTATATAATATCTTTTCCTTGGGATTTTATCTTTATATTTTGTTTTGAAATGTTTATATTTCTTTATCCTTTTCTTATATTTATATGGATTTTTACATCCAAATTGGGGTGCTAATTTATTTGTACAATATTTTAGGTTTTTTACTAATATTTTTTCTAGTTTTAATTCCTCTTTATGTTTTTCACATAGTTTTATAAACCATTGTTGTAGGAATTTTACTCTAGCTCCTAGTGTATCTCTGTATTTGATTCTTCCCAATCTTTTATTATTCTTGAACTAAATGGTTCTGGTAATTTTGTGTAATATAATTTTCTTATTTCTCTACTTTCATCATTTGTATATATTCCTTTATAGTAATATTCTCTAAATGCACATGTATATTCATCTATATAACTCATTTTACATATTGCTAATTTATTCATTAAATTTCTGTTTATTATTTTATCTTTCATTGTTCTTCTATTTCATTTGTCATACTTCCAAATTCATTTCTAATTGATATTTCATATTTAGTTAATATGTCTATTGCTGATGTTGCTATGTCATTATTAAGTTTCGTATTATTTCTTAATGTTTCTAAGCTTGTTATTGTTAAATTTTGTAACCATATTTTCTTTGTTCCTATAAGTGTTCTTTCTATATATCTGGGGCATCCATTATTGATATTTTGTTGTCTATTAATTGTTTTGATATATAACCTATCCATAATTGAATTGTTTTATTTGTATACGCTCTTGATCTAAATCTAAGAAATTATTTTGATCGTAGTTTGTCTAGGTATCCAATTTTTATTTAATCTTTTATCCCATAAAACTTTATCTCTATTTTCTTTTCATAAGTATAATATGTTGGGGTTGTATCAATTCGTGTTTTAGAATTTGAAGTACTAGGTTTCTCATCTAAATTTCCTACATTTATTTCTATATTTTTATCTTTTCTATAAGATCGGTATATGTTTCAATATGATTCATAATTATTTTCTCAAATATTATCATTTTCTTCTCCATTTATTTCATTTATTTCTTCTATTTTTAATTCGTAATTCTTCCATTTCTTCTAACATTGTTTTAAATTTTTCTATTTCTTGATTTAACTTTAATTCTTCATTCTTTTCTTATATTCTTCTTTTGCTTTTAATTTTTCTTCATATAATTGTTTAAGTCTTTCTAATTCTTTTGTAATTCTTGAATTCTAGTATCTTTTACTTCTTCTATTTGTTTAATTTCTTTTTAGCTTGTTCTCTAATTTTTTCAATTTCTTTTCTTCTATCTATTTCTTCATTTTCTTTATTTAATCTTACCATAGTTGTTAGACTATCTTCTAATTTCTTTGATTCTTTATCTGGCATTAAGTATAATTGGGTTCCTATTTTTTTATATCTTCGTTCTAAGTTTGAATGTATTATTTTTATTTCTAATCCATCTTGACTTTTATATATCTTTTCTTCTACAGCATATTCTTCTTTATTCATTATAAATTATGTTGATATTTATATTCTAAGTGTTGTAATTGTAGATCTAATAAGAATATCGTTTTCTTTGTGCTTTTATAGATTTTTGGCATACTCCTGCCCATATATTTTCTTCTAGTCTATGTTTGTCTAAATTTTAATTCTTGTTTTATTTCATTAATTTTTTCTAATAATTGTTTTCTATAAGTTTCATCCATTATAAGTTTGAAAACATTTTTTCATAATATCCTTGCTTTTTTATCATAAGATTTTGTATTTCTTTTATAGTTTCTGAAATATATTCTAAGTATTCCATATCTTGGGTTCTTCGATATGTTATAATATTTTCTACTAAAAGTTTATTTAGTAGATCTAAATCTCCCATAGTTTGTAACCAATATGTTAGATATTCGTAATTTATCATTAATCTGAATATAAGTCATATAATTCATATATATTTTGGATAGTTAGTTCTTGCCAATTTTGTTCTATTAGTTCATTTATTCTGTCTAATTCTATTATTTCCTCAATAAGTAAAAGGTCGTAAATTTCTCTTTTTATGTCAATATTTAATGTTCTAAGGATATATAAAATAAGTATTTTATATTTATCATCTCCATTTAGTAAGTATGTAGGTACCATTTTCATAATTTCTAAACAAGTTTTATTCCTTCTAACCTTCTTGTTTGTTATTATCAATTATCAGATTATATTAAAGTTATCCTAAATAAATTCTTTTGGTCACTACTATGATTTTCAGCTTCAATCAGTTACCCTAACAGCGCCTTCAACTGGTACGTACTTCCCCTCAAACGGCTTTCCTCACGCCTAACTGGGTTTCCGTTTTAGGATGGCATAGTCTGGGCTTACCTATTCTCAGCTTACCTTCGTTCATAGCAAACTACTTCGAATTTATTTAGTATAACAATACTATAACATGATAATAATCTAATAATAATCAAGAGATTATCAGGAATAAGATAGTTTAGTTATTCATATTGAAATATGAACATACCTTAGTTTGTAGATTTTCTGGAATTGATTCCTTCATAGATTCCTGGTTATTGCTAGATTTTTCCATTTATATTTTTCTTTTCTAGCTCTGATACCAATATAAGGATCTGCGGAATTTGAGAGAGGAAATGAGGGAATGGGAGATGAGGGATGATTTTCCCTTTCTCCTTCATCTTATTTATAGGCAAAGATTTACATTACTATTCATGAATAGTGACTTGACCTTTACTATTCATGAACAGTGACTGACTCTTACTATTTGTACAGTACTTGACCTCTACTATTTACATAATTGACATTTCACTATTTATAAATAGTGTCCTGTCGGTGACTCCAAATAAAAACAAACTACTTTACTTTTACTTTACAAAAAGAAAACAAAAACTTTACAGAAAGTAAGATAAGATGCTTATCCTACTTTTGACTTTTTACATATGTGTCTTCATCATATTTTGTTTTGTCGGCTGTCTTCATCAGGCTGCCGGCTATCTCTTTGTCTTTTGTCTTTGGTATTTTATTCCAGCTGTACGGTTGGAACTTCATTATCTTCTCCGTGACACTTGGAACATATATGCTCTGAGTATTTGCTGCTAATAGTTGTGCAATATCTTGTCAATAATACTGGTGAAATGAAATTTTTCTTGATAGCTCGTGTAGTTGGTGTATTTTCTGGTTTTAGGAGACTCAGTATCCACTGACGTATTTCTTATTTTCTTTTTCATAAGTATAATATGTTGGGGTTGTATCAATTCGTGTTTTAGAATTTGAAGTACTTGGTTTCTCATCTAAATTTCCTACATTTATTTCTATATTTTTATCTTTTTCTATAAGGTCAGTATATGTTTCTGAATATGATTCATAATTATTTTCTGAAATATTGTCATTTTCTGTTATTTCATTTATTTCTTCTATTTTTAACTCAGGTAATTCTTCTGTTTCTTCTAACATTGTTTTAAATTTTTCTATTTCTTGATTTAACTTTAATTCTTCAGTTCTTTTCTTATATTCTTCTTTTGCTTTTAATTTTTCTTCATATAATTGTTTAAGTCTTTCTAATTCTTTTTGTAATTCTTGAATTCTAGTATCTTTTACTTCTTCTATTTGTTTAATTTCTTTTTTAGCTTGTTCTCTAATTTTTTCAATTTCTTTTCTTCTATCTATTTCTTCATTTTCTTTATTTAATCTTACCATAGTTGTTAGACTATCTTCTAATTTTCTTTGATTCTTTATCTGGCATTAAGTATAATTGGGTTCCTATTTTTTTATATCTTCGTTCTAAGTTTGAATGTATTATTTTTATTTCTAATCCATCTTGACTTTTATATATCTTTTCTTCTACAGCATATTCTTCTTTATTCATTATAAATTATGTTGATATTTATATTCTAAGTGTTGTAATTGTAGATCTAATAAGAATATCGTTTTTCTTTGTGCTTTTATAGATTTTTGGCATACTCCCGCCATATATTTTCTTCTAGTCTATGTTGTCTAAATCTTAATTCTTGTTTTATTTCATTAATTTTTTCTAATAATTGTTTTCTATAAGTTTCATCCATTATAAGTTTGAAAACATTTTTTCATAATATCCTTGCTTTTTTATCATAAGATTTTGTATTTCTTTTATAGTTTCTGAAATATATTCTAAGTATTCCATATCTTGGGTTCTTCGATATGTTATAATATTTTCTACTAAAAGTTTATTTAGTAGATCTAAATCTCCCATAGTTTGTAACCAATATGTTAGATATTCGTAATTTATCATTAATCTGAATATAAGTCATATAATTCATATATATTTTGGATAGTTAGTTCTTGCCAATTTTGTTCTATTAGTTCATTTATTCTGTCTAATTCTATTATTTCCTCAATAAGTAAAAGGTCGTAAATTTCTCTTTTTATGTCAATATTTAATGTTCTAAGGATATATAAAATAAGTATTTTATATTTATCATCTCCATTTAGTAAGTATGTAGGTACCATTTTCATAATTTCTAAACAAGTTTTATTCCTTCTAACCTTCTTGTTTGTTATTATCAATTATCAGATTATATTAAAGTTATCCTAAATAAATTCTTTTGGTCACTACTATGATTTTCAGCTTCAATCGATTACTCCTAACGCCTTTCAATCGGTACTTCCTCAAACGGCTTTCCTCACGCCTAACCGGGTTTCCGTTTTAGGATGGCATAGTCCGGCTTACCTATTCTCACACCTTCGTTCATAGCAAACTACTTGAATTTATTTAGTATAACAATACTATAACATGATAATAATCTAATAATAATCAAGAGATTATCAGGAATAAGATAGTTTAGTTATTCATATTGAAATATGAACATACCTTAGTTTGTAGATTTTCTGGAATTGATTCCTTCATAGATTCCTGGTTATTGTTAGATTTTTCCATTTATATTTTTCTTTTCTAGCTCTGATACCAATATAAGGATCTGCGGAATTTGAGAGAGGAAATGAGGGAATGGGAGATGAGGGATGATTTTCCCTTTCTCCTTCATCTTATTTATAGGCAAAGATTTACATTACTATTCATGAATAGTGACTTGACCTTTACTATTCATGAACAAAGGATCGACTCTTACTATTTGTACAGTACTTGACCTCTACTATTTACATAATTGACATTTCACTATTTATAAATAGTGTCCTGTCGGTGACTCCAAATAAAAACAAACTACTTTACTTTTACTTTACAAAAGAAAACAAAAAACTTTACAAAAAGTAAGATAAGATGCTTATCCTACTTTTGACTTTTTACATATGTGTCTTCATCATATTTTGTTTTGTCGGCTGTCTTCATCAGGCTGCCGGCTATCTCTTTGTCTTTTGTCTTTGGTATTTTATTCCAGCTGTACGGTTGGAACTTCATTATCTTCTCCGTGACACTTGGAACATATATGCTCTGAGTATTTCTTTGCTAATAGTTGTGCAATATCTTGTCAATAATCTTGGTGAAATGAAATTTTTCTTGATAGCTCGTGTAGTTGGTGTATTTTACGGTTTTAGGAGACTCGGTATCCTTACGTATTTCTTCCATATCTCCTTCTCTTGTTTCTCGACAATTTGCATATATCATAGTGTTATCTAGTCTGTAGTAACTCCATATTGTATTGTTATTTAGATAATTATTTGCTAACTCCGTTAATATTGTAGCTATTCCGATAACTCTTTTATTGGCGTAGAAATCAGAATATCTACAATAGGTATCTCATCTTGTTTTTCTATCTTTCCTAATTAACATATCTCCGTTAAACCAATCTTTATTACTTGTATAATCTGGTTTTATTTCGTCATATAGTATTTCATTGTGTGTATAGAACTTTATGAAAAATAGAGTTCCTTTAGTAACTCGTTTGTAGGTTAAGAATGCTTTGTATAGTTCGTATCTTGAAATTTCGTCTCCTGTAGTGTACCTTATCTTGAGTAGTCCATAATTGTAACAAGTTGTTACTAAGTTTGTATTTGTACCTGGAAGGGCAATTAACTTATTATATCCTTGTAGATGTTGAGTAATATAATCGGTATTTGGTTCTTTTGGATTTATAGCTCGGGTTTTTATTTAAGTGCGTTTGGACTTTATAAATATTTTCCGTATAGTTTCGGTAATATGGTTGTATGTATTTTTCTGTTGGGCTAGGCTATTTTTGTATGTAGTAGTTTGAGGAGTAAGGTGGATTTTTGTATTTTGGAGTGTATATGGTTTGTCAAAAGTTTATTCATATTTGTATTGGTATAATTTTTTCTTCGTAGTTTTCTTTGTAGCTCCGGATGTACTGCACTGCATTTAAGCAAAGCGTTATGGGTTTTTAGGAGTTTCCTAACGTCTCCTTCTAGCTCGAATTTTAACGTCTTCCGATCGACGTAGCTCGCATTTTTAGAGTCATCTTTGTGACTACTAGCTTGCTCCTTTAGCTTTTGTATCTCACCGTCCATACTATCCACTTTTTGCAAAGTGTAGTTAGGAGGTTGAGTATCCGATCCATTGTATTTCTGCTCAATATTTTTCTCTTGAGAGGTGATCTGCAATCACATTTTTGTCGATTTTATAATTTCAAAAGTAAAAGAAAAATTCAATATATTGACAACAACTCTTCTTATTTCTTTTGTAATGTGAGTCTTGTACTTTTTGGTTATCCACCATTTTACCTGGTATTATCTGTTCTAACAATAAATTTGTTATATACAATGTATGGCTCAAAAGCTAATAAACATTTATATAAGGCAAATAGTTCTTTTCTATTTATTTCCCATTTTATTTGTGGGTCTGTATATGATCCGGAATAATATCTACAGTGATGTTCTATTTTTTCATTTATATATTTATATTTTAATACTCCTCCGTAACTATGGTCACTTGAGTCTGTTTCTACTATATAAGTAAATTGTTTATTTTCATCTGGAAAATATAATTTTGGTAAATCTTTACACATTAGTTTATTTTTCTGATATATTTTTTATCTTGTTCATCAAAATGATATTCTACATCTTTCTTTAATTTTTTCTATAATGGTTTTAAATTTTCTGCTAATTTTGGTATATATTCTCTTACTTGATTAACTAATCCTAAGAAGGATTGTAATTTTTTCTTAGTGTCTAATAATTCTTCAGAATTATTTATCTTTTGTACAATATGTGTTTGCATTTTTACTCCATTTTTATCTATTTGAATTCCTAAGAATTCTATTTGATTTTGCATAATTTCAGCTTTCTTTTTTGATAAGCTAATTCCTGATATTTCTATGATATGTATAAATTTTTCTAATAACTTTAAATGTTCTTCTTTTGTTCTTGAGTATAATAGTATATCATCTATATATACTATACAATTTTCTAGTTGGTTAAAGTATGTATCCATAAAATGTTGATATCTACCTGGTGCGTTTTTATATCCAAATGGTAGAACATTCCATTCGTAGAATCCTTGGGGTACAGTAAATGCTGTTAAATGTTTAGATTCTTCTTCTAGTTTTAGGTGGTAAAATCCTGATTTACAGTCAAATTTACTAAAGTAATTATATCCTTGTATTTGTCTTACTTTTAATATTTTATTAGGTATAGGGTAATTATATGTTTTAGTTTTTGCATTTAGATTTCTATAATCAATAACCATTCTAGTTTTTCCTCTTTTTTGTTCACTATGTTTATTTACTATGAATGCTGGACTATTATGTTTACTATTGCTTTCTTGTATATAATTATTTTCTAATAATTCATTTATATGCATTTTAAATTCTGATTGGTCTTCAAAATTATATCTTTGTGTTATTATACTATTTTCATCTATTAGTTCAATTTTTACTTTTGTTTTGTGTTTATCCCATCCTTGTAATGGGTTTTCGTTATATAATGAGTTTAACTTATCATTTATTGCTTGTATTTTATCTACTGTGAATATTATAATTTCTATTTTATGATCATTAGTTGTTACATTTTCTAATTTTTGGGTAATTTTTTCACTTCCTTTTATCCATGGTGTATTTTTTCTAGTTTTATTATTAACTCTTTTTGCTCCTATTTTGTGATTACATATGGTAGTGAACCACCAATGTGTTTTTGTTATAGTGTGTGGATATAGTTTTTCTAAAAAAGGCATTCCTAATAATATATCTTTATTTGTAAATTCATAACTATAGATCTCTTCGATTATTAATATTTTATCCCATATTTGTGTTTTTATATTTTTAGCTTTATGTGTTATCATGCTTCCTTCATTATTAAATCCTGTTACTATTAATGGTGTTTTTAATTTTTCCCATTTACTATCTGGTAGACAATTATGTTTACACATATTTGCTTCTGCTCCTGTGTCTATCATAGGTGTGTAATACCTATTATAGTATCCTTCTATAATTATTTTTGCTAGAATGTATATTTTTGTCATTATATTAGATGTTGTTATTTTATCATATAATTGTTCTTTTAATAATTACTTTCTTAGTTTCATAAGTTATCGTTAATTGTTTATCATCTATATTATATGGTCTAACTGTTTCTAGCCATTTTATTCCTAAAGTAATATTATTATTTCCTTGATGTATTTTGAATTTAATTTTTATTGGTATTCCTCCAATAATTAGTTCTTGTTCAGTAGTTTCTTCTATATTTACCAAAGCTCTAGGTAATTCGTGTTTATATTTTCTCCGTAATTATTTCATGTTCTTTGACTAATTCTCTTATAATTTGGTTTTCTGTTTGTCCTGTATTTATAGTTATTAAATATTTTCTTTGGTCTAATATTTCTGTAATATAATATTGGTATGGTTGGATTTCATCTTGTTGTAGTTCTTTTAACTTAGGTATTAAATCATAATCTAATCTCCTAGATGTACTAGTTCTTGATGATGAAGGTGTATCATAGCTTAATCTTTTAGATGTACTTAATCTTTCTTTTACTATCTCTAAATCTTCTTCAATATCTAGTTCTTTATAATCAGTAATCATTATTATCAATTCGTAATTATTTTATCAAATGGATTTTCTATTTTGATTTTTTGAATCTTATTTTTTGCTGTTGTTTTATGCTTTGTAGTTAATACATATAAATTTTTACATCTTGCTGTAAATATTTTACTTCCTGGTGCTAATTCTATGCCTGACATTTTCCAATATAGTACCAGTGATTTATCTATGTTCTTGTCTTCTATTGCTACTGAATAGTTTGCACTTATTATAAATTTAAATTTTTGGTATATTAGATTTCCTCTAACTGCACTTATTATGCTTTTTTCTATAGGTTGAATTATTCTATCATCTGCTAAATATAATTCTATAGGTGTATCTATTCCTTCCCTAAAACATGCTTTTATTAATATTTCTGTTGCTCCTAAATGTACGTATTTTATTGGATTTTTTGATTTTAATTCTTGAATTTCTTTATTAATTATTTTTTTGTTTATGATAGGTATTTTAGCTTTTCCTTTAATATATTTACAATCTATTACATGTTCTTTTTGGCTTATTACATAATATTCATCTTGTTTTAATTTAAATAAATTTTTTAGTTTAGGTACTTCTAATATCTTATCTATGCTTAAGTCTAATTCTTTTCCTTTTATTTGTTCAAACATATTATTGTCAAATATTATTTTTTGTTCTGTATATTCATTATTTTGGTATTCTTCTTTACTTATTATTTTTATGTCGCTTTCAGTCATAATCATAATCAGAAGATGACTCTATTTCTTCTTCTAATTCAATATCTGTAATTTCGTATATGCTATCTTCATTTTCTAAGTCATAATCTAAATAATCTATCTGTTTGTATGTGTCGTTTTCTATTATTATTTCAGTTATTTGTTTCTTTTTTAAGTCTTTTGGTGATTTACAATCTCTAGCTAAATGTCCTAGTTTTCCACAATTATAACATTTACATTCTGTTATATTTTTCTTAACTCTATGTGGTCTTTTATGTTTATAATTTTTTATATAATATCTTTTTCTTGGGATTTTATCTTTATATTTTGTTTTGAAATGTTTATATTTCTTTATCCTTTTCTTATATTTATATGGATTTTTACATCCAAATTGGGGTGCTAATTTATTTGTACAATATTTTAGGTTTTTTACTAATATTTTTTCTAGTTTTAATTCCTCTTTATGTTTTTCACATAGTTTTATAAACCATTGTTGTAGGAATTTTACTCTAGCTCCTAGTGTATCTACTGTATTTGATTCTTCCCAATCTTTTATTATTCTTGAACTAAATGGTTCTGGTAATTTTGTGTAATATAATTTTCTTATTTCTCTACTTTCATCATTTGTATATATTCCTTTATAGTAATATTCTCTAAATGCACATGTATATTCATCTATATAACTCATTTTACATATTGCTAATTTATTCATTAAATTTCTGTTTATTATTTTATCTTTCTGTTGTTCTTCTATTTCTGTTGTCATACTTCCAAATTCATTTCTAATTGATATTTCATATTTAGTTAATATGTCTATTGCTGATGTTGCTATGTCATTATTAAGTTTCGTATTATTTCTTAATGTTTCTAAGCTTGTTATTGTTAAATTTTGTAACCATATTTTTACTGTTCCTATAAGTGTTCTTTCTATATATCCTGGGGCATCCATTATTGATATTTTGTTGTCTATTAATTGTTTTGATATATAACCTATCCATAATTGAATCGTTTTATTTGTATCTGCTACGCAGTCTAAATCTAAGAAATTATTTTGATCTGTAGTTTGTCTAGGTATCCAATTTTTATTTAATCTTTTATCCCATAAAACTTTATCTCTGAAATGAGGGAATGGGAGATGAGGGATGATTTTCCCTTTCTCCTTCATCTTATTTATAGGCAAAGATTTACATTACTATTCATGAATAGTGACTTGACCTTTACTATTCATGAACAGTGACTGACTCTTATTATTTGTACAGTACTTGACCTCTACTATTTACATAATTGACATTTCACTATTTATAAATAGTGTCTTGTCGGTGACTCCAAATAAAAACAAACTACTTTACTTTTACTTTACAAAAAGAAAACAAAAACTTTACAGAAAGTAAGATAAGATGCTTATCCTACTTTTGACTTTTTACATATGTGTCTTCATCATATTTTGTTTTGTCATTTTGTCATCAGTGCGGCTATCTCTTTGTCTTTTGTCTTTGGTATTTTATTCCAGCTGTACGGTTGGAACTTCATTATCTTCTCCGTGACACTTGGAACATATATGCTCTGAGTATTTGCTGCTAATAGTTGTGCAATATCTTGTCAATAATACTGGTGAAATGAAATTTTTCTTGATAGCTCGTGTAGTTGGTGTATTTTCTGGTTTTAGGAGACTCAGTATCCACTGACGTATTTCTTCCATATCTCCTTCTCTTGTTTCTCGACAATTTGCATATATCATAGTGTTATCTCGGCTGTAGTAACTCCATATTGTATTGTTATTTAGATAATTATTTGCTAACTCCGTTAATATTGTAGCTATTCCGATAACTCTTTTATTGGCGTAGAAATCAGGAATATCTACAATAGGTATCTCATCTTGTTTTTCTATCTTTTCCGGAATTAACATATCTCTGGTTAAACCAATCTTTATTACTTGTATAACTGGTTTTATTTCGTCATATAGTATTTCTGCTGTAGCTGTATAGAACTTTATGAAAAATAGAGTTCCTTTAGTAACTCGTTTGTAGGTTAAGAATGCTTTGTATAGTTCAGGTATCTTCGAAATTTCGTCTCCTGTAGCTGTGTACACTGTACTGAGTAGTCCATAATTGTAACAAGTTGTTACTAAGTTTGTATTTGTACCTGGAAGGGCAATTAACTTATTATATCCTTGTAGATGTTGAGTAATATAATCGGTATTTGGTTCTTTTGGATTTATAGCTCTGGGGTTTTTATTTAAGTACGTTTGGACTTTATAAATATTTTCCGTATAGTTTCGGGTAATATGGTTGTATGTATTTTTCTGTTGGGCTAGGCTATTTTTGTATGTAGTAGTTTGAGGAGTAGGTACGGATTTTTGTATTTTTGGAGCTGTATATGGTTTGTCAAAAAGTTTATTCATATTTGTATTGGTATAATTTTTTTCTTCTGTAGTTTTCTTTGTAGCTCCAGATGTACCTGCACCTGCATTTAAGCAAACGTTATGGGTTTTAGGGAGTTTCCCAACGTCTCCTTCTAGCTCTGGAATTTTAACGTCTTCCGATCGACGTAGCTCCGCATTTTTAGAGTCATGCTGCTGACTACTAGCTTGCTCCTTTAGCTTTTGTATCTCACCGTCCATACTATCCACTTTTTTGCAAAGTGTAGTTAGGAGGTTGAGTATCTGATCCATTGTATTTGTCTGTTCAGTATTTTTCTCTTGAGAGGTGATCTGCAATCACATTTTTGTCAGTTTTTATAATTTCAATTGTAAATGAAAAATTCAATATATTGACTACCAGTCTTCTTATTTCTTTTGTTGTAACTGAGTCTTGTACTTTTTTGGTTATCCACCATTTTAACTGTGTATTATCTCTGTTTCTAACAATAAATTTGTTATATACAATGTATGGCTCAAAAGCTAATAAACATTTATATAAGGCAAATAGTTCTTTTCTATTTATTTCCCATTTTATTTGTGGGTCTGTATATGATCCGGAATAATATCTACAGTGATGTTCTATTTTTTCATTTATATATTTATATTTTAATACTCCTCCGTAACTATGGTCACTTGAGTCTGTTTCTACTATATAAGTAAATTGTTTATTTTCATCTGGAAAATAAAATATTTGTAAATATTTAAACATTAGTTATATTATTCTGATAAATATTTTGTCTTGTTCATCAAAGTGATATTCTAAATATTTCTTTAATTTTTTCTGTAATGGTTTTAAATTTTCTGCTAATTTTGGTATATATTCTCTTACTTGATTAACTAATCCTAAGAAGGATTGTAATTTTTTCTTAGTGTCTAATAATTCTTCAGAATTGGATATTTTTTGTACAATATGTGTTTGCATTTTTACTCCATTTTTATCTATTTGAATTCCTAAGAATTCTATTTGATTTTTCATAATCTCAGCTTTCTTTTTAGATAAGCTAATTCCTGATATTTCTATGATGTGTATAAATTTTTCTAATAATTTTATGTGTTCCTCCTTTGTTTTTGAATATAGTAATATATCGTCTATATATACTATACAATTTTCTAGCTGGTTAAAGTATGTATCCATAAAATGTTGATATCTACCTGGTGCGTTTTTATATCCAAATGGTAGAACATTCCATTCGTAGAATCCTTGGGGTACACAGTAAATGCTGTTAAATGTTTAGATTCTTCTTCTAGTTTTAAGTGGTAAAATCTGATTCTGATCAAATTTACTAAAGTAATTATATCATTGTATTTTTCTTACTTTTAATATTTTATTAGGTATAGTATAATTATATGTTTTAGTTTTTGCATTTAGATTTCTATAATCAATAACCATTCTAGTTTGTCCTCTTTTTTGTTCACTATGTTTATTTACTATGAATCTTTGGACTATTATGTTTACTATTGCTTTCTTGTATATACTTATTTTCTAATAATTCATTTATATGCATTTTAAATTGATTGGTCTTCAAAATTATATCTTAATGGTTTTTGTGTTATTATACTATTTTCATCTATTAGTTCAATTTTTACTTTTGTTTTGTGTTTATCCCATCCTTGTAATGGGTTTTCGTTATATAATGAGTTTAACTTATCATTTATTGCTTGTATTTTATCTACTGTGAATATTATAATTTCTATTTTATGATCATTAGTTGTTATATTTTCTAATTTTTGGGTAATTTTTTCACTTCCTTTTATCCATGGTGTATTTTTTCTAATTTTATTATTAACTCTTTTTGCTCCTATTTTGTGATTACATATGGTAGTGAACCACCAATGCGTTTTTGTTATAGTGTGTGGATATAGTTTTTCTAAAAAAGGCATTCCTAATAATATATCTTTATTTGTAAATTCATAACTATAGATTTCTTCGATTATTAATATTTTATCCCATATTTGTGTTTTTATATTTTTAGCTTTATGTGTTATCATGCTTCCTTCATTATTGAATCCTGTTACTATTAATGGTGTTTTTAATTTTTCCCATTTACTATCTGGTAGACAATTATGTTTACACATATTTGCTTCTGCTCCTGTGTCTATCATAGGTGTGTAATACCTATTATAGTATCCTTCTATAATTATTTTTGCTAGAATGTATATTTTTGTCATTATATTAGATGTTGTTATTTTATCATATAATTGTTCTTTTAATAATTACTTTCTTAGTTTCATAAGTTATCGTTAATTGTTTATCATCTATATTATATGGTCTAACTGTTTCTAGCCATTTTATTCCTAAAGTAATATTATTATTTCCTTGATGTATTTTGAATTTAATTTTTATTGGTATTCCTCCAATAATTAGTTCTTGTTCAGTAGTTTCTTCTATATTTATCAAAGCTCTAGGTAATTCTGTGTTTATATTTTCTCCTGTAATTATTTCATGTTCTTTGACTAATTCTCTTATAATTTGGTTTTCTGTTTGTCCTGTATTTATAGTTATTAAATATTTTCTTTGGTCTAATATTCCTGTAATATAATATTGGTATGGTTGGATTTCATCTTGTTGTAGTTCTTTTAACTTAGGTATTAAATCATAATCTAATCTCCTAGATGTACTAGTTCTTGATGATGAAGGTGTATCATAGCTTAATCTTTTAGATGTACTTAATCTTTCTTTTACTATCTCTAAATCTTCTTCAATATCTAGTTCTTTATAACTGTAATCATTATTATCAATTACTGTAATTATTTTATCAAATGGATTTTCTATTTTGATTTTTTGAATCTTATTTCTTGCTGTTATTTTATGTTTTGTAGTTAATACATATAAATTCTTACATCTTGCTGTAAATATTTTACTTCCTGGTGCTAATTCTAGTCCTGACATTTTCCAATATAGTACCAGTGATTTATCTATATTTTTGTCTTCTATTGCTACTGAATAATTTGCACTTATAATAAATTTAAATTTTTGATATATTAGATTTCCTCTAACTGCACTTATTATGCTTTTTTCTATAGGTTGAATTATTCTATCATCTGCTAAATATAATTCTATAGGTGTATCTATTCCTTCTCTAAAACATGCTTTTATTAATATTTCTGTTGCTCCTAAATGTACATATTTTATTGGATTTTTTGATTTTAAATCTTGGATTTCTTTATTAATTATTTTTTTATTTATGATAGGTATTTTAGCTTTTCCTTTAATATATTTACAATCTATTACATGTTCTTTTTGGCTTATTACATAATATTCATCTTGTTTTAATTTAAATAAATTTTTTAGTTTAGGTACTTCTAATATCTTATCTATGCTTAAGTCTAATTCTTTTCCTTTTATTTGTTCAAACATATTATTGTCAAATATTATTTTTTGTTCTGTATATTCATTATTTTGGTATTCTTCTTTACTTATTATTTTTATGTCGCTTTCAGTCATAATCATAATCAGAAGATGACTCTATTTCTTCTTCTAATTCAATATCTGTAATTTCGTATATGCTATCTTCATTTTCTAAGTCATAATCTAAATAATCTATCTGTTTGTATGTGTCGTTTTCTATTATTATTTCAGTTATTTGTTTCTTTTTAAGTCTTTTGGTGATTTACAATCTCTAGCTAAATGTCCTAGTTTTCCACAATTATAACATTTACATTCATTTATATTTTTCTTAACTCTATGTGGTCTTTTATGTTTATAATTTTTATATAATATCTTTTTCTTGGGATTTTATCTTTATATTTTGTTTTGAAATGTTTATATTTCTTTATCCTTTTCTTATATTTATATGGATTTTTACATCCAAATTGGGGTGCTAATTTATTTGTACAATATTTTAGGTTTTTACTAATATTTTTTCTAGTTTTAATTACTCTTTATGTTTTTCACATAGTTTTATAAACCATTGTTGTAGGAATTTTAATCTAGCTCCTAGTGTATCTAATGTATTTGATTCTTCACATTCTTTTATTATTCTTGAACTAAATGGTTACGTAATTTTGTGTAATATAATTTTCTTATTTCTCTACTTTCATCATTTGTATATATTCCTTTATAGTAATATTCTCTAAATTCACATGTATATTCATCTATATAACTCATTTTACATATTGCTACTTTATTCATTAAATTTCTTTTTATTATTTTATCTTTCTGTTGTTCTTCTATTTCTGTTGTCATACTTCCAAATTCATTTCTAATTGATATTTCATATTTAGTTAATATGTCTATTCTGATGTTGCTATGTCATTATTAAGTTTCGTATTATTTCTTAATGTTTCTAAGCTTGTTATTGTTAAATTTTGTAACCATATTTTTTACTGTTCCTATAAGTGTTCTTTCTATATATCTGGGGCATCCATTATTGATATTTTGTTGTCTATTAATTGTTTTGATATATAACCTATCCATAATTGAATCGCTTTATTTGTATTCTGTGATCTAAATCTAAGAAATTATTTTGATCTGTAGTTTGTCTAGGTATCCAATTTTTATTTAATCTTTTATCCCATAAAACTTTATCTCTATTTTCTTTTCATAAGTATAATATGTTGGGGTTGTATCAATTCGTGTTTTAGAATTTGAAGTACTAGGTTTCTCATCTAAATTTCCTACATTTATTTCTATATTTTTATCTTTTCTATAAGATCAAGATATGTTTCAATATGATTCATAATTATTTTTCTGAAATATTATCATTTTCTTCTCCATTTATTTCATTTATTTCTTCTATTTTTAATTCAGGTAATTCTTCTGTTTCTTCTAACATTGTTTTAAATTTTTCTATTTCTTGATTTAACTTTAATTTTTCAGTTCTTTTTTTATATTCTTCTTTTGCTTTTAATTTTTCTTCATATAATTGTTTAAGTCTTTCTAATTCTTTTTGTAATTCTTGAATTCTAGTATCTTTTACTTCTTCTATTTGTTTAATTTCTTTTTAGCTTGTTCTCTAATTTTTCAATTTCTTTTCTTCTATCTATTTCTTCATTTTCTTTATTTAATCTTACCATAGTTGTTAGACTATCTTCTAATTTTGCTGATTCTTTATCTAGCATTAAGTATAATTGGGTTCCTATTTTTTTATATCTTCGTTCTAAGTTTGAATGTATTATTTTTATTTCTAATCCATCTTGACTTTTATATATCTTTTCTTCTACAGCATATTCTTCTTTATTCATTATAAATTATGTTGATATTTATATTCTAAGTGTTGTAATTGTAGATCTAATAAGAATATCGTTTTTCTTTGTGCTTTTATAGATTTTTGGCATACTCGCCATATATTTTCTTCTAGTCTATGTTGTCTAAATCTTAATTCTTGTTTTATTTCATTAATTTTTCTAATAATTGTTTTCTATAAGTTTCATCCATTATAAGTTTGAAAACATTTTTCATAATATCCTTGCTTTTTATCATAAGATTTTGTATTTCTTTTATAGTTTCTGAAATATATTCTAAGTATTCCATATCTTGGGTTCTTCGATATGTTATAATATTTTCTACTAAAAGTTTATTTAGTAGATCTAAATCTCCCATAGTTTGTAACCAATATGTTAGATATTCGTAATTTATCATTAATCAATATAAGTCATATAATTCATATATATTTTGGATAGTTAGTTCTTGCCAATTTTGTTCTATTAGTTCATTTATTCTGTCTAATTCTATTATTTCCTCAATAAGTAAAAGGTCGTAAATTTCTCTTGTTATGTCAATATTTAATGTTCTAAGGATATATAAAATAAGTATTTTATATTTATCATCTCCATTTAGTAAGTATGTAGGTACCATTTTCATAATTTCTAAACAAGTTTTATTCCTTCTAACCTTCTTGTTTGTTATTATCAATTATCAGATTATATTAAAGTTATCCTAAATAAATTCTTTTGGTCACTACTATGATTTTCACTTCAATCGCTTACTAATAACGCCTTCAACTGCGTACTTCCCCTCAAACGGCTTTCCTCACGCCTAACTGGGTTTCCGTTTTAGGATGGCATAGTCTGGGCTTACCTATTCTCAGCTTACCTTCGTTCATAGCAAACTACTTCGAATTTATTTAGTATAACAATACTATAACATGATAATAATCTAATAATAATCAAGAGATTATCAGGAATAAGATAGTTTAGTTATTCATATTGAAATATGAACATACCTTAGTTTGTAGATTTTCTGGAATTGATTCCTTCATAGATTCCTGGTTATTGCTAGATTTTTCCATTTATATTTTTCTTTTCTAGCTCTGATACCAATATAAGGATCTGCGGAATTTGAGAGAGGATGGTTTAACCAGAGATATGTTAATTCCGGAAAAGATAGAAAAACAAGATGAGATACCTATTGTAGATATTCCTGATTTCTACGCCAATAAAAGAGTTATCGGAATAGCTACAATATTAACGGAGTTAGCAAATAATTATCTAAATAACAATACAATATGGAGTTACTACAGCCGAGATAACACTATGATATATGCAAATTGTCGAGAAACAAGAGAAGGAGATATGGAAGAAATACGTCGATGAATCTTGAGTCTCCTAAAACCGTAAAATACACCAACTACACGAGCTATCAAGAAAAATTTCATTTCACCAAAGATATTGACAAGATATTGCACAACTATTAGCGCAAATACTCAGAGCATATATGTTCCAAGTGTCACGGAGAAGATAATGAAGTTCCAAATGCATACCGAATAAAATACCAAAGACAAAAGACAAAGAGATAGCCGTGACTGATGAAGACAAATGACAAAACAAAATATGATGAAGACACATATGTAAAAAGTCAAAAGTAGGATAAGCATCTTATCTTACTTTCTCAGAAAGTTTTGTTTTTCTTTTTGTAAAGTAAAAGTAAAGTAGTTTGTTTTATTTGGAGTCACCGATGTGACACTATTTATAAATAGTGAAATGTCAATTATGTAAATAGTAGAGGTCAAATCTTGCATAAATAGTAAGAGTCAGTCACTGTTCATGAATAGTAAAGGTCAAGTCACTATTCATGAATAGTAATGTAAATCTTTGCCTATAAATAAGATGAAGGAGAAAGGGAAAATCATCCCTCATCTCCCATTCCCTCATTTCTCTCTCAAATTCCATGAGATCCTTATATTGGTATCAGAGCTAGAAAAGAAAAATATAAATGGAAAAATCTAGCAATAACCAGGAATCTATGAAGGAATCAATTCCAGAAAATCTACAAACTAAGGTATGTTCATATTTCAATATGAATAACTAAACTATCTTATTCCTGATAATCTCTTGATTATTATTAGATTATTATCATGTTATAGTATTGTTATACTAAATAAATTCAAGTAGTTTGCTATGAGCGAAGGTAAGTCGAGAATAGGTAAGCCCAGACTATGCCATCCTAAAACGGAAACCCAGTTAGCGTGAGGAAAGCCGTTTGAGGAAATGCATCACCGATTGAAGGCTGTTAGGGTAATCGATTGAAGTGAAAATCATAGTAGTGACCAAAAGAATTTATTTAGGATAACTTTAATATAATCTGATAATTGATAATAACAAACAAGAAGGTTAGAAGGAATAAAACTTGTTTAGAAATTATGAAAATGGTACCTACATACTTACTAAATGGAGATGATAAATATAAAATACTTATTTTATATATCCTTAGAACATTAAATATTGACATAAAAAGAGAAATTTACGACCTTTTACTTATTGAGGAAATAATAGAATTAGACCGAATAAATGAACTAATAGAACAAAATTGGCAAGAACTAACTATCCAAAATATATATGAATTATATGACTTGTGTTCAGAATAATGATAAATTACGAATATCTAACATATTGGTTACAAACTATGGAAGATTTAGATCTACTAAATAAACTTTTAATAAATAATATTATAATATATCGAAGAACCCAAGATATGAAATACTTAGAATATATTTCAGAAAATATAAAAGAAATACAAAAACTTATGATAAAGAAACAGGAATATTATGAAAAAATGTTTTCATAATGGATGAAAATTATAAAGAACAACTATTAGAAAAAATTAATGAAATAAAACAAGAATTAAGATTTAGACAAAATAGATTAGAAGAAAATATATGGCGAGTATGCCAAAAATCTATAAAAGCACAAAGAAAAATGATATTCTTATTAGATCTACAATTACAACACTTAGAATATAAATATCAACATAACTTATAATGAATAAAGAAGAATATCTTTGTAGAAGAAAAAATATATAAAAGTCAAGATGGATTAGAAATAAAAATAATACACTCAAACTTAGAACGAAGATATAAAAAAATAGGAACCCAATTATATCTAATGCCAGATAAAGAATCAGCAAAATTAGAAGATAGTCTAACAACTATGGTAAGATTAAATAAAGAAAATGAAGAAATAGATAGAAGAAAAGAAATTGAAAAAATTAGAGAACAAGCTAAAAAAGAAATTAAACAAATAGAAGAAGTAAAAGATACTAGAATTCAAGAATTACAAAAAGAATTAGAAAGACTTAAACAATTATATGAAGAAAAATTAAAAGCAAAAGAAGAATATAAAAAAAGAACTGAAGAATTAAAGTTAAATCAAGAAATAGAAAAATTTAAAACAATGTTAGAAGAAACAGAAGAATTACCTGAATTAAAAATAGAAGAAATAAATGAAATAAATGGAGAAGAAAATGATAATATTTCAGAAAATAATTATGAATCATATTCAGAAACATATACTGACATTATAGAAAAAGATAAAAATATAGAAATAAATGTAGGAAATTTAGATGAGAAACCTAGTACTTCAAATTCTAAAACACGAATTGATACAACCCCAACATATTATACTTATGAAAAAGAAAATAGAGATAAAGTTTTATGGGATAAAAGATTAAATAAAAATTGGATACCTAGACAAACTACAGATCAAAATAATTTCTTAGATTTAGATCACAGAGTGAATACAAATAAAACAATTCAATTATGGATAGGTTATATATCAAAACAATTAATAGACAACAAAATATCAATAATGGATGCCCGGGATATATAGAAAGAACACTTATAGGAAAAAGTAAAAATATGGTTACAAAATTTAACAATAACAAGCTTAGAAACATTAAGAAATAATACGAAACTTAATAATGACATAGCAACATCAGCAATAGACATATTAACTAAATATGAAATATCAATTAGAAATGAATTTGGAAGTATGACAATGAAATAGAAGAACAACGAAAGATAAAATAATAAGCAAATTTAATGAATAAATTAGCAATATGTAAAATGAGTTATATAGATGAATATACATGTGCATTTAGAGAATATTACTATAAAGGAATATATACAAATGATGAAAGTAGAGAAATAAGAAAATTATATTACACAAAATTACCAGAACCATTTAGTTCAAGAATAATAAAAGATTGGGAAGAATCAAATACAGTAGATACACTAGGAGCTAGAGTAAAATTCCTACAACAATGGTTTATAAAACTATGTGAAAAACATAAAGAGGAATTAAAACTAGAAAAAATATTAGTAAAAAACCTAAAATATTGTACAAATAAATTAGCACCCCAATTTGGATGTAAAAATCCATATAAATATAAGAAAAGGATAAAGAAATATAAACATTTCAAAACAAAATATAAAGATAAAATCCCAAGGAAAAGATATTATATAAAAAATTATAAACATAAAAGACCACATAGAGTTAAGAAAAATATAACAGAATGTAAATGTTATAATTGTGGAAAACTAGGACATTTAGCTAGAGATTGTAAATCACCAAAAGACTTAAAAAAGAAACAAATAACTGAAATAATAATAGAAAACGACACATACAAACAGATAGATTATTTAGATTATGACTTAGAAAATGAAGATAGCATATACGAAATTACAGATATTGAATTAGAAGAAGAAATAGAGTCATCTTCTGATTATGATTATGAAAGCGACATAAAAATAATAAGTAAAGAAGAATACCAAGATAATGAATATACAGAACAAAAATAATATTTGACAATAATATGTTTGAACAAATAAAAGGAAAAGAATTAGACTTAAGCATAGATAAGATATTAGAAGTACCTAAACTAAAAATTTATTTAAATTAAAACAAGATGAATATTATGTAATAAGCCAAAAGAACATGTAATAGATTGTAAATATATTAAAGGAAAAGCTAAAATACCTATCATAAACAAAAAATAATTAATAAAGAAATTCAAGAATTAAAATCAAAAATCCAATAAAATATTACATTTAGGAACAGAAATATTAATAAAAGCATGTTTTAGGAAGGAATAGATACACCTATAGAATTATATTTAGCAGATGATAGAATAATTCAACCTATAGAAAAAGCATAATAAGTGCAATTAGAGGAAATCTAATATACCAAAAATTTAAATTTATAATAAGTGCAAACTATTCAAGAGCAATAGAAGACAAGAACATAGATAAATCACTGTACTATATTGGAAAATGTCAGCATAGAATTAGCACAGAAGTAAAATATTTACAAGAAGATGTAAAAATTTATATGTATTAACTACAAAGCATAAAACAACGACAAAAAATAAGATTCAAAAAATCAAAATAGAAAATCCATTTGATAAAATAATTACGATAATTGATAATAATGATTACGATTATAAAGAACTAGATATTGAAGAAGATTTAGAGATAGTAAAAGAAAGATTAAGTACATCTAAAAGATTAAGCTATGATACATCTTCATCATCAAGAACTAGTACATCTAGGAGATTAGATTATGATTTAATACCTAAGTTAAAAGAACTACAACAAGATGAAATCCAACCATACCAATATTATATTACAGAATATTAGACCAAAGAAAATATTTAATAACTATAAATACAGGACAAACAGAAAACCAAATTATAAGAGAATTAGTCAAAGAACATGAGATAATTACGGAGAAAATATAAACACAGAATTACCTAGAGCTTTGGTAAATATAGAAGAAACTACGAACAAGAACTAATTATTGGAGGAATACCAATAAAAATTAAATTCAAAATACATCAAGGAAATAATAATATTACTTTAGGAATAAAATGGCTAGAAAGCAGTTAGACCATATAATATAGATGATAAACAATTAACGATAACTTATGAAACTAAGAAAGTAATTATTAAAAGAACAATTATATGATAAAATAACAACATCTAATATAATGACAAAAATATACATTCTAGCAAAAATAATTATAGAAGGATACTATAATAGGTATTACACACCTATGATAGACACGGGAGGCGAAGCAAATATGTGTAAACATAATTGTCTACAGATAGTAAATGGGAAAAATTAAAAACACCATTAATAGTAAATGGATTCAATAATGAAGGAAGCATGATAACACATAAAGCTAAAAATATAAAAACACAAATATGGGATAAAATATTAATAATCAAGAAATCTATAGTTATGAATTTACAAATAAAGATATATTATTAGGAATGCCTTTTTAGAAAAACTATATCCACACACTATAACAAAACGCATTGGTGGTTCACTACCATATGTAATCACAAAATAGGAGCAAAAGAGTTAATAATAAAATTAGAAAAAATACACCATGGATAAAAGGAAGTGAAAAATTACCCAAAAATTAGAAAATGTAACAACTAATGATCATAAAATAGAAATTATAATATTCACAGAGATAAAATACAAGCAATAAATGATAAGTTAAACTCATTATATAACGAAAACCCATTACAAGGATGGGATAAACACAAAACAAAAGTAAAAATTGAACTAATAGATGAAAATAGTATAATAACACAAAACCATTAAGATATAATTTTGAAGACCAATCGAATTTAAAATGCATATAAATGAATTATTAGAAAATAATTATATACAAGAAAGCGATAGTAAACATAATAGTCCAAAGATTCATAGTAAATAAACATAGTGAACAAAAAAGAGGAAAAACTAGAATGGTTATTGATTATAGAAATCTAAATGCAAAAACTAAAACATATAATTACCCTATACCTAATAAAATATTAAAAGTAAGACAAATACAAGGATATAATTACTTTAGTAAATTTGATCAGAATCAGATTTTACCACTTAAAACTAGAAGAAGAATCTAAACATTTAACAGCATTTACTGTACCCCAAGGATTCTACGAATGGAATGTTCTACCATTTGGATATAAAAACGCACCAGGTAGATATCAACATTTTATGGATACATACTTTAACCAGCTAGAAAATTGTATAGTATATATAGACGATATATTACTATATTCAAAAACAAAGGAGGAACACATAAAATTATTAGAAAAATTTATACACATCATAGAAATATCAGAATTAGCTTATCTAAAAGAAAGTGAGATTATGAAAATCAAATAGAATTCTTAGGAATTCAAATAGATAAAAATGGAGTAAAAATGCAAACACATATTGTACAAAAAATATCCAATTCTGAAGAATTATTAGACACTAAGAAAAAATTACAATCCTTCTTAGGATTAGTTAATCAAGTAAGAGAATATATACCAAAATTAGCAGAAAATTTAAAACCATTACAGAAAAAATTAAAGAAAGATATAGAATATCACTTTGATGAACAAGACAAAAAATATATCAGAAAAATAAAACTAATGTGTAAAGATTTACCAAAATTATATTTTCCAGATGAAAATAAACAATTTACTTATATAGTAGAAACAGACTCAAGTGACCATAGTTACGGAGGAGTATTAAAATATAAATATATAAATGAAAAAATAGAACATCACTGTAGATATTATTCCGGATCATATACAGACCCACAAATAAAATGGGAAATAAATAGAAAAGAACTATTTGCCTTATATAAATGTTTATTAGCTTTTGAGCCATACATTGTATATAACAAATTTATTGTTAGAACAGATAATACACAGGTAAAATGGTGGATAACCAAAAAAGTACAAGACTCAGTTACAACAAAAGAAATAAGAAGACTGGTAGTCAATATATTGAATTTTTCATTTACAATTGAAATTATAAAAACTGACAAAAATGTGATTGCAGATCACCTCTCAAGAGAAAAATACTGAACAGACAAATACAATGGATCAGATACTCAACCTCCTAACTACACTTTGCAAAAAAGTGGATAGTATGGACGGTGAGATACAAAAGCTAAAGGAGCAAGCTAGTAGTCAGCAGCATGACTCTAAAAATGCGGAGCTACGTCGATCGGAAGACGTTAAAATTCCAGAGCTAGAAGGAGACGTTGGGAAACTCCCTAAAACCCATAACGTTTGCTTAAATGCAGGTGCAGGTACATCTGGAGCTACAAAGAAAACTACAGAAGAAAAAAATTATACCAATACAAATATGAATAAACATTTTGACAAACCATATACAGCTCCAAAAATACAAAAACTGCACTCTACTCCTCAAACTACTACATACAAAAATAGCCTAGCCCAATGAAAAATACATACAACCATATTACTAAACTATACGGAAAATATTTATAAAGTCCAAACGCATTTTAAATAAAAACCCCAGAGCTATAAATCCAAAAGAACCAAATACCGATTATATTACTCAACATCTACAAGGATATAATAAGTTAATTGCCCTTCCAGGTACAAATACAAACTTAGTAACAACTTGTTACAATTATGGACTACTCAGTACAGTGTACACAGCTACAGGAGACATTTTCCAGATGAAAATAAACAATTTACTTATATAGTAGAAACAGACTCAAGTGACCATAGTTACGGAGGAGTATTAAAATATAAATATATAAATGAAAAAATAGAACATCACTGTAGATATTATTCCGGATCATATACAGACCCACAAATAAAATGGGAAATAAATAGAAAAGAATTAGTCCAAAGTAGAACAGGAAGCTTATCTTCCTTTTTTAAAGTTTTTTGTTCTCTTTTGTAAAGTAAAAGTAAAGTTGTTCGTTTTTATTTGGAGTCACCGACAAGATACTATTGATGAATAGTAATCAATAGTAAAATGTCAATTATGTAAACAGTAAGAGTCAAGTACTGTGTAAATAGTAAGAGTCAGTTACTATTCATGAATAGTAAAGGTCATTCATGAATAGTAAGGGTCATGTAAATATTCTATAAATAAGAGTAAGGAGAAGAGGATCTTCATCCCTCATCTCCCATTCCCTCATTTCCTCTCTAAAATTCCGCAGATCCTTATATTGGTATCAGAGCTAGATAAGAAAAATATAAATGGAAAAATCTAGCAATAACCACGAAGCTATGAAGGAATCAATTCCAGAAAATCTACAAACTAAGGTATGTTCATATTTCAATATGAATAACTAAACTATCTTATTCCTGATAATCTCTTGATTATTATTAGATTATTATCATGTTATAGTATTGTTATACTAAATAAATTCGAAGTAGTTTGCTATGAACGAAGGTAAGCTGAGAATAGGTAAGCCCAGACTATGCCATCCTAAAACGGAAACCCAGTTAGGCGTGAGGAAAGCCGTTTGAGGGGAAGTACGTACCAGTTGAAGGCGCTGTTAGGGTAACTGATTGAAGCTGAAAATCATAGTAGTGACCAAAAGAATTTATTTAGGATAACTTTAATATAATCTGATAATTGATAATAACAAACAAGAAGGTTAGAAGGAATAAAACTTGTTTAGAAATTATGAAAATGGTACCTACATACTTACTAAATGGAGATGATAAATATAAAATACTTATTTTATATATCCTTAGAACATTAAATATTGACATAAAAAGAGAAATTTACGACCTTTTACTTATTGAGGAAATAATAGAATTAGACAGAATAAATGAACTAATAGAACAAAATTGGCAAGAACTAACTATCCAAAATATATATGAATTATATGACTTATATTCAGATTAATGATAAATTACGAATATCTAACATATTGGTTACAAACTATGGGAGATTTAGATCTACTAAATAAACTTTTAGTAGAAAATATTATAACATATCGAAGAACCCAAGATATGGAATACTTAGAATATATTTCAGAAACTATAAAAGAAATACAAAATCTTATGATAAAAAAGCAAGGATATTATGAAAAAATGTTTTCAAACTTATAATGGATGAAACTTATAGAAAACAATTATTAGAAAAAATTAATGAAATAAAACAAGAATTAAGATTTAGACAACATAGACTAGAAGAAAATATATGGGCAGGAGTATGCCAAAAATCTATAAAAGCACAAAGAAAAACGATATTCTTATTAGATCTACAATTACAACACTTAGAATATAAATATCAACATAATTTATAATGAATAAAGAAGAATATGCTGTAGAAGAAAAGATATATAAAAGTCAAGATGGATTAGAAATAAAAATAATACATTCAAACTTAGAACGAAGATATAAAAAAATAGGAACCCAATTATACTTAATGCCAGATAAAGAATCAGCAAAATTAGAAGATAGTCTAACAACTATGGTAAGATTAAATAAAGAAAATGAAGAAATAGATAGAAGAAAAGAAATTGAAAAAATTAGAGAACAAGCTAAAAAAGAAATTAAACAAATAGAAGAAGTAAAAGATACTAGAATTCAAGAATTACAAAAAGAATTAGAAAGACTTAAACAATTATATGAAGAAAAATTAAAAGCAAAAGAAGAATATAAGAAAAGAACTGAAGAATTAAAGTTAAATCAAGAAATAGAAAAATTTAAAACAATGTTAGAAGAAACAGAAGAATTACCTGAATTAAAAATAGAAGAAATAAATGAAATAAATGGAGAAGAAAATGATAATATTTCAGAAAATAATTATGAATCATATTCAGAAACATATACTGATCTTATAGAAAAAGATAAAAATATAGAAATAAATGTAGGAAATTTAGATGAGAAACCTAGTACTTCAAATTCTAAAACACGAATTGATACAACCCCAACATATTATACTTATGAAAAAGAAAATAGAGATAAAGTTTTATGGGATAAAAGATTAAATAAAAATTGGATACCTAGACAAACTACAGATCAAAATAATTTCTTAGATTTAGATCACAGAGTGTATACAAATAAAACAATTCAATTATGGATAGGTTATATATCAAAACAATTAATAGACAACAAAATATCAATAATGGATGCCCTGTGATATATAGAAAGAACACTTATAGGAACAAAAAAATATGGTTACAAAATTTAACAATAACAAGCTTAGAAACATTAAGAAATAATACGAAACTTAATAATGACATAGCAACATCAAAGAATAGACATATTAACTAAATATGAAATATCAATTAGAAATGAATTTGG
Organism: Solanum pinnatisectum; assembly: GCA_035578085.1. Lineage (NCBI taxonomy): Eukaryota > Viridiplantae > Streptophyta > Magnoliopsida > Solanales > Solanaceae > Solanum > Solanum pinnatisectum. Next base: position 1,531,262 of record JAWPEI010000017.1, read on the forward strand.
AAGTATGACAAATGAAATAGAAGAACAAATGAAAGATAAAATAATAAATGTAAATTTAATGAATAAATTAGCAATATGTAAAATGAGTTATATAGATGAATATACATGTGCATTTAGAGAATATTACTATAAAGGAATATATACAAATGATGAAAGTAGAGAAATAAGAAAATTATATTACACAAAATTACGTAACCATTTAGTTCAAGAATAATAAAAGATTGGGAAGAATCAAATACAGAGATACACTAGGAGCTAGAGTAAAATTCCTACAACAATGGTTTATAAAACTATGTGAAAAACATAAAGAGGAATTAAAACTAGAAAAATATTAGTAAAAAACCTAAAATATTGTACAAATAAATTAGCACCCCAATTTGGATGTAAAAATCCATATAAATATAAGAAAAGGATAAAGAAATATAAACATTTCAAAACAAAATATAAAGATAAAATCCCAAGAAAAAGATATTATATAAAAATTATAAACATAAAAGACCACATAGAGTTAAGAAAATATAACAGAATGTAAATGTTATAATTGTGGAAAACTAGGACATTTAGCTAGAGATTGTAAATCACCAAAAGACTTAAAAAGAAACAAATAACTGAAATAATAATAGAAAACGACACATACAAACAGATAGATTATTTAGATTATGACTTAGAAAATGAAGATAGCATATACGAAATTACAGATATTGAATTAGAAGAAGAAATAGAGTCATCTTCTGATTATGATTATGACTGAAAGCGACATAAAAATAATAAGTAAAGAAGAATACCAAAATAATGAATATACGTAACAAAAATAATATTTGACAATAATATGTTTGAACAAATAAAAGGAAAAGAATTAGACTTAAGCATAGATAAGATATTAGAAGTACCTAAACTAAAAAATTTATTTAAATTAAAACAAGATGAATATTATGTAATAAGCCAAAAAGAACATGTAATAGATTGTAAATATATTAAAGGAAAAGCTAAAATACCTATCATAAACAAAAAAATAATTAATAAAGAAATTCAAGAATTAAAATCAAAAAATCCAATAAAATACGTACATTTAGGAGCAAATGTAAATATTAATAAAAGCATGTTTTAGGAAGGAATAGATACACCTATAGAATTATATTTAGCAGATGATAGAATAATTCAACCTATAGAAAAAGCATAATAAGTGCAATAGAGGAAATCTAATATACCAAAAATTTAAATTTATAATAAGTGCAAACTATTCAAGAGCAATAGAAGACAAGAACATAGATAAATCACTGTACTATATTGGAAAATGTCGCATAGAATTAGCACTGTGAAGTAAAATATTTACAAGAAGATGTAAAAATTTATATGTATTAACTACAAAGCATAAAACAACAAAGAAAAATAAGATTCAAAAATCAAAATAGAAAATCCATTTGATAAAATAATTACAAGAATTGATAATAATGATTACTGAGTTATAAAGAACTAGATATTGAAGAAGATTTAGAGATAGTAAAAGAAAGATTAAGTACATCTAAAAGATTAAGCTATGATACACCTTCATCATCAAGAACTAGTACATCTAGGAGATTAGATTATGATTTAATACCTAAGTTAAAAGAACTACAACAAGATGAAATCCAACCATACCAATATTATATTACAGAATATTAGACCAAAGAAAATATTTAATAACTATAAATACAGGACAAACAGAAAACCAAATTATAAGAGAATTAGTCAAAGAACATGAGATAATTACAGGAGAAAATATAAACACAGAATTACCTAGAGCTTTGGTAAATATAGAAGAAACTACTGAACAAGAACTAATTATTGGAGGAATACCAATAAAAATTAAATTCAAAATACATCAAGGAAATAATAATATTACTTTAGGAATAAAATGGCTAGAAACAGTTAGACCATATAATATAGATGATAAACAATTAACGATAACTTATGAAACTAAGAAAGTAATTAAAAGAACAATTATATGATAAAATAACAACATCTAATATAATGACAAAAATATACATTCTAGCAAAAATAATTATAGAAGGATACTATAATAGATACTACACACCTATGATAGACACAGGAGCAGAAGCAAATATGTGTAAACATAATTGTCTACCAGATAGTAAATGGGAAAAATTAAAAACACCATTAATAGTAACAGGATTCAATAATGAAGGAAGCATGATAACACATAAAGCTAAAAATATAAAAACACAAATATGGGATAAAATATTAATAATCGAAGAAATCTATAGTTATGAATTTACAAATAAAGATATATTATTAGGAATGCCTTTTTAGAAAAACTATATCCACACACTATAACAAAAACGCATTGGTGGTTCACTACCATATGTAATCACAAAATAGGAGCAAAAGAGTTAATAATAAAATTAGAAAAATACACCATGGATAAAAGGAAGTGAAAAATTACCCAAAAATTAGAAAATGTAACAACTAATGATCATAAAATAGAAATTATAATATTCACAGAGATAAAATACAAGCAATAAATGATAAGTTAAACTCATTATATAACGAAACCCATTACAAGGATGGGATAAACACAAAACAAAAGTAAAAATTGAACTAATAGATGAAAATAGTATAATAACACAAAACCATTAAGATATAATTTTGAAGACCAATCGAATTTAAAATGCATATAAATGAATTATTAGAAAATAAGTATATACAAGAAAGCAATAGTAAACATAATAGTCCAAAGATTCATAGTAAATAAACATAGTGAACAAAAAAGAGGAAAAACTAGAATGGTTATTGATTATAGAAATCTAAATGCAAAAACTAAAACATATAATTATCCTATACCTAATAAAATATTAAAAGTAAGACAAATACAAGGATATAATTACTTTAGTAAATTTGATCAGAATCAGATTTTACCACTTAAAACTAGAAGAAGAATCTAAACATTTAACAAAGATTTATCAGACCCCAAGGATTCTACGAATGGAATGTTCTACCATTTGGATATAAAAACGCACCAGGTAGATATCAACATTTTATGGATACATACTTTAACCAGCTAGAAAATTGTATAGTATATATAGACGATATATTACTATATTCAAAAACAAAGGAGGAACACATAAAATTATTAGAAAAATTTATACACATCATAGAAATATCAGAATTAGCTTATCTAAAAAGAAAGTCGAGATTATGAAAAATCAAATAGAATTCTTAGAATTCAAATAGATAAAAATGGAGTAAAAATGCAAACACATATTGTACAAAAATATCCAATTCTCAAGAATTATTAGACACTAAGAAAAATTACAATCCTTCTTAGGATTAGTTAATCAAGTAAGAGAATATATACCAAAATTAGCGTAAAATTTAAAACCATTACGTAAAAATTAAAGAAAGATATAGAATATCACTTTGATGAACAAGACAAAAATATATCGTAAAAATAAAACTAATGTGTAAAGATTTACCAAAATTATATTTTCCAGATGAAAATAAACAATTTACTTATATAGTAGAAAGCACTCAAGTGACCATAGTTACGGAGGAGTATTAAAATATAAATATATAAATGAAAAAATAGAACATCACTGTAGATATTATTCCGGATCATATACAGACCCACAAATAAAATGGGAAATAAATAGAAAAGAACTATTTGCCTTATATAAATGTTTATTAGCTTTTGAGCCATACATTGTATATAACAAATTTATTGTTAGAACAGATAATACACAGGTAAAATGGTGGATAACCAAAAAAGTACAAGACTCAGTTACAACAAAAGAAATAAGAAGACTGGTAGTCAATATATTGAATTTTTCATTTACAATTGAAATTATAAAAACTGACAAAAATGTGATTGCAGATCACCTCTCAAGAGAAAAATACTGAACAGACAAATACAATGGATCAGATACTCAACCTCCTAACTACACTTTGCAAAAAAGTGGATAGTATGGACGGTGAGATACAAAAGCTAAAGGAGCAAGCTAGTAGTCAGCAGCATGACTCTAAAAATGCGGAGCTACGTCGATCGGAAGACGTTAAAATTCCAGAGCTAGAAGGAGACGTTGGGAAACTCCCTAAAACCCATAACGTTTGCTTAAATGCAGGTGCAGGTACATCTGGAGCTACAAAGAAAACTACAGAAGAAAAAAATTATACCAATACAAATATGAATAAACTTTTTGACAAACCATATACAGCTCCAAAAATACAAAAATCCGTACCTACTCCTCAAACTACTACATACAAAAATAGCCTAGCCCAACAGAAAAATACATACAACCATATTACCCGAAACTATACGGAAAATATTTATAAAGTCCAAACGTACTTAAATAAAAACCCCAGAGCTATAAATCCAAAAGAACCAAATACCGATTATATTACTCAACATCTACAAGGATATAATAAGTTAATTGCCCTTCCAGGTACAAATACAAACTTAGTAACAACTTGTTACAATTATGGACTACTCAGTACAGTGTACACAGCTACAGGAGACGAAATTTCGAAGATACCTGAACTATACAAAGCATTCTTAACCTACAAACGAGTTACTAAAGGAACTCTATTTTTCATAAAGTTCTATACAGCTACAGCAGAAATACTATATGACGAAATAAAACCAGTTATACAAGTAATAAAGATTGGTTTAACCAGAGATATGTTAATTCCGGAAAAGATAGAAAAACAAGATGAGATACCTATTGTAGATATTCCTGATTTCTACGCCAATAAAAGAGTTATCGGAATAGCTACAATATTAACGGAGTTAGCAAATAACAGTAAGAGTCAAGTACTGTGTAAATAGTAAGAGTCAGTTACTATTCATGAATAGTAAAGGTCATTCATGAATAGTAAGGGTCATGTAAATATTCTATAAATAAGAGTAAGGAGGAGAGGATCTTCATCCCTCATCTCCCATTCCCTCATTTCCTCTCTCAAATTCCGCAGATCCTTATATTGGTATCAGAGCTAGATAAGAAAAATATAAATGGAGAAATCTAGTAACAACCAGGAAGCTATGAAGGAATCAATTCCAGAAAATCTACAAACTAAGGTATGTTCATATTTCAATATGAATAACTAAACTATCTTATTCCTGATAATCTCTTGATTATTATTAGATTATTATCATGTTATAGTATTGTTATACTAAATAAATTCGAAGTAGTTTGCTATGAACGAAGGTAAGCTGAGAGTAGGTAAGCCCAGACTATGCCATCCTAAAACGGAAACCCAGTTAGGCGTGAGGAAAGCCGTTTGAGGGAAGTACGCAGTTGAAGGCGTTAGGTAATCGATTGAAGCTGAAAATCATAGTAGTGACCAAAAGAATTTATTTAGGATAACTTTAATATAATCTGATAATTGATAATAACAAACAAGAAGGTTAGAAGGAATAAACTTGTTTAGAAATTATGAAAATGGTACCTACATACTTACTAAATGGAGATGATAAATATAAAATACTTATTTTATATATCCTTAGAACATTAAATATTGACATAAAAAGAGAAATTTACGACCTTTTACTTATTGAGGAAATAATAGAATTAGACAGAATAAATGAACTAATAGAACAAAATTGGCAAGAACTAACTATCCAAAATATATATGAATTATATGACTTATATTCAGATTAATGATAAATTACGAATATCTAACATATTGGTTACAAACTATGGGAGATTTAGATCTACTAAATAAACTTTTAGTAGAAAATATTATAACATATCGAAGAACCCAAGATATGGAATACTTAGAATATATTTCAGAAACTATAAAAGAAATACAAAATCTTATGATAAAAAAGCAAGGATATTATGAAAAAATGTTTTCAAACTTATAATGGATGAAACTTATAGAAAACAATTATTAGAAAAAATTAATGAAATAAAACAAGAATTAAGATTTAGACAACATAGACTAGAAGAAAATATATGGGCAGGAGTATGCCAAAAATCTATAAAAGCACAAAGAAAAACGATATTCTTATTAGATCTACAATTACAACACTTAGAATATAAATATCAACATAATTTATAATGAATAAAGAAGAATATGCTGTAGAAGAAAAGATATATAAAGGTCAAGATGGATTAGAAATAAAAATAATACATTCAAACTTAGAACGAAGATATAAAAAAATAGGAACCCAATTATACTTAATGCCAGATAAAGAATCAGCAAAATTAGAAGATAGTCTAACAACTATGGTAAGATTAAATAAAGAAAATGAAGAAATAGATAGAAGAAAAGAAATTGAAAAATTAGAGAACAAGCTAAAAAGAAATTAAACAAATAGAAGAAGTAAAAGATACTAGAATTCAAGAATTACAAAAGAATTAGAAAGACTTAAACAATTATATGAAGAAAAATTAAAAGCAAAAGAAGAATATAAGAAAAGAATCAAGAATTAAAGTTAAATCAAGAAATAGAAAAATTTAAAACAATGTTAGAAGAAATGGAAGAATTACTCGAATTAAAAATAGAAGAAATAAATGAAATAAATGGAGAAGAAAATGATAATATTTCGTAAAATAATTATGAATCATATTCAAACATATACCGATCTTATAGAAAAGATAAAAATATAGAAATAAATGTAGGAAATTTAGATGAGAAACCTAGTACTTCAAATTCTAAAACACGAATTGATACAACCCCAACATATTATACTTATGAAAAAGAAAATAGAGATAAAGTTTTATGGGATAAAAGATTAAATAAAAATTGGATACCTAGACAAACTACAGATCAAAATAATTTCTTAGATTTAGATCACAGAGCGTATACAAATAAAACAATTCAATTATGGATAGGTTATATATCAAAACAATTAATAGACAACAAAATATCAATAATGGATGCCCTGTGATATATAGAAAGAACACTTATAGGAACAAGAAAATATGGTTACAAAATTTAACAATAACAAGCTTAGAAACATTAAGAAATAATACGAAACTTAATAATGACATAGCAACATCAGAATAGACATATTAACTAAATATGAAATATCAATTAGAAATGAATTTGGAAGTATGACAAATGTAAATAGAAGAACAAATGAAAGATAAAATAATAAATGTAAATTTAATGAATAAATTAGCAATATGTAAAATGAGTTATATAGATGAATATACATGTGCATTTAGAGAATATTACTATAAAGGAATATATACAAATGATGAAAGTAGAGAAATAAGAAAATTATATTACACAAAATTACGTAACCATTTAGTTCAAGAATAATAAAAGATTGGGAAGAATCAAATACAAGAGATACACTAGGAGCTAGAGTAAAATTCCTACAACAATGGTTTATAAAACTATGTGAAAAACATAAAGAGGAATTAAAACTAGAAAAATATTAGTAAAAAACCTAAAATATTGTACAAATAAATTAGCACCCCAATTTGGATGTAAAAATCCATATAAATATAAGAAAAGGATAAAGAAATATAAACATTTCAAAACAAAATATAAAGATAAAATCCCAAGGAAAAGATATTATATAAAAAATTATAAACATAAAAGACCACATAGAGTTAAGAAAAATATAACAGAATGTAAATGTTATAATTGTGGAAAACTAGGACATTTAGCTAGAGATTGTAAATCACCAAAAGACTTAAAAAAGAAACAAATAACTGAAATAATAATAGAAAACGACACATACAAACAGATAGATTATTTAGATTATGACTTAGAAAATGAAGATAGCATATACGAAATTACAGATATTGAATTAGAAGAAGAAATAGAGTCATCTTCTGATTATGATTATGACTGAAAGCGACATAAAAATAATAAGTAAAGAAGAATACCAAGATAATGAATATACAGAACAAAAAATAATATTTGACAATAATATGTTTGAACAAATAAAAGGAAAAGAATTAGACTTAAGCATAGATAAGATATTAGAAGTACCTAAACTAAAAAATTTATTTAAATTAAAACAAGATGAATATTATGTAATAAGCCAAAAAGAACATGTAATAGATTGTAAATATATTAAAGGAAAAGCTAAAATACCTATCATAAACAAAAAAATAATTAATAAAGAAATTCAAGAATTAAAATCAAAAAATCCAATAAAATACGTACATTTAGGAGCAACAGAAATATTAATAAAAGCATATTTTAGGGAAGGAATAGATACACCTATATATTTAGCAGATGATAGAATAATTCAACCTATAGAAAAAAGCATAATAAGTGCAGTTAGAGGAAATCTAATATACCAAAAATTTAAATTTATAATAAGTGCAAACTATTCAGTAGCAATAGAAGACAAGAACATAGATAAATCACTGGTACTATATTGGAAAATGTCAGGCATAGAATTAGCACCAGGAAGTAAAATATTTACAGCAAGATGTAAAAATTTATATGTATTAACTACAAAGCATAAAACAACAGCAAAAAATAAGATTCAAAAAATCAAAATAGAAAATCCATTTGATAAAATAATTACAGTAATTGATAATAATGATTACAGTTATAAAGAACTAGATATTGAAGAAGATTTAGAGATAGTAAAGAAAGATTAAGTACATCTAAAAGATTAAGCTACGATACACCTTCATCATCAAGAACTAGTACATCTAGGAGATTAGATTATGATTTAATACCTAAGTTAAAAGAACTACAACAAGATGAAATCCAACCATACCAATATTATATTACAGGAATATTAGACCAAAGAAAATATTTAATAACTATAAATACAGGACAAACAGAAAACCAAATTATAAGAGAATTAGTCAAAGAACATGAGATAATTACAGGAGAAAATATAAACACAAAATTACCTAGAGCTTTGGTAAATATAGAAGAAACTACTGAACAAGAACTAATTATTGGAGGAATACCAATAAAAATTAAATTCAAAATACATCAAGGAAATAATAATATTACTTTAGGAATAAAATGGCTAGAAACAGTTAGACCATATAATATAGATGATAAACAATTAACGATAACTTATGAAACTAAGAAAGTAATTATTAAAAGAACAATTATATGATAAAATAACAACATCTAATATAATGACAAAAATATACATTCTAGCAAAAATAATTATAGAAGGATACTATAATAGATACTACACACCTATGATAGACACAGGAGCAGAAGCAAATATGTGTAAACATAATTGTCTACCAGATAGTAAATGGGAAAAATTAAAAACACCATTAATAGTAACAGGATTCAATAATGAAGGAAGCATGATAACACATAAAGCTAAAAATATAAAAACACAAATATGGGATAAAATATTAATAATCGAAGAAATCTATAGTTATGAATTTACAAATAAAGATATATTATTAGGAATGCCTTTTTTAGAAAAACTATATCCACACACTATAACAAAAACGCATTGGTGGTTCACTACCATATGTAATCACAAAATAGGAGCAAAAAGAGTTAATAATAAAATTAGAAAAAATACACCATGGATAAAAGGAAGTGAAAAAATTACCCAAAAATTAGAAAATGTAACAACTAATGATCATAAAATAGAAATTATAATATTCACAGTAGATAAAATACAAGCAATAAATGATAAGTTAAACTCATTATATAACGAAAACCCATTACAAGGATGGGATAAACACAAAACAAAAGTAAAAATTGAACTAATAGATGAAAATAGTATAATAACACAAAAACCATTAAGATATAATTTTGAAGACCAATCAGAATTTAAAATGCATATAAATGAATTATTAGAAAATAATTATATACAAGAAAGCGATAGTAAACATAATAGTCCAAAGATTCATAGTAAATAAACATAGTGAACAAAAAAGAGGAAAAACTAGAATGGTTATTGATTATAGAAATCTAAATGCAAAAACTAAAACATATAATTACCCTATACCTAATAAAATATTAAAAGTAAGACAAATACAAGGATATAATTACTTTAGTAAATTTGATCAAATCGAGATTTTACCACTTAAAACTAGAAGAAGAATCTAAACATTTAACAAAGATTTATCAGTACCCCAAGGATTCTACGTATGGAATGTTCTACCATTTGGATATAAAATCTCAGCAGGTAGATATCAACATTTTATGGATACATACTTTAACCAGCTAATAAATTGTATAGTATATATAGACGATATATTACTATATTCAAAAACAAAGGAGGAACACATAAAATTATTAGAAAAATTTATACACATCATAGAAATATCGTGAATTAGCTTATCTAAAAGAAAGTGAGATTATGAAAAATCAAATAGAATTCTTAGGAATTCAAATAGATAAAAATGGAGTAAAAATGCAAACACATATTGTACAAAAATATCCAATTAGAAGAATTATTAGACACTAAGAAAAATTACAATCCTTCTTAGGATTGGTTAATCAAGTAAGAGAATATATACCAAAATTAGCAGAAAATTTAAAACCATTACAAAAAAAATTAAAGAAAGATATAGAATATCACTTTGATGAACAAGACAAAAATATATCAGAAAAATAAAACTAATGTGTAAAGATTTACCAAAATTATATTTTCAGATGAAAATAAACAATTTACTTATATAGTAGAAAGCAGACTCAAGTGACCATAGTTACGGAGGAGTATTAAAATATAAATATATAAATGAAAAATAGAACATCATTGTAGATATTATTAGGATCATATCTGCACCCACAAATAAAATGGGAAATAAATAGAAAAGAACTATTTGCCTTATATAAATGTTTATTAGCTTTTGAGCCATACATTGTATATAACAAATTTATTGTTAAACAGATAATACATGTAAAATGGTGGATAACCAAAAAGTACAAGACTCGATTACAACAAAAGAAATAAGAAGACGGTAGTCAATATATTGAATTTTTCATTTACAATTGAAATTATAAAATCGACAAAAATGTGATTGCAGATCACCTCTCAAGAAAAATCTTGAGCAGACAAATACAATGGATCGGATACTCAACCTCCTAACTACACTTTGCAAAAAGTGGATAGTATGGACGGTGAGATACAAAAGCTAAAGGAGCAAGCTAGTAGTCGTGACATGACTCTAAAAATGCGAGCTACGTCGATCGGAAGACGTTAAAATTCCAGAGCTAGAAGGAGACGTTGGGAAACTCCTAAAACCCATAACGTTTGCTTAAATGCAGTGCGGTACATCTGGAGCTACAAAGAAAACTACAGAAGAAAAAAATTATACCAATACAAATATGAATAAACTTTTTGACAAACCATATACAGCTCCAAAAATACAAAAATCCGTACCTACTCCTCAAACTACTACATACAAAAATAGCCTAGCCCAATGAGAAAAATACATACAACCATATTACAGAAACTATACGGAAAATATTTATAAAGTCCAAATGTACTTAAATAAAAACCCGAGCTATAAATCCAAAAGAACCAAATACGATTATATTACTCAACATCTACAAGGATATAATAAGTTAATTGCCCTTCAGTACAAATACAAACTTAGTAACAACTTGTTACAATTATGGACTACTCGATGCAGTGTACAGCTACAGAGACGAAATTTCAAGATACAGACTATACAAAGCATTCTTAACCTACAAACGAGTTACTAAAGGAACTCTATTTTTCATAAAGTTCTATCTGACTACAAAGAAATACTATATGTGAAATAAAACCGATTATACAAGTAATAAAGATTGGTTTAACGAGAGATATGTTAATTCGGAAAAGATAGAAAAACAAGATGAGATACCTATTGTAGATATTCACGATTTCTACGCCAATAAAAGAGTTATCGGAATAGCTACAATATTAACTGAGTTAGCAAATAATTATCTAAATAACAATACAATATGGAGTTACTACAGTAGAGATAATACAATGATATATTCAAACCGTAGAAACAAGAGAAGGAGATATGGAAGAAATACGTCGATGAATCTTGAGTCTCCTAAAACCAGAAAATACACCAACTACACGAGCTATCAAGAAAAATTTTATTTCACCAGTATTATTGACAAGATATTGCACAACTATTAGCAGCAAATACTCAGAGCATATATGTTCCAAGTGTCACGGAGAAGATAATGAAGTTCCAACCGTACAGCTGGAATAAAATACCAAATACAAAAGACAAAGAGATAGCCGGCAGCCTGATAAGACAGCCGACAAAACAACAAGATAAACGGAGACAGCTATGTAAATTAGTCTAAAGTAGAACAGGAAGCTTATCTTCCTTTTTTAAAGTTTTTTGTTCTCTTTTGTAAAGTAAAAGTAAAGTTGTTTGTTTTTATTTGGAGTCACCGACAAGATACTATTGATGAATAGTAATCAATAGTAAAATGTCAATTATGTAAACAGTAAGAGTCAAGTACTGTGTAAATAGTAAGAGTCAGTTACTATTCATGAATAGTAAAGGTCATTCATGAATAGTAAGGGTCATGTAAATATTCTATAAATAAGAGTAAGGAGGAGAGGATCTTCATCCCTCATCTCCCATTCCCTCATTTCCTCTCTCAAATTCCGCAGATCCTTATAAAATTTAAAACAATGTTAGAAGAAACAGAAGAATTACCTGAATTAAAAGAAATAAATGAAATAAATGGAGAAGAAAATGATAATATTTCAGAAAATAATTATGAATCATATTCAGAAACATATACTGATCTTATAGAAAAAGATAAAAATATAGAAATAAATGTAGGAAATTTAGATGAGAAACCTAGTACTTCAAATTCTAAAACACGAATTGATACAACCCCAACATATTATACTTATGAAAAAGAAAATAGAGATAAAGTTTTATGGGATAAAAGATTAAATAAAAATTGGATACCTAGACAAACTACAGATCAAAATAATTTCTTAGATTTAGATTTGCATGCGATACAAATAAAACAATTCAATTATGGATAGGTTATATATCAAAACAATTAATAGACAACAAAATATCAATAATGGATGCCCGGGATATATAGAAAGAACACTTATAGGAGCAGTAAAAATATGGTTACAAAATTTAACAATAACAAGCTTAGAAACATTAAGAAATAATCTGAAACTTAATAATGACATAGCAACATCAGCAATAGACATATTAACTAAATATGAAATATCAATTAGAAATGAATTTGGAAGTATGACAATGAAATAGAAGAACAACGAAAGATAAAATAATAAATGAAATTTAATGAATAAATTAGCAATATGTAAAATGAGTTATATAGATGAATATACATGTGCATTTAGAGAATATTACTATAAAGGAATATATACAAATGATGAAAGTAGAGAAATAAGAAAATTATATTACACAAAATTACCAGAACCATTTAGTTCAAGAATAATAAAAGATTGGGAAGAATCAAATCTTAGATACACTAGGAGCTAGAGTAAAATTCCTACAACAATGGTTTATAAAACTATGTGAAAAACATAAAGAGGAATTAAAACTAGAAAAAATATTAGTAAAAAACCTAAAATATTGTACAAATAAATTAGCACCCCAATTTGGATGTAAAAATCCATATAAATATAAGAAAAGGATAAAGAAATATAAACATTTCAAAACAAAATATAAAGATAAAATCCCAAGAAAAAGATATTATATAAAAATTATAAACATAAAAGACCACATAGAGTTAAGAAAAATATAAGAATGTAAATGTTATAATTGTGGAAAACTAGGACATTTAGCTAGAGATTGTAAATCACCAAAAGACTTAAAAAAGAAACAAATAACTGAAATAATAATAGAAAACGACACATACAAACAGATAGATTATTTAGATTATGACTTAGAAAATGAAGATAGCATATACGAAATTACAGATATTGAATTAGAAGAAGAAATAGAGTCATCTTCTGATTATGATTATGAAAGCGACATAAAAATAATAAGTAAAGAAGAATACCAAGATAATGAATATCTGAGAACAAAAAATAATATTTGACAATAATATGTTTGAACAAATAAAAGGAAAAGAATTAGACTTAAGCATAGATAAGATATTAGAAGTACCTAAACTAAAAAATTTATTTAAATTAAAACAAGATGAATATTATGTAATAAGCCAAAAAGAACATGTAATAGATTGTAAATATATTAAAGGAAAAGCTAAAATACCTATCATAAACAAAAAAATAATTAATAAAGAAATTCAAGAATTAAAATCAAAAAATCCAATAAAATACGTACATTTAGAGCAATGAAATATTAATAAAAGCATGTTTTAGGAAGGAATAGATACACCTATAGAATTATATTTAGCGGATGATAGAATAATTCAACCTATAGAAAAAGCATAATAAGTGCGATTAGAGGAAATCTAATATACCAAAAATTTAAATTTATAATAAGTGCAAACTATTCAAGAGCAATAGAAGACAAGAACATAGATAAATCACTGTACTATATTGGAAAATGTCGGGCATAGAATTAGCACGGGAAGTAAAATATTCTGACAAGATGTAAAAATTTATATGTATTAACTACAAAGCATAAAACAACAACAAAAATAAGATTCAAAAAATCAAAATAGAAAATCCATTTGATAAAATAATTACAGTAATTGATAATAATGATTACAGTTATAAAGAACTAGATATTGAAGAAGATTTAGAGATAGTAAAAGAAAGATTAAGTACATCTAAAAGATTAAGCTATGATACACCTTCATCATCAAGAACTAGTACATCTAGGAGATTAGATTATGATTTAATACCTAAGTTAAAACTACAACAAGATGAAATCCAACCATACCAATATTATATTACAGGAATATTAGACCAAAGAAAATATTTAATAACTATAAATACAGGACAAACAGAAAACCAAATTATAAGAGAATTAGTCAAAGAAAATGAGATAATTACAGGAGAAAATATAAACACAGAATTACCTAGAGCTTTGGTAAATATAGAAGAAACTCTTTGAACAAGAACTAATTATTGGAGGAATACCAATAAAAATTAAATTCAAAATACATCAAGGAAATAATAATATTACTTTAGGAATAAAATGGCTAGAAACAGTTAGACCATATAATATAGATGATAAACAATTAACGATAACTTATGAAACTAAGAAAGTAATTATTAAAAGAACAATTATATGATAAAATAACAACATCTAATATAATGACAAAAATATACATTCTAGCAAAAATAATTATAGAAGGATACTATAATAGATACTACACACCTATGATAGACACAGGAGCAGAAGCAAATATGTGTAAACATAATTGTCTACATGATAGTAAATGGGAAAAATTAAAAACACCATTAATAGTAACAGGATTCAATAATGAAGGAAGCATGATAACACATAAAGCTAAAAATATAAAAACACAAATATGGGATAAAATATTAATAATCGAAGAAATCTATAGTTATGAATTTACAAATAAAGATATATTATTAGGAATGCCTTTTTTAGAAAAACTATATCCACACACTATAACAAAAACGCATTGGTGGTTCACTACCATATGTAATCACAAAATAGGAGCAAAAAGAGTTAATAATAAAATCAGAAAAAATACACCATGGATAAAAGGAAGAATTAGAAAATGTAACAACTAATGATCATAAAATAGAAATTATAATATTCACAGTAGATAAAATACAAGCAATAAATGATAAGTTAAACTCATTATATAACGAAAACCCATTACAAGGATGGGATAAACACAAAACAAAAGTAAAAATTGAACTAATAGATGAAAATAGTATAATAACACAAAAACCATTAAGATATAATTTTGAAGACCAATCAGAATTTAAAATGCATATAAATGAATTATTAGAAAATAATTATATACAAGAAAGCGATAGTAAACATAATAGTCCAGCATTCATAGTAAATAAACATAGTGAACAAAAAAGAGGAAAAACTAGAATGGTTATTGATTATAGAAATCTAAATGCAAAAACTAAAACATATAATTACCCTATACCTAATAAAATATTAAAAGTAAGACAAATACAAGGATATAATTACTTTAGTAAATTTGACTGTAAATCAGGATTTTACCACTTAAAACTAGAAGAAGAATCTAAACATTTAACAGCATTTACTGTACCCCAAGGATTCTACGAATGGAATGTTCTACCATTTGGATATAAAAACGCACCAGGTAGATATCAACATTTTATGGATACATACTTTAACCAGCTAGAAAATTGTATAGTATATATAGACGATATATTACTATATTCAAAAACAAAGGAGGAACACATAAAATTATTAGAAAAATTTATACACATCATAGAAATATCAGGAATTAGCTTATCTAAAAAGAAAGCTGAGATTATGAAAAATCAAATAGAATTCTTAGGAATTCAAATAGATAAAAATGGAGTAAAAATGCAAACACATATTATATCCAATTCTGAAGAATTATTAGACACTAAGAAAAAATTACAATCCTTCTTAGGATTAGTTAATCAAGTAAGAGAATATATACCAAAATTAGCAGAAAATTTAAAACCATTACAGAAAAAATTAAAGAAAGATATAGAATATCACTTTGATGAACAAGACAAAAAATATATCAGAAAAATAAAACTAATGTGTAAAGATTTACCAAAATTATATTTTCCAGATGAAAATAAACAATTTACTTATATAGTAGAAACAGACTCAAGTGACCATAGTTACGGAGGAGTATTAAAATATAAATATATAAATGAAAAAATAGAACATCACTGTAGATATTATTCCGGATCATATACAGACCCACAAATAAAATGAGAAATAAATAGAAAAGAACTATTTGCCTTATATAAATGTTTATTAGCTTTTGAGCCATACATTGTATATAACAAATTTATTGTTAGAACAGATAATACACAGGTAAAATGGTGGATAACCAAAAAAGTACAAGACTCAGTTACAACAAAAGAAATAAGAAGACTGGTAGTCAATATATTGAATTTTTCATTTACAATTGAAATTATAAAAACTGACAAAAATGTGATTGCAGATCACCTCTCAAGAAAAATCTTTGAGCAGACAAATACAATGGATCGGATACTCAACCTCCTAACTACACTTTGCAAAAAGTGGATAGTATGGACGGTGAGATACAAAAGCTAAAGGAGCAAGCTAGTAGTCGTGACATGACTCTAAAAATGCGAGCTACGTCGATCGGAAGACGTTAAAATTCGAGCTAGAAGGAGGCGTTGGGAAACTCCTAAAACCCATAACGTTTGCTTAAATGCAGTGCGGTACATGCGGAGCTACAAAGAAAACTCTGAAGAAAAAAATTATACCAATACAAATATGAATAAACTTTTGACAAACCATATCTGACTCAAAAATACAAAAATCCGTACCTACTCCTCAAACTACTACATACAAAAATAGCCTAGCCCAACAGAAAAATACATACAACCATATTACCCAAACTATACGGAAAATATTTATAAAGTCCAAAGCGTACTTAAATAAAAACCCCAGAGCTATAAATCCAAAAGAACCAAATACCGATTATATTACTCAACATCTACAAGGATATAATAAGTTAATTGCCCTTCAGTACAAATACAAACTTAGTAACAACTTGTTACAATTATGGACTACTCGATGCAGTGTACAGCTACAGAGACGAAATTTGAAGATACGAACTATACAAAGCATTCTTAACCTACAAACGAGTTACTAAAGGAACTCTATTTTTCATAAAGTTCTATACATTACAATGAAATACTATATGACAAATAAAACCGATTATACAAGTAATAAAGATTGGTTTAACCAGAGATATGTTAATTCGGAAAAGATAGAAAAACAAGATGAGATACCTATTGTAGATATTCTGATTTCTCGCCAATAAAGAGTTATCGGAATAGCTACAATATTGCGGAGTTAGCAAATAATTATCTAAATAACAATACAATATGGAGTTACTACAGTAGAGATAACACTATGATATATGCAAATTGTCGAAACAAGAGAAGGAGATATGGAAGAAATCGTCGATTGAATCTGAGTCTCCTAAAACCGGAAAATACACCAACTACGAGCTATCAAGAAAAATTTCATTTCACCAGTATTATTGACAAGATATTGCACAACTATTAGCAGCAAATACTCAGAGCATATATGTTCCAAGTGTCACGGAGAAGATAATGAAGTTCCAACCGTACAGCTGGAATAAAATACCAAAGACAAAAGACAAAGAGATAGCCGGCAGCCTGATGAAGACAGCCGACAAAACAAAATATGATGAAGACACATATGTAAAAAGTCAAAAGTAGGATAAGCATCTTATCTTACTTTCTGTAAAGTTTTTGTTTTCTTTTTGTAAAGTAAAAGTAAAGTAGTTTGTTTTTATTTGGAGTCACCGACAGGACACTATTTATAAATAGTGAAATGTCAATTATGTAAATAGTAGAGGTCAAGTACTGTACAAATAGTAAGAGTCAGTCACTGTTCATGAATAGTAAAGGTCAAGTCACTATTCATCCCTCATCTCCCATTCCCTCATTTCCTCTCTAAAATTCCGCAGATCCTTATATTGGTATCAGAGCTAGAAAAGAAAAATATAAATGGAAAAATCTAGCAATAACCAGGAATCTATGAAGGAATCAATTCCAGAAAATCTACAAACTAAGGTATGTTCATATTTCAATATGAATAACTAAACTATCTTATTCCTGATAATCTCTTGATTATTATTAGATTATTTTCATGTTATAGTATTGTTATACTAAATAAATTCGAAGTAGTTTGCTATGAACGAAGGTAAGCTGAGAATATGTAAGCCCAGACTATGCCATCCTAAAACGGAAACCCAGTTAGGCAAAAGAGAAGCCGTTTGAGAAATGCGTACGATTGAAAGCGTATTAGAATTAGCGATTGAAGCTGAAAATCATAGTAGTGACCAAAAGAATTTATTTAGGATAACTTTAATATAATCTGATAATTGATAATAACAAACAAGAAGGTTAGAAGGAATAAAACTTGTTTAGAAATTATGAAAATGGTACCTACATACTTACTAAATGGAGATGATAAATATAAAATACTTATTTTATATATCCTTAGAACATTAAATATTGACATAAAAAGAGAAATTCTGACCTTTTACTTATTGAGGAAATAATAGAATTAGACAGAATAAATGAACTAATAGAACAAAATTGGCAAGAACTAACTATCCAAAATATATATGAATTATATGACTTATATTCAGATTAATGATAAATTACGAATATCTAACATATTGGTTACAAACTATGGGAGATTTAGATCTACTAAATAAACTTTTAGTAGAAAATATTATAACATATCGAAGAACCCAAGATATGGAATACTTAGAATATATTTCAGAAACTATAAAAGAAATACAAAATCTTATGATAAAAAAGCAAGGATATTATGAAAAAATGTTTTCAAACTTATAATGGATGAAACTTATAGAAAACAATTATTAGAAAAAATTAATGAAATAAAACAAGAATTAAGATTTAGACAACATAGACTAGAAGAAAATATATGGGCAGGAGTATGCCAAAAATCTATAAAAGCACAAAGAAAAACGATATTCTTATTAGATCTACAATTACAACACTTAGAATATAAATATCAACATAATTTATAATGAATAAAGAAGAATATGCTGTAGAAGAAAAAATATATAAAAGTCAAGATGGATTAGAAATAAAAATAATACACTCAAACTTAGAACGAAGATATAAAAAAATAGGAACCCAATTATATCTAATGCCAGATAAAGAATCAGCAAAATTAGAAGATAGTCTAACAACTATGGTAAGATTAAATAAAGAAAATGAAGAAATAGATAGAAGAAAAGAAATTGAAAAATTAGAGAACAAGCTAAAAGAAATTAAACAAATAGAAGAAGTAAAAGATACTAGAATTCAAGAATTACAAAAGAATTAGAAAGACTTAAACAATTATATGAAGAAAAATTAAAAGCAAAAGAAGAATATAAAAAAGAATGAAGAATTAAAGTTAAATCAAGAAATAGAAAAATTTAAAACAATGTTAGAAGAAAGCAGAAGAATTACGAATTAAAAATAGAAGAAATAAATGAAATAAATGGAGAAGAAAATGATAATATTTGAGAAAATAATTATGAATCATATTGAAACATATCTTGATCTTATAGAAAAGATAAAAATATAGAAATAAATGTAGGAAATTTAGATGAGAAACCTAGTACTTCAAATTCTAAAACACGAATTGATACAACCCCAACATATTATACTTATGAAAAGAAAATAGAGATAAAGTTTTATGGGATAAAAGATTAAATAAAAATTGGATACCTAGACAAAATACGGATCAAAATAATTTCTTAGATTTAGCATTGCAGAATACAAATAAAACAATTCAATTATGGATAGGTTATATATCAAAACAATTAATAGACAACAAAATATCAATAATGGATGCCCGGGATATATAGAAAGAACACTTATAGGAGCAGTAAAAATATGGTTACAAAATTTAACAATAACAAGCTTAGAAACATTAAGAAATAATCTGAAACTTAATAATGACATAGCAACATCAGCAATAGACATATTAACTAAATATGAAATATCAATTAGAAATGAATTTGGAAGTATGACAACGAAATAGAAGAAGAACAACGAAAGATAAAATAATAAATGAAATTTAATGAATAAATTAGCAATATGTAAAATGAGTTATATAGATGAATATACATGTGCATTTAGAGAATATTACTATAAAGGAATATATACAAATGATGAAAGTAGAGAAATAAGAAAATTATATTACACAAAATTACGAACCATTTAGTTCAAGAATAATAAAAGATTGGGAAGAATCAAATACAGTAGATACACTAGGAGCTAGAGTAAAATTCCTACAACAATGGTTTATAAAACTATGTGAAAAACATAAAGAGGAATTAAAACTAGAAAAAATATTAGTAAAAAACCTAAAATATTGTACAAATAAATTAGCTTTTAATTTGGATGTAAAAATCCATATAAATATAAGAAAAGGATAAAGAAATATAAACATTTCAAAACAAAATATAAAGATAAAATCCCAAGAAAAAGATATTATATAAAAAATTATAAACATAAAAGACCACATAGAGTTAAGAAAAATATAACAGAATGTAAATGTTATAATTGTGGAAAACTAGGACATTTAGCTAGAGATTGTAAATCACCAAAAGACTTAAAAAAGAAACAAA
Source organism: Solanum pinnatisectum (assembly GCA_035578085.1). Lineage (NCBI taxonomy): Eukaryota > Viridiplantae > Streptophyta > Magnoliopsida > Solanales > Solanaceae > Solanum > Solanum pinnatisectum. The sequence continues at coordinate 1,552,469 of JAWPEI010000017.1, forward strand.
TAACTGAAATCGACACATATAAGCAGATAGATTATTTAGATTATGACTTAGAAAATGAAGATAGCATATACGAAATTACAGATATTGAATTAGAAGAAGAAATAGAGTCATCTTCTGATTATGATTATGACTGAAAGCGACATAAAAATAATAAGTAAAGAAGAATACCAAAATAATGAATATACAGAACAAAAAATAATATTTGACAATAATATGTTTGAACAAATAAAAGGTAAAGAATTAGACTTAAGCATAGATAAGATATTAGAAGTACCTAAACTAAAAAATTTATTCAAATTAAAACAAGATGAATATTATGTAATAAGCCAAAAAGAACATGTAATAGATTGTAAATATATTAAAGGAAAAGCTAAAATACCTATCATAAATAAAAAAATAATTAATAAAGAAATCCAAGATTTAAAATCAAAAAATCCAATAAAATATGTACATTTAGGAGCAACAGAAATATTAATAAAAGCATGTTTTAGAGAAGGAATAGATACACCTATAGAATTATATTTAGCAGATGATAGAATAATTCAACCTATAGAAAAAAGCATAATAAGTGCAGTTAGAGGAAATCTAATATACCAAAAATTTAAATTTATAATAAGTGCAAACTATTCAGTAGCAATAGAAGACAAGAACATAGATAAATCACTGGTACTATATTGGAAAATGTCAGGCATAGAATTAGCACCAGGAAGTAAAATATTTACAGCAAGATGTAAAAATTTATATATATTAACTACAAAGCATAAAACAACAGCAAAAAATAAGATTCAAAAAATCAAAATAGAAAATCCATTTGATAAAATAATTACAGTAATTGATAATAATGATTACAGTTATAAAGAACTAGATATTGAAGAAGATTTAGAGATAGTAAAAGAAAGATTAAGTACATCTAAAAGATTAAGCTATGATACACCTTCATCATCAAGAACTAGTACATCTAGGAGATTAGATTATGATTTAATACCTAAGTTAAAAGAACTACAACAAGATGAAATCCAACCATACCAATATTATATTACAGAAATATTAGACCAAAGAAAATATTTAATAACTATAAATACAGGACAAACAGAAAACCAAATTATAAGAGAATTAGTCAAAAAACATGAAATAATTACAGGAGAAAATATAAACACAGAATTACCTAGAGCTTTGATAAATATAGAAGAAACTACTGAACAAGAACTAATTATTGGAGGAATACCAATAAAAATTAAATTCAAAATACATCAAGGAAATAATAATATTACTTTAGGAATAAAATGGCTAGAAACAGTTAGACCATATAATATAGATGATAAACAATTAACGATAACTTATGAAACTAAGAAAGTAATTATTAAAAGAACAATTATATGATAAAATAACAACATCTAATATAATGACAAAAATATACATTCTAGCAAAAATAATTATAGAAGGATACTATAATAGGTATTACACACCTATGATAGACACAGGAGCAGAAGCAAATATGTGTAAACATAATTGTCTACGGATAGTAAATGGGAAAAATTAAAAACACCATTAATAGTAACAATATTCAATAATGAAGGAAGCATGATAACACATAAAGCTAAAAATATAAAAACACAAATATGGGATAAAATATTAATAATCGAAGAAATCTATAGTTATGAATTTACAAATAAAGATATATTATTAGGAATGCCTTTTTTAGAAAAACTATATCCACACTATAACAAAACGCATTGGTGGTTCACTACCATATGTAATCACAAAATAGGAGCAAAAAGAGTTAATAATAAAATTAGAAAAATTTAGACCATGGATAAAAGGAAGTGAAAAAATTACCCAAAAATTAGAAAATATAACAACTAATGATCATAAAATAGAAATTATAATATTCACAGTAGATAAAATACAAGCAATAAATGATAAGTTAAACTCATTATATAACGAAAACCCATTACAAGGATGGGATAAACACAAAACAAAAGTAAAAATTGAACTAATAGATGAAAATAGTATAATAACACAAAAACCATTAAGATATAATTTTGAAGACCAATCAGAATTTAAAATGCATATAAATGAATTATTAGAAAATAAGTATATACAAGAAAGCAATAGTAAACATAATAGTCCAGCATTCATAGTAAATAAACATAGTGAACAAAAAAGAGGAAAAACTAGAATGGTTATTGATTATAGAAATCTAAATGCAAAAACTAAAACATATAATTATCCTATACCTAATAAAATATTAAAAGTAAGACAAATACAAGGATATAATTACTTTAGTAAATTTGACTGTAAATCAGGATTTTACCACTTAAAACTAGAAGAAGAATCTAAACATTTAACAGCATTTACTGTACCCCAAGGATTCTACGAATGGAATGTTCTACCATTTGGATATAAAAACGCACCAGGTAGATATCAACATTTTATGGATACATACTTTAACCAGCTAGAAAATTGTATAGTATATATAGACGATATATTACTATATTCAAAAACAAAGGAGGAACACATAAAATTATTAGAAAAATTTATACACATCATAGAAATATCGGAATTAGCTTATCTAAAAGAAAAGTGAGATTATGAAAAATCAAATAGAATTCTTAGGAATTCAAATAGATAAAAATGGAGTAAAAATGCAAACACATATTATATCCAATTCTGAAGAATTATTAGACACTAAGAAAAAATTACAATCCTTCTTAGGATTAGTTAATCAAGTAAGAGAATATATACCAAAATTAGCAGAAAATTTAAAACCATTCTGAAAAAATTAAAGAAAGATATAGAATATCACTTTGATGAACAAGACAAAAAATATATCGAAAAATAAAACTAATGTGTAAAGATTTACAAAATTATATTTTCGGATGAAAATAAACAATTTACTTATATAGTAAAAGACTCAAGTGACCATAGTTACGGAGAGTATTAAAATATAAATATATAAATGAAAAAATAGAACATCACTGTAGATATTATTCCGGATCATATACAGACCCACAAATAAAATGGGAAATAAATAGAAAAGAACTATTTGCCTTATATAAATGTTTATTAGCTTTTGAGCCCATACATTGTATATAACAAATTTATTGTTAGAACAGATAATACACGAGTAAAATGGTGGATAACCAAAAAGTACAAGACTCGATTACAACAAAAGAAATAAGAAGATGGTAGTCAATATATTGAATTTTCATTTACAATTGAAATTATAAAAGCGAAAAATGTGATTGCAGATCACCTCTCAAGAAAAATCTGAGCAGACAAATACAATGGATCGGATACTCAACCTCTAACTACACTTTGCAAAAAGTGGATAGTATGGACGGTGAGATACAAAAGCTAAAGGAGCAAGCTAGTAGTCGTGACATGACTCTAAAAATGCGAGCTCGTCGATCGGAAGGCGTTAAAATTCGAGCTAGAAGGAGGCGTTGGGAAACTCCTAAAACCCATAACGTTTGCTTAAATGCAGTGCGGTACATACGGAGCTACAAAGAAAACTACGAAGAAAAAATTATACCAATACAAATATGAATAAACTTTTGACAAACCATATCTGACTCAAAAATACAAAAATCGTACCTACTCCTCAAACTACTACATACAAAAATAGCCTAGCCCATGAGAAAAATACATACAACCATATTACCCGAAACTATACGGAAAATATTTATAAAGTCCAAACGTACTTAAATAAAAACCCCAGCTATAAATCCAAAGAACCAAATACATTATATTACTCAACATCTACAAGGATATAATAAGTTAATTGCCCTTCAGTACAAATACAAACTTAGTAACAACTTGTTACAATTATGGACTACTCAGTACAGTGTACACAGCTACAGGAGACGAAATTTCGAAGATACCTGAACTATACAAAGCATTCTTAACCTACAAACGAGTTACTAAAGGAACTCTATTTTTCATAAAGTTCTATACGACTCTGTGAAATACTATATGAAATAAAACCGATTATACAAGTAATAAAGATTGGTTTAACGGAGAGATATGTTAATTAGGAAAAGATAGAAAAACAAGATGAGATACCTATTGTAGATATTCTGATTTCTACGCCAATAAAGAGTTATCGAATAGCTACAATATTAACGAGTTAGCAAATAATTATCTAAATAACAATACAATATGGAGTTACTACAGTAGATAACACTATGATATATGCAAATTGTCGAAACAAGAGAAGGAGATATGGAAGAAATACGTGAATCTGAGTCTCCTAAAACCGAAAATACACCAACTACACGAGCTATCAAGAAAAATTTCATTTCACGATATTATTGACAAGATATTGCACAACTATTAGCGTGAATACTCGAGCATATATGTTCCAAGTGTCACGGAGAAGATAATGAAGTTCCAACCGTACAGCTGGAATAAAATACCAAAGACAAAAGACAAAGAGATAGCCGGCAGCCTGATTAAGACAGCCGACAAAACAAAATATGATGTAGACACATATGTAAAAAGTCAAAAGTAAGATAAGCATCTTATCTTACTTTCTGTAAACTTTTTGTTTTCTTTTAGTAAAGTAAAAGTAAAGTAGTTTGTTTTTATTTGGAGTCACCTACAGGACACTGTTTATGAATAGTGAAATGTCAATTATGTAAATAGTAGAGGTCAAGTACTGTACAAATAGTAAGTCGATCCTTTGTTCATGAATAGTAAAGGTCAAGTCCTTTGTTCATGAACAGTAATGTAAAGTTTTGCCTATAAATAAGATGAAGGAGAAAGGGAAAATCATCCCTCATCTCCCATTCCCTCATTTCCTCTCTCAAATTCCGCAGATCCTTATATTCAATATAAGGATGCGGAAAGTGAAAATGAGAATATAAGATGAGGGATGATTTTCCCCATCTATTTAAAGAGGTACATTACTATTCATGAGCGATGACATTCTCATGACGATGACTCTTACTATTCTGCAATGATTTACTATTTACATAAGAACCGACTCTTACTATTCACATAATTGACACTTTACTATTTATGAATAGTATTTTTGTCTTTTACTATTCATCAACGATATCATGTGGGTGACTCAAATAAAAACCCACGACTCTACTTACATTACTAAAAGAAAACAAAAACTTTACAGAAAGTAAGATAAGATGCTTATCCTACTTTTGACTTTTTACATATGTGTCTTCATCATATTTTGTTTTGTTTTCATTTTGTCTTCATCAATTTAGGCTATCTCTTTGTCTTGTCTTTGGTATTTTATTCCGGTATGCGGTTGGAACTTCGTTATCTTCTCGTGACACTTGGAACATATATGCTGAGTATTTCTGCTAATAGTTGTGCAATATCTTGTCAATAATATCTTGGTGAAATGAAATTTTCTTGATAGCTCGTGTAGTTGGTGTATTTTCTCGTTTTAGGAGACTCGATATCAGCGTATTTCTTCCATATCTCCTTCTCTTGTTTCTCCAGTTTGAATATATCATTGTATTATCTCTATGTAGTAACTCCATATTGTATTGTTATTTAGATAATTATTCGCTAACTCGTTAATATTGTAGCTATTAGATAACTCTTTTATTGGCGTAAAAATCGGGAATATCTACAATAGGTATCTGATCTTGTTTTTCTATCTTTCCGAATTAACATATCTCGTCAAACCAATCTTTATTACTTGTATAACTGTTTTATTTCATCATATAGTATTTCATCAGAAATTGTATAGAACTTTATGAAAAATAGAGTTCCTTTAGTAATTGCTTGTAGGTTAAGAATGCTTTGTATAGTTCAGTATCTTGAAATTTCGTCTCAGATGTATACACTGTGATAGTCCATAATTGTAACAAGTTGTAACTAAGTTTGTATTTGTACCAGGGCAATTAGTTTGTTATTTAAAGATTCTTTTGGATTTATAGCTCACAGGGTTTTTATTTAAATAAGTTTGGACTTTGTAAATGTTTTCTATATAGAGTCGTGTGATGTGTTATATGTATTTTTTTCTTGGGCATTGGGCTTTTTATATGTAGTTGTTTAGGGAGTAGAGTGTGGATTTTTGTATTTTGTGTATATGGTTTTATCGAAAAAGTTTATTCATATTTGTATTTGGATAGCTTTTCTTCTGGTTTTCTTCCGTGTCGCTCCAGTATATTGACTACGATCTTATGAATTTAGTTTATTCTTATTTGTATTAGTCAATTTTTATGTATTATATGACTAACAATAAATTTGTTATATTTATAATATCTTGTAAATATTTATATATGCATACTCATATCTGGTATTTCTACTATATAAGTAAATTGTTTATTTTCATCTGAAAAATATAATTTTAGTAAATCTTTACACATTAATTTTTATTTTTGATATATTTTTTGTCTTGTTCATCAAAGTGATATTCTATATCTTTCTTTAATTTTCTTTAATGGTTTTAAATTTTCTTTTTAATTTGGTATATATTCTCTTACTTGATTAACTAATCCTAAGAAGGATTGTAATTTTTCTTAGTGTCTAATAATTCTTGAGAATTGGATATTTTTGTACAATATGTGTTTGCATTTTACTCCATTTTTATCTATTTGAATTCCTAAGAATTCTATTTGATTTTCATAATCTCACTTTCTTTTAGATAAGCTAATTCCTGATATTTCTATGATGTGTATAAATTTTCTAATAATTTTATGTGTTCCTCCTTTGTTTTTGAATATAGTAATATATCGTCTATATATACTATACAATTTTAAATTGGTTAAAGTATGTATCCATAAAATGTTGATATCTGCAGTGCGTTTTTATATCCAAATGGTAGAACATTCCATTCGTAGAATCCTTAGAATCAGTAAATCTTTAAATGTTTAGATTCTTCTTCTAGTTTTAAGTGGTAAAATCTGATTCTGATCAAATTTACTAAAGTAATTATATCCTTGTATTTGTCTTACTTTTAATATTTTATTAGGTATAGGATAATTATATGTTTTAGTTTTGCATTTAGATTTCTATAATCAATAACCATTCTAGTTTTTCCTCTTTTTTGTTCACTATGTTTATTTACTATGAATCTTTGGACTATTATGTTTACTATTGCTTTCTTGTATATACTTATTTTCTAATAATTCATTTATATGCATTTTAAATTCGATTGGTCTTCAAAATTATATCTTAATGGTTTTTGTGTTATTATACTATTTTCATCTATTAGTTCAATTTTTACTTTTGTTTTGTGTTTATCCCATCCTTGTAATGGGTTTCGTTATATAATGAGTTTAACTTATCATTTATTGCTTGTATTTTATCTCTTGAATATTATAATTTCTATTTTATGATCATTAGTTGTTATATTTTCTAATTTTTGGGTAATTTTTCACTTCCTTTTATTCATGGTGTATTTTTCTAATTTTATTATTAACTCTTTTTGCTCTATTTTGTGATTACATATGGTAGTGAACCACCAATGCGTTTTTGTTATAGTGTGTGGATATAGTTTTTCTAAAAAGGCATTCCTAATAATATATCTTTATTTGTAAATTCATAACTATAGATTTCTTGATTATTAATATTTTATCCCATATTTGTGTTTTTATATTTTTAGCTTTATGTGTTATCATGCTTCCTTCATTATTGAATCTGTTACTATTAATGGTGTTTTTATTTTCCCATTTACTATACGTAGACAATTATGTTTACACATATTTGCTACGCTCTGTGTCTATCATAGGTGTGTAGTATCTATTATAGTATCCTTCTATAATTATTTTTGCTAGAATGTATATTTTTGTCATTATATTAGATGTTGTTATTTTATCATATAATTGTTCTTTTAATAATTACTTTCTTAGTTTCATAAGTTATCGTTAATTGTTTATCATCTATATTATATGGTCTAACTGTTTCTAGCCATTTTATTTCTAAAGTAATATTATTATTTCCTTGATGTATTTTGAATTTAATTTTTATTGGTATTCCTCCAATAATTAGTTCTTGTTCAGTAGTTTCTTCTATATTTACCAAAGCTCTAGTAATTCTGTGTTTATATTTTCTCCTGTAATTATCTCATGTTCTTTGACTAATTCTCTTATAATTTGGTTTTATTTGTCCTGTATTTATAGTTATTAAATATTTTCTTTGGTCTAATATTCCTGTAATATAATATTGGTATGGTTGGATTTCATCTTGTTGTAGTTCTTTTAACTTAGGTATTAAATCATAATCTAATCTCCTAGATGTACTAGTTCTCGATGATGAAGGTGTATCATAGCTTAATCTTTTAGATGTACTTAATCTTTCTTTTACTATCTCTAAATCTTCTTCAATATCTAGTTCTTTATAACTGTAATCATTATTATCAATTACTGTAATTATTTTATCAAATGGATTTTCTATTTTGATTTTTTGAATCTTATTTCTTGCTGTTATTTTATGTTTTGTAGTTAATACATATAAATTCTTACATCTTGCTGTAAATATTTTACTTCACAATTAATTCTAGTCCTGACATTTTCCAATATAGTACTAGTGATTTATCTATATTTTTGTCTTCTATTGCTACTGAATAATTTGCACTTATAATAAATTTAAATTTTTGATATATTAGATTTCCTCTAACTGCACTTATTATGCTTTTTTCTATAGGTTGAATTATTCTATCATCTGCTAAATATAATTCTATAGGTGTATCTATTCCTTCTCTAAAACATGCTTTTATTAATATTTACATTTGCTCTAAATGTACATATTTTATTGGATTTTTGATTTTAAATCTTGGATTTCTTTATTAATTATTTTTTATTTATGATAGGTATTTTAGCTTTTCCATTAATATATTTACAATCTATTAAATGTTCTTTTTGGCTTATTACATAATATTCATCTTGTTTTAATTTGAATAAATTTTTTAGTTTAGGTACTTCTAATATCTTATCTATGCTTAAGTCTAATTCTTTACCTTTTATTTGTTCAAACATATTATTGTCAAATATTATTTTTGTTACGTATATTCATTATTTTGGTATTCTTCTTTACTTATTATTTTTATGTCTTTGATCATAATCATAATCGAAGATGACTCTATTTCTTCTTCTAATTCAATATCTGTAATTTCGTATATGCTATCTTCATTTTCTAAGTCATAATCTAAATAATCTATCTGTTTGTATGTGTCGTTTTCTATTATTATTTGATTATTTGTTTCTTTTAAGTCTTTTGGTGATTTACAATCTCTAGCTAAATGTCCTAGTTTTCCACAATTATAACATTTACATTCATTATATTTTTCTTAACTCTATGTGGTCTTTTATGTTTATAATTTTTATATAATATCTTTTCCTTGGGATTTTATCTTTATATTTTGTTTTGAAATGTTTATATTTCTTTATCCTTTTCTTATATTTATATGGATTTTTACATCCAAATTGGGGTGCTAATTTATTTGTACAATATTTTAGGTTTTTACTAATATTTTTCTAGTTTTAATTCCTCTTTATGTTTTTCACATAGTTTTATAAACCATTGTTGTAGGAATTTTACTCTAGCTCCTAGTGTATCTTGTATTTGATTCTTAATCTTTTATTATTCTTGAACTAAATGGTTCAGTAATTTTGTGTAATATAATTTTCTTATTTCTCTACTTTCATCATTTGTATATATTCCTTTATAGTAATATTCTCTAAATGCACATGTATATTCATCTATATAACTCATTTTACATATTGCTAATTTATTCATTAAATTTACATTTATTATTTTATCTTTCATTTGTTCTTCTATTCTGTTGTCATACTTCCAAATTCATTTCTAATTGATATTTCATATTTAGTTAATATGTCTATTCTTTGATGTTGCTATGTCATTATTAAGTATTATTTCTTAATGTTTCTAAGCTTGTTATTGTTAAATTTTGTAACCATATTTTCTTGTTCCTATAAGTGTTCTTTCTATATATCTGGGGCATCCATTATTGATATTTTGTTGTCTATTAATTGTTTTGATATATAACCTATCCATAATTGAATTGTTTTATTTGTATACTCTGTGATCTAAATCTAAGAAATTATTTTGATCAGTTTGTCTAGGTATCCAATTTTTATTTAATCTTTTATCCCATAAAACTTTATCTCTATTTTCTTTTTCATAAGTATAATATGGTGGGGTTGTATCAATTCGTGTTTTAGAATTTGAAGTACTAGTTTCTCATCTAAATTTCCTACATTTATTTCTATATTTTTATCTTTTCTATAAGATCGATATATGTTTAGAATATGATTCATAATTATTTTCTCAAATATTATCATTTTCTTCTCCATTTATTTCATTTATTTCTTCTATTTTTAATTCGAATTCTTACATTTCTTCTAACATTGTTTTAAATTTTTCTATTTCTTGATTTAACTTTAATTCTTCATTCTTTTCTTATATTCTTCTTTTGCTTTTTTTTCTTCATATAATTGTTTAAGTCTTTCTAATTCTTTTGTAATTCTTGAATTCTAGTATCTTTACTTCTTCTATTTGTTTAATTTCTTTTTTAGCTTGTTCTCTAATTTTTTCAATTTCTTTTCTTCTATCTATTTCTTCATTTTCTTTATTTAATCTTACCATAGTTGTTAGACTATCTTCTAATTTTGCTGATTCTTTATCTGGCATTAAGTATAATTGGGTTCCTATTTTTTTATATCTTCGTTCTAAGTTTGAATGTATTATTTTTATTTCTAATCCATCTTGACTTTTATATATCTTTTCTTCTACAGCATATTCTTCTTTATTCATTATAAATTATGTTGATATTTATATTCTAAGTGTTGTAATTGTAGATCTAATAAGAATATCGTTTTTCTTTGTGCTTTATAGATTTTTGGCATACTCCCCCATATATTTTCTTCTAGTCTATGTTGTCTAAATCTTAATTCTTGTTTTATTTCATTAATTTTTCTAATAATTGTTTTCTATAAGTTTCATCCATTATAAGTTTGAAAACATTTTTCATAATATCCTTGCTTTTTATCATAAGATTTTGTATTTCTTTTATAGTTTGAAATATATTCTAAGTATTCCATATCTTGGGTTCTTGATATGTTATAATATTTTCTACTAAAAGTTTATTTAGTAGATCTAAATCTCCCATAGTTTGTAACAATATGTTAGATATTAAGTAATATATCAATATTCTGAACAAAAGTCATATAATAAATATAGATTTTGGATAGTTAGTTCTTGCCAATATTGTTGGATTAGTTCATTTATTGTCTAATTCTATTATTTCCTCAATAAGTAAAAGGTCGTAAATTTCTCTTTTATGTCAATATTTAATGTTCTAAGGATATATAAAATAAGTATTTTATATTTATAATCTCCATTTAGATAGTATGTAGGTACCAATTTCATAATTTCTAAACAAGTTTTATTCCTTCGAACCTTCTTGTTTGGTATTATCAATTATCCGATTATATTAAAGTTATCCTAAATAAATTCTTTTGGTCACTATGATTTTCTTCATCGATTACCTAACAGCGCCTTCAACTGATCGTACTTCCTCAAACGGCTTTCCTCACGCCTAGGGTTTCGTTTTAGGATGGCATAGTGGGCTTACCTATTCTCAAACTTACTCGTTCATAGCAAACTACTTCGAATTTATTTAGTATAACAATACTATAACATGATAATAATCTAATAATAATCAAGAGATTATCAGGAATAAGATAGTTTAGTTATTCATATTGAAATATGAACATACCTTAGTTTGTAGATTTTCTGGAATTGATTCCTTCATAGATTAGTTATTGCTAGATTTTCCATTTATATTTTCTTTTCTAGCTGATGCAATATAAGGATCTGCGAATTTGAGAGGAAATGAGGAATGGGAGATGAGGATGATTTCCTTTCTCCTTCATCTTATTTATAGGCAAAGATTTACATTACTATTCATGAGCGGTGACTTGACCTTTACTATTCATGAGCAGTGGTGACTTCTTACTATTTATGCAGTTTGACTCTACTATTTACCACGATGAAGGCTCTTACTATTCACATAATTGACACTTTACTATTTATGAATAGTATTTTTTGTCTTTTACTATTCATCAACAGTATCATGTCGGGTGACTCCAAATAAAAACAAACGACTCTACTTTTAGATATTATATAAAAAATTATAAACATAAAAGACCACATAGAGTTAAGAAAAATATAACAGAATGTAAATGTTATAATTGTGGAAAACTAGGACATTTAGCTAGAGATTGTAAATCACCAAAAGACTTAAAAAAGAAACAAATAATGAAATAATAATAGAAAGCGACACATACAAGCAGATAGATTATTTAGATTATGACTTAGAAAATGAAGATAGCATATACGAAATTACAGATATTGAATTAGAAGAAGAAATAGAGTCATCTTACGATTATGATTATATTGAAAGCGACATAAAATAATAAGTAAAGAAGAATACCAAGATAATGAATATACAGAACAAAAATAATATTTGACAATAATATGTTTGAACAAATAAAAGGAAAAGAATTAGACTTAAGCATAGATAAGATATTAGAAGTACCTAAACTAAAAAATTTATTTAAATTAAAACAAGATGAATATTATGTAATAAGCCAAAAAGAACATGTAATAGATTGTAAATATATTAAAGGAAAAGCTAAAATACCTATCATAAACAAAAAAATAATTAATAAAGAAATTCAAGAATTAAAATCAAAAAATCCAATAAAATACGTACATTTAGGAGCAACAGAAATATTAATAAAAGCATGTTTTAGGGAAGGAATAGATACACCTATAGAATTATATTTAGCAGATGATAGAATAATTCAACCTATAGAAAAAAGCATAATAAGTGCAGTTAGAGGAAATCTAATATACCAAAAATTTAAATTTATAATAAGTGCAAACTATTCAGTAGCAATAGAAGACAAGAACATAGATAAATCACTGGTACTATATTGGAAAATGTCATGCATAGAATTAGCACTGGAAGTAAAATATTTCTGACAAGATGTAAAAATTTATATGTATTAACTACAAAGCATAAAACAACGACAAAAAATAAGATTCAAAAAATCAAAATAGAAAATCCATTTGATAAAATAATTACGATGGTGATAATAATGATTACAGATTATAAAGAACTAGATATTGAAGAAGATTTAGAGATAGTAAAAGAAAGATTAAGTACATCTAAAAGATTAAGCTATGATACACCTTCATCATCAAGAACTAGTACATCTAGGAGATTAGATTATGATTTAATACCTAAGTTAAAAGAACTACAACAAGATGAAATCCAACCATACCAATATTATATTACAGAATATTAGACCAAAGAAAATATTTAATAACTATAAATACAGGACAAACAGAAAACCAAATTATAAGAGAATTAGTCAAAGAACATGAGATAATTACAGGAGAAAATATAAACACAGAATTACCTAGAGCTTTGGTAAATATAGAAGAAACTACTGAACAAGAACTAATTATTGGAGGAATACCAATAAAAATTAAATTCAAAATACATCAAGGAAATAATAATATTACTTTAGGAATAAAATGGCTAGAAACAGTTAGACCATATAATATAGATGATAAACAATTAACGATAACTTATGAAACTAAGAAAGTAATTATTAAAAGAACAATTATATGATAAAATAACAACATCTAATATAATGACAAAAATATACATTCTAGCAAAAATAATTATAGAAGGATACTATAATAGATACTACACACCTATGATAGACACAGGAGCAGAAGCAAATATGTGTAAACATAATTGTCTACCAGATAGTAAATGGGAAAAATTAAAAACACCATTAATAATGTGATTCAATAATGAAGGAAGCATGATAACACATAAAGCTAAAAATATAAAAACACAAATATGGGATAAAATATTAATAATCGAAGAAATCTATAGTTATGAATTTACAAATAAAGATATATTATTAGGAATGCCTTTTTTAGAAAAACTATATCCACACACTATAACAAAAACGCATTGGTGGTTCACTACCATATGTAATCACAAAATAGGAGCAAAAAGAGTTAATAATAAAATTAGAAAAAATACACCATGGATAAAAGGAAGTGAAAAATTACCCAAAAATTAGAAAATGTAACAACTAATGATCATAAAATAGAAATTATAATATTCACATAGATAAAATACAAGCAATAAATGATAAGTTAAACTCATTATATAACGAAAACCCATTACAAGGATGGGATAAACACAAAACAAAAGTAAAAATTGAACTAATAGATGAAAATAGTATAATAACACAAAAACCATTAAGATATAATTTTGAAGACCAATCAGAATTTAAAATGCATATAAATGAATTATTAGAAAATAATTATATACAAGAAAGCGATAGTAAACATAATAGTCCAGCATTCATAGTAAATAAACATAGTGAACAAAAAAGAGGAAAAACTAGAATGGTTATTGATTATAGAAATCTAAATGCAAAAACTAAAACATATAATTACCCTATACCTAATAAAATATTAAAAGTAAGACAAATACAAGGATATAATTACTTTAGTAAATTTGACTGTAAATCAGGATTTTACCACTTAAAACTAGAAGAAGAATCTAAACATTTAACAGCATTTACTGTACCCCAAGGATTCTACGAATGGAATGTTCTACCATTTGGATATAAAAAGCACTTTGGTAGATATCAACATTTTATGGATACATACTTTAACCAGCTAGAAAATTGTATAGTATATATAGACGATATATTACTATATTCAAAAACAAAGGAGGAACACATAAAATTATTAGAAAAATTTATACACATCATAGAAATATCAGGAATTAGCTTATCTAAAAAGAAAGCTGAGATTATGAAAAATCAAATAGAATTCTTAGGAATTCAAATAGATAAAAATGGAGTAAAAATGCAAACACATATTGTACAAAAAATATCCAATTCTGAAGAATTATTAGACACTAAGAAAAAATTACAATCCTTCTTAGAATTAGTTAATCAAGTAAGAGAATATATACCAAAATTAGCAGAAAATTTAAAACCATTACAGAAAAAATTAAAGAAAGATATAGAATATCACTTTGATGAACAAGACAAAAAATATATCAGAAAAATAAAACTAATGTGTAAAGATTTACCAAAATTATATTTTCCAGATGAAAATAAACAATTTACTTATATAGTAGAAACAGACTCAAGTGACCATAGTTACGGAGGAGTATTAAAATATAAATATATAAATGAAAAAATAGAACATCACTGTAGATATTATTCCGGATCATATACAGACCCACAAATAAAATGGGAAATAAATAGAAAAGAACTATTTGCCTTATATAAATGTTTATTAGCTTTTGAGCCATACATTGTATATAACAAATTTATTGTTAGAAATGTATAATACAGGTAAAATGGTGGATAACCAAAAAGTACAAGACTTCGATTACAACAAAAGAAATAAGAAAGGCGGTAGTCAATATATTGAATTTTTCATTTACAATTGAAATTATAAAAACTGACAAAAATGTGATTGCAGATCACCTCTCAAGAGAAAAATACTGAACAGACAAATACAATGGATCAGATACTCAACCTCCTAACTACACTTTGCAAAAAAGTGGATAGTATGGACGGTGAGATACAAAAGCTAAAGGAGCAAGCTAGTAGTCAGCAGCATGACTCTAAAATGCGAGCTACGTCGATCGGAAGACGTTAAAATTCGAGCTAGAAGGAGGCGTTGGGAAACTCCCTAAAACCCATATCGTTTGATTAAATGCATGTGCAGGTACATCTGGAGCTAAAAAGAATACTACAGATGAAAAAAATTATACCATTACAAAGATGAATAAAATTTTTGACTAACCATATACAGCTCCAAAAATACAAAAATCGGTTCCTACTCCTCAATCTTCTACATACAAATATAGCTTATCCCAACAGAAACATACATTCAACCATATTACCCGAAACTATCTGAAAAATATTTATAAAGTCCAAGCGTGCTTAAATAAAAACCCGAGCTATAAATCCAAAAGAACCAAATACCGATTATATTACTCAACATCTACAAGGATATAATAAGTTAATTGCCCTTCCAGTACAAATACAAACTTAGTAACAACTTGTTACAATTATGGACTACTCGATGCAGTGTACTGCATTACGAGACGAAATTTAGAAGATACGAACTATACAAAGCATTCTTAACCTACAAGCGAGTTACTAAAGGAACTCTATTTTCATAAAGTTCTATCTTACAGTAGAAATACTATATGTGAAATAAAACCAGTTATACAAGTAATAAAGATTGGTTTAACCAGAGATATGTTAATTAGGAAAAGATAGAAAAACAAGATGAGATACCTATTGTAGATATTCACGA
>JAWPEI010000018.1:0-295000 GCA_035578085.1 Solanum pinnatisectum
CAAGTACTTGGATTGCATTGACTTGTGTGATTAGTCGACCCAAACCCTAACAACTTTAATTTTCTAGTGTTTACTTCTTCTTGAGGTTGGAGTTAGACTTCTATCTTATTATTTGTGCTTAAAATTGTGTTTTTTAATGGGTGTAAGGTCATTTGATTAATATTGTTAGTTAATTTCATTGGGTAGTGGACATTGTTGTAATTAAAATATGCCCATTAGTTAGATGTTTGAACCTATGTCTAAAATTTCCAAATTTCATTATGTTGATTAATTGCTGAAATTGAGTCATGGTATTAGATCGGTCTTGATTGAATTGAGTAGGGGTGAATCGTAGTATGAACTTTTTAAAGGATTGAGAGAAACATACCAAAGCACTCATCTTCATTCTACTTCTTAAATTTTTGTGGTGAAGGAGGAGGTGGTTTCACTTGAGGAGCAACAGTCTCATGATTTGAACTTATACCAACCTCTCTTTGTTTCATTTCTGCACTTATTACTTTAGTATTTAGCATCTTTGGAACAAGTTCTTCTAATTGTAACCCACTTCTCATACTTACAACATTCACTTGTTTCATTTTAGGATAAGTGTTACCTGGAAGACCCCCTTTTGGACGTACATTCAAAATAATAGTTAATTGTGCAACTTGCTTTTCAAAACATAGATTTTTCATTAGGGTGTTTCTCTACTTTGCTCTGAACATATCTAACTTTGCATTGTTTTTTCCTATCTCTACCATATGCTTCTTCACAACTCTTAGATTGTCATGTTTCCATGTTGGATGCCTTGACTACTGCCTTGACCCTAGTTTTGATACTACTACTTATTTCCTTGTGGTCAGTATTAGTTTTAGGTTGGGTCTTATTTTGATTTTCAGTTGCATCAGGTGAAAAGTTTAGATTATTTCTCCAATCTAGGTTATATGTGCTTCCAAAATTCTGCATTCATGCAACTCTTTGTTCATTACAAAGATAGTTCACAGAATCGAGATTTGATTCGTAGAACTGCGTCTGGTGTTCTCCACTACCGCAAACGTTGCACCATCCTTAAGCTTGTTGTATTGCATTTATTTGCGCTTGTTGTTTACCCAGCATTAGTTTACTGATATGAGTGGTAATCTGATTTTGCCAAGCAGCCAATTTTTGCAGCTAAGGCGGTGATTGATCAAATTCTCACATTCTTGCAGTCGTTTCCACCATATTTGTTTGATCATCTCCATTTAATTTTGGGTTTCCTTTGGCGAGTTCATCTAGTAGTTCAACTAGTTCATCATATGAACTTTCAAAACCTTTTCCCTCCTACTGCAGGATTTAGAAGTGCATTTGCATTTTATTTGTTGCCTTCAATGAATGTGTGAGCTAGAACCTCATTTGCATGTAACGATGTGGACACAGAATCAATAATTGTTTGTATATGTGCCATGCTTGATACCTGTTCTTTGTGATCCTCTACTTAAATCTTAAGATCTTACTCCTCAACTTTGTAGTCTTACTCGATGGGAAGAATCTATTCATGCATTTCCTTGCCCGATTATCCCATATAGTGATCAAATTGGTTTGTTCAGATTCCAATAGCTGATTCTCCCAATCATTAAAATAGATAAAGATTTAGCCTCACAAAACTAGATTATACCCCCGTTGGGATGTAAGATCACTTAACTCTACAAAGTTCCTTATATGCACTAGGGGATCCTCATGATGAAGGCCACTGAAATGCCAAGTAGAATGAAATAATTGTACAATGTTTTACTTCAACTCAAATCTCCCACCCAGTGGTGGTTTCGAGATATCGAATGTAACATTTTTTGTGAGTGGGACTTCCACATCACACAATTAACATAGAATAGGGTTTTAACAACGGCCTGCGGTCTTGTCTTGCTGCCATTACTACAGTACCTCTTACAGTTTGTATTCCAAATTTTCCTCATAATTATGCATAGTATTTTACTTGGTACCTAACTCTAACTATTGAAGAGGGTCTAGAACTGCCAACCTTCTTTGTCAATGAAAAAATCATTCAGGTTCGTTTAACGGTCTGAAATTTAGAACAACTAAGATCACGTTATTAACATTTGAACAATAAATATTAGATTTATAGAAATAAAATATAACCTAATTCTAATGTCCCCGATAACGGCACAAAAAACATGTTTCTCTTAAATGCACACACAAGTGTTCATGGCCGCAGAAGTAACAAATGGCTCTTTAAGAATTGGATTCTTGAACCCAAAGGAATTAAGACCAATTTATATCAAATTCAACTGATTTCAAAAATTAAAGCAAATTCTTGCATGAAACTTTTGTTTTCCATACTACTAGTGCAATTTATTCAACTTTAAAAGTAACTAATAAAGACAACTTCAATTTTGTTGTTTTATAAATAAGGTGAAAATTCTAGGGCCAGAACATACTTAAGGTTTCATGTTTCACATATCATCTATGAACTAGTTAGGGTTCTGAAATTACTGATTTATATGGTATCTTGACTTCTAAACGCCTCCTTCAATCTACTATGTAACGACATCATTGAGCGAGGATAGACATACTCAATTAGTGAGAATAAGTACTTTATCTTTTCTCGTAACAACACAACGTGATATTTTGGGTGTGAATGCTAAGCCCAAATCTAACAAGCGATATGCAAGATAGATCATACTCTTTGTATTATTTACTCTATCTACCTATTCGTCTCTCGAATTTAAGAATAGACAATATAGTTACTCAACTGTGACCAATAATGAAATAATAAAACAAGAATACAAAAGTAACATATATGATAATAGAATTAATTCATAATAATCGGTGTTCAACCATTACACATAGATATAGCCCTTGAATAATGGCTTTTAGACGATCATAATAATAAAGAACATAAAGAATATTGTTTTCATGAAATTCGAAACTAATGAAAAAGTAGAAGATTGAATCCAAAGATAAATTGTTTATATCTTGCTCTTGCACTAGAAAAAGAAGTTGTCCTCTTACGAAATAAACTTAGGGTCTTATTTATAAAGTTTAGGAAATTACTTCCCTCTTCTAATAATACAGTTTAGTATTAAATCATCACAATAATTATCTAAAAAAATATATATTAGAATCATGAACACACTCGAAACGTAAGGTACATGCGGGTAAATTATAGAAATTGGACGTATACATATGCCCAAGATCAATCTCCCATGGGAAGGCAAGGCTTTCAACTCTAACTTCTAGACTTCTTTAATCAATGGCATAGCATGTGGAGTTTCCCTGTTCATTAGATCAATGTCAAATTTTTTGAGGTTGGATTAAAAAGAACTCTACCCCATAAGCGCAGCCACTACCTCATCGTAATAGCGAATTTCTTCTGTTGGGATATATACTATTAAACAGGTGTTTAGATATAGTATTTATTATAGAATAATTATTTATTCATTTTTAATAGATAATATATTCGTTTATGGTGTCTATTTACTTATATAGTAGATGATTTAGTTTATAGAGTTTAAGCTTATACACAGGATTAAATCATCGGTTCTTATAAGTGTAAAGTTTTTTTATCACAATCTAAGATGGGAATTGGACATTTCATCGGTACGATTGTAGAACAAGATTATATGTAGTTTATCTTGATTATGGGAATGGTATAGTTCCAACTTCTTGTGCTAGTGCATTTTGAATGTATTGAACGGGACCGAGTAGAGATAGTTGCTTTGGACTGGTTGATAGAAGCATATTCTCTAAACTATTAAATATACTTATATTCTTAATCCTAATATAATTATTATGATCTGTATATGTTAATTATCGGTTTGATTTATTAAAAGGTGATATTCTAAGATGATTCAATATTCTTGGTAGATTGGATGATGATAAAATATATTTGTGAAATAATAAGTTAGTTGACGGAATCTATGTCTCGATATAGAGATTAATGATATGCCTTTTTGAGAAGCTTAAAAGTTTTCATCGTGTCAAACCTTGCAAGTGGATTTATGAATCCGGCACATGAAATAAGTTAAGTAGTGCTCTAAAGGAAATTGATCATTGAATTAAGTTTGCCAGTAATTTAATTTATTGATTAGTATTTGTAATCTTAACATGGGAATTATATTTGTGTTTAATGGAGAATTTCTAAATATAAATAGAGGAGTGCAATTACGAATTTCTAGTGGAATGATATGTAATTTATTATGGAAAGAATAATTCAAATTAATTATTTGGAATTATTTCCATAATGGGAAGACTCAGTAATTAATTATGTGGTCCCTACCATGTCCATATTTAACTAGAACTCAGAATCTGTTCTAAAGGGAAAAGGGAGAAGTATGTGTCTTTCTCTATTCTAAGGAAAGGGAGAAGTATGTGTCTTTCTCTATTCTAAGGCAAGGGAGAAGTATATCACTTTTTCTATTCTAAGGAAAGGGAGAAGGACATGACTTTTTCTTTTCTAAAGAAAGGGAGATATACATGTCTTTCTATTCTAAGGAAATACATGGTATTCCTTCTCCTTGGACTAGGAAGAAATCTTTATAATTAGGGATTCTTCTAACCCTTGAAAAATGATCAGTTTTCTATAAGATACTTGTCCACCCAAGTAGTAAGAGAGCTCGGAAGTAAGCTTGGGATCACTGTAGAAGACCACAGAACTGCCATCCAATTTGTGGACTAGCTTGTGAATTTGTTTGAAGGTTCTAGCTTATGGATTTGATTAAAGGTATCTTCTCACACTTCAAGAGGTAATCCTTGAATTAAATTTCATAAAGTTTATGTGATCTAAAATGATTCTATACGTTCTAGCATAAACTATGTGTTGTCTATTATTCATGTAAGTTGAATGATTTTGGTATGCTTCTGCTGTGCATATAGTTTTCCAACATCTTCCCCATAAACAACACGATTCCTAAAGATGCTCCAATATAAACAATTGCACCAATACTTGCCACCTCCTCATCGATAACATATCCCTCGAGTATTGCATAGACTTGCTCATATTAAAGTTCACCTCTTCAGTGATAAGCTAAAACTGCAACTCGCGGCTTTAAACATCCACAATGAAACTTCTGGTAGCCAAAAGAGGCCTAAAAAGAATAAATTTAGGATCTTGACATTAATTTATGCTTAAAAAAGAACAAAAACAGCAAGAAAAATAAACTTATCCACTTACACTAAGATATCATAGATATCTACAATCACATTTGAGTTTAAAACCTCAAATTATTCATGAAAACATGATAATATGAATATGTATATACCTTCCTGAGAGTTTTATAATGAATATGTAAAGTTGCTTCCAAAAGGGAAGAAGAAGGTCAGCTCGTTCAAACTGGTTGATTATGTGGTGGTGCATGGTAAAAAGGATAAATGCAGTAGCACCAACATTAATAAGGTGTTGGGGCTGTACTATGAATGTATTCCACGTCTTGGTGGATGAGATACAAAAGAAAATTTTGGATGAATTAAAAGGATGGTTGGCTTCTCTGATTTCTAACATCACACTGCCATGGATCGAGCGCAGTTAAGATATAGAAGCAGGATTTAAATGTAGCTACCCAATATTAGTTTGCATTTATTAGCAGCACATTGATGCCTTCTCAGAACGAGTCCATACTCCAGCATCCTAAGGCAGCTTTATTGGAATACATCATTGATTGGGATAGGTCGGGGTTGAATATCAAGCAGTAGATGGCCATGAGGGCCAAGTAGAGTCAGACTTCACTTCATTTCCCAGTTTTCATCATAGAGTTGTGCCCGCGTGCTAGGGTGCCTTTTGTAAAGAAGACGTATATGGAAGTGACTCCCACTTCCTCTACTGACATCCGGAGGATTGAGGTCGAGTACACTAGAGAAGAGGATGAGCAGAGGAGAGTTGTGCTCGTGGACACTTCCCTGGTTATTGATGTGGAGAAAAACACAGTCCCTCTTTCTAAAGCTGAGAGCCTTTCTATACCCTTAGCATTTCTACTACTGATCCTTTTTCGTCTACTGCTGCTACTACTTCTACTGCTGTTGCGGCTTCCTGACTCCATTCACATAAGCAATGCTATTCAAGATGGGCTATGTCGGCCAATTTGCTGAAGTCCGTGCTTTCTGGGTTGAAGTTGTTATCCCCGGTATGATTAAGAGGGCAATTGTTGTTGCCTTAGATCCTATCTGAGCTAAGTTGAGTGAGCACCGAGAGTTGATTACCATACATGGCCTAGCATTAGATACCCTTACGATAAGAGTAGAGACATGTGAGCAGAGTGGACGCCAATCAGCTCATGTGACGACTTTGAGAGCAGATATTACTAGCCAGAGACGTGATGTGGATGTTCTTAAATCCACGGATTTGTATATCTTTTTCAGCATGATGGACCTTCTTGAGGTCTCGAGTACAGAGTTTCCACCAATTTCTTAGATCCATCCACCTTCTACGACCTGAGATGTTGTTGTGGCTGATGATGATGCCGAGTCTAATGCTCCCAAGACTGATGAGGAGGAGATTGGTACCCATGATGCAAAAGTATATGATGACCTTGAGGACTAAGATAGTGTGACGGTATAGACAGCCATGGAGGCCTCTCTTCGGGACACATCGATAGTGGGATCCATTGGAGCGAAGGATAGAGCTGAGTCGGGCATTGCTACCTAGATTGAGAGAATCTCGGATGTGACTAGTTCACCTAAATCATAGCCTGACATGGGAGATCTTGACTCTCTTTATTTTTATTTTAAGACTATTTATTTATGTTAGATTGATGACAATTATTAGTTTTGTTTGGCGGGGTAAGGTATCTTCAAACTTGCCTCTTTTGGGTTGTTTTTGTGAATGTTTGATTTTTTTTTTTTAGCTTGTTATGCTTACTTTGTGTTACTATGGATTTTAGTTTTTAATGTGAATGTTGGTTTTTCATCCAATGGTTTTTTATCCAAATTAAAATTTCACCGCTTGATATTTGTGAATGTTGTTGTTCTCTTTCACATTTGAGTATCAGTTGCGATCAATATGGATGACTTTAATAGTGCTCTTGATTGAACGATATGTTTGTGCAATTCCAATAAGGCAAATTTGAGTTGCATAAGTCATGTGTGAACTCTTTGCATCTCATTGTGACTTGCTAATTATTGAAATGAATCTTGTGATGATCGTTGCACCTGAGCTAAAATTATAGACTCTTGATTAATGATTGTGTTGAATGTCATGTGTTGTGAGATTGTGTTGAAATATGTGCTTGGTAATACCTAGAACTTGCCCCGTTAGTCCGATCGACTAATGTAGATGAATGATAGAGATGATCTTAGGAAAAATAATTGGAGACTAAACCAAATTACTAGTATACCTCTTTGTGACAACCATGTGAATGTGTGAACCTAGCTTGGAACCATTTAAGCCTAAACTTTTATTTGGATGAAACATGAACACATTTGACCTCTTTTCCCATCACCTAAGACCTTCTTGAAGCATTGGTCCGTTTGAATAGCAAACTTAGGCCAAAAGCCTATGTTGGGGGTGCGGTGAAAAAGGAGGAAAGTCAAGAAGTTTGTAAAATTTGCCCTTGATGGATTGTGATAAAAAACATGGAACCCTTCCATATAAAAAAAAAAAAAAAAGACAGAAGAGAAGAAGAAGATTGAAAAATAAAAAGAATGTTGCAATAAAGTTTATGCATTGGATAAACGAAATGGGTATCCAATAAATCATGCTTAAAATAACATAAGGTGGATTGTGAAAATTACAAAGAGAAAAAGAAAAGGAGTAAAAGTGAAATGATCATACCTTTACCCTTAGCCCGGTTACAATATTCGAAAGACCTTTGTGATCTTGACTGAGCTTAATGTCATGTTGATTGGAAAATACACGCAAGCTTCTAAGTAAAATCATGCATGTGTTTATATTTGAGAGTGTGAAGAGTTTCTTTTATTTGGTTAATTCTGAAATTTTGATGAACTTTTCTGAGTATGGAATCATTCTTGATGTGAGGGCATTCAAATACTTTTGTTGAGCTTGAATTTGCATTTGAAGCAAGCATTATGAGTTTGAGTTTTATTTGAGGATGGCTAGTCAAAATTTGAAACTTGTAGTGCACAATTTACATTGAATGGGTAGGTTTCACCTCATGTGCATCCATGTTGAGTCTTGAGTAGCACTTTTTGTAGACATCTCTGTTGAACTGATTGATCTTTTGTTTTACTTGAGGACAAGCAAAATGTTAACTTTGGGGTGTTTATGAGTTGTGGATTCGACTCATTTAGGGCTTAATATTTAGAGTTTTTGTGTCCCCAATGCCTATTTAATGCTTAAAACTGATGTTAAAATGCTAATTTGCAGCAATGAAGGCAAAAGAGCAAGGCAAGGACATTATAGGACAAAAAGGAGTGAAAAATGGAAAAGGTGAAGAAAACAAAGGTTGCTGCTTGCCAAAGAAACTCGGCAAGTCACCGAGTGGCTCTGCAGCTCGCTAAAAGTTACAACAGGCCAGCCCATGGACAAATTCAACTCGATGATGAGATTGGGCTTTTGGTGAAGCGTCGAAAGTATCGGCAATTACTATTTTGATCGCCTAAAGTCACAGAAGGGAAGTGGTGAAAAGCCAAGACAAGAAGGCAATGGAAAGGAGCACAAGGTGAATCGCCGACCCAGTCATCGAAGCTAGACGTATTCCGCCGAGTGGTTCTAAAGCTAAAAATCTGGGAAGGTGTAAATGCAATTTTCAAAAGAAGAAAGAGTAGTTCTGAAGTTTTTGAGAGTTCCCACGTTGTCAAGTTCTAGATTTTTGAATCCTAACATTGTTCTTTGACTTTTTGAGTAGAGATTTAGGGTTTATTTGATTTTAAATTCAATTCAAGCACATTGAAGATCTGTGGATTGTTACCCAACCTGATGGAAAACATTGTTGGTAACTATTTCTTGCTCTTAATTATGTGGGGCCAAAACCACCATTCTTGTGGGTGTGATCATGATTGAATGCTTCAATTAGCTTATGGGTGTTAGTATTTACTGATTTGATTGTTAATTTGAAGTGGGTTCAATTAGTAGTTGAGTTTTTGTTAATGAATTGTCGTTGTAAATAGAATTCTAGTTCAGCATTCTATGCTTTCTTGAGAAAGAGGTTTTAGAGTTAAAACTATTAATTCATGATTGTAGTGATTGGGTTATTGTGGACTTAGCTTTAAAGAGTGGGTCTAAATTCAATCCTACTAATCTAGCTTGAAAGAGTAGATTGATGGAGGTATTAGGCTGTTTATATGTGTTATACTTGTCAAGGTTCGAAAGAACTCTCTTGATTCCTAATAGGTGATTGAGAAATGGCCATTGAAGCTAAAGACTAGCCTACCCACTGAGATTCAACGATTTCTAGTAAATAATGATCACCCATTTAGCGAAATTGACATTCAATTTATCACACTCCCAAGGATCCCTCTCTACTTGATTACTCCTGTTAGTTCTTCGTTGCTAATTTTTAACTCTAGTCCCCCAATTGACATTAATTATCAACCCCTTGCCATTTAATTTTATTGTTTCTAACATATCTACTTCGACAAATGATTAGAATACTATTTCACTTTGTAATAGAATTTATTAATGTATCACTCCATGTATGATCAACCTCAACTCTTGGATGGCTTTATACTTGATTGTGACCTCCTACACGTAGAAAAGGATGAAGTGTAGTTGAGCGTTATCAACTCTTTTGTTTGGTAATTTTATTGCTAAAAATTACTTACTCTTGTAATTGTTTTTAGAGTAATTTGAGTGTATAAAAAATGACGTCATTGCCTAAAGGTGGTGGCTAAGAATTCAGTTTGTGAATATTATAATAAATTGTTATTTTGTGTTGTTGTTATGCCCTAATTGCAGGTGGAAATGTGAGCAAATATGGAAGTGATGGTGCTAGTACTTCTAGGCATAATGATAACATGGGAAACATGAACGAAATGCATATGAATGTCGTTGAAAGCAGACAAAGCAATTAGGTTACCTCCTACAACTTGTAGAGCTAGGTTCCATGTAACCGAAATGATTTTAAAATTTCTTCAAATGAGAGGAATGTTTGAGGGCCTTGCTCATGAAGACCCCATGAAAATATATGAAACATTGTGAATATTTTTGGGTCATTCGTCATTAAAAACATCTCATAATAATATATTCAGCTGAGGTTATTTCGATTCTTCTTAATGGTAGAGTCCACTAGATGGTTTTCTAAATTATGGAATGAATTTATCACTTCATGGGAGGAACTAATGGAAGAATTCTTTGAGAGATTTTCCCTCCCATGAAAATGGTATATCTTAGAGATAGCACCTATAACTTCAAAATAGTGGGAGGCGAACCTCTTCATGAGACGTAGTTGCGGTTTCAAAAATTATTTCTATAATGTCCAAAACATCGTATTCTAGAGAATTTATTGGTGCAACACTTTTACTATAACTTTGAATCGACCAACAAAGGTTTACTAGAAAGAATGTTGATTGATGATATGAGTAAGATAAACGAAGCATGACATACAAGAAAATATAAAGTATCTTCTATACAATTGAGTTTGAGTAAGAAAAAAATATTGAAGAACCATGAGCATGATGAAAACATGGCAAAAATAATGACTCAAAGTGATTTTTTATCCAAACCTGTCATGGTAGGTGGATTCAAAATGGTAAACACAGTTGGAACAAGCAGTGGGAAGTACCAAAGGATGCTAATTTGAGGCATTGTTTAATGAAGAAGAGAATTTTTGTAATGCATTTGAAATTGGAAAATGGAAATATTTCAGTTTTAGGAAACTACTTTTGACCTATGGATGCCATCTATTCATAGAAGATTTTATATGTCGTAGATGGGTCTCGTAGGAACAAAGTTGGGTTTTGGAATAAAATTAATTTTCTGAAGTTTGGTTTATGATTGATAAGGACATGTCGTACGATGTTCTACGGACCATAGAAAGGTTCTTTAAGAGCAATCCAGATCTAGAGAAATTTGAAGAACTTTTTGGCCTACGGAGGGTTGTACAGGTCATGGAAATTTTTACGAGTCATTGACCAATCTCGTGGATATTGATCTAAGACTTCGAATGATTTTGGTTCATATGTTCTATGCTTGGGTCTACAGTCCATGTATTCTTAGATGGACCTGTCACGACCTAGGGGTACCACCTAGACGTAACACAGTGTACTTGACCCCGAAGGGGTCTCATACAAGCCCTTAGCATACATAAACATAGGAAATGGAAATGATGCGGAATTTAAATTTTTACCATCAAAGTCTTTTCTTCATAAAACCAAAAAGAAACTAGACATTGTCTCATAATCCATCTACTACAATAGAATGTCAATAGGGTCACATCCCCTTACAATTGACAGAAGTCTCAAAAGTAGAATATAAAAAAAGAATCTATAATAGTAGACTCTTGTCGTCGAACCATGAGGACTCACCACAAGTCTAGGAGATAAGCAAATACAAGTCTTTGTCAAAATGGAAGCACAATTCACCTAGCCGGAACCTACACTTATCAAAAATGTAAAAGAAGTAGGGGCCAGCACAAATATGTACCAAGTATGGAAGCATGAATAAAAATCCTTGAAATATGATAGAAAGGACATTTTAGTTAAAAAAGTATGCATTTGTCAAGTTTGGAAATCAACATGCACTTTTATTGGAAAACATAAGTCATAATTACATTTAACTTCAAAACATAGTAAGACCATTACCATAGCAACTCTAAGAAACACTTGTGCAATGTATGGTTGGCATCCCATAATACGAACCATACTAAGTACTCCTTGAAGCTACCTTAGTAATACATATCATCTTTAGACCTCATCATAATCAATAGTCATAAATATGGAAATAGTCATGTACATTACTTGAACATAAGGAAAGTCATTCATAGCAACTATCCATTCAACATACATGCATACATTCATGTCTCATCATAGCATAAAGAAAACCATCCCATAACACCTTACTAAGTCCACTTGTGCAATGTAAAAGTGAAGTCCCATACCCCCACTCCTACTAAGTAAACTCATCAAGAAGTCATAAGTATAGTTTGTATCATATTCATTATCTTGTCGAATAGGGATGAATTGCCATAAGTGAGCGACATGGAATTCGGTGTCATGTAACCCCACACTGAAAGAAGGTGTCCTACTTGTCTAAGGTAAAACTAAATGTATTAGCTTTTAGTAGATCCAATTGCTAAAGTTTTATGTGGGTAATAGTTATGGGATCGGGAGATTGTTTCTAGAAACCCGACCTATTGAATTGGTGGAGGAGTTTCCATCTCATGAGAATAATCTAGATGACTCGGCCTATTTTATCGACAGGAGGGCCTCTATCTCATTGACCATATCCACTCGGTGCTAAGCATTGTTTCCAAAATTATACATAATTAGTCTTGAATTGCATTTACATGTGTGAAGGAATACTTTGCCCTTCATTCAATACAACTCATAAAATAGCTCATAGATTCAATAGAGTGAGAGTGTACTTTCAACCTTAGAATCGTCATTAACATGTGAGTAAACCTTTCACATTATATTCATAGTCTTTTCATGAGAAATGGCCTTCCAATCAACAAAACAACATTATCATCATCTTAGACAATTCATACATAATAATGTGTAAGGGTAAGGGGGAATGACCTTTCAACAACACCTAAATTTACACGGTAGTCATAGGAACTTCACTTTCTAAGTGAATCATAAGTTCATACACAACTATCATCAGCATGTACGAACCCTAGCTATTTACCCCCTCAAGGGTCATGAATCATGTCTCACAATTAAACCTACAAATTCTACACTATGCATGAATAAAACAAGATTCAATAACTAAAATATCATAGACACAATTCATAGTATTCACCTTGCATCAATACACCCATCACAATTTATGAAATTGGGGTCATGGGGTAATTCATGGGTTCATAGGAAATTTTACTATAAAAATAACCATTAAACATCAAATCATCCATAATATAAGACAATTAACCCAATGAAATTGTTTTTAGGAAGAACCCATGGCTAGATTGAAGTGTCACAATATACCACAAACCCATCGGTACCCTCTGGTAAGGTCAACACCGGAGGGAAGTAAGTCTATCTTTCAACTCTTGGAAGATTTTCTCACAAGCCTCTGACCATACAAATTTAGGTTTCTTTTGAGTCAAGGTGGTCAATGGCGAAGCAATGGAGGAGAAACCCTCAACAAATCTCCTATAATAACCGGCCAAACGCAAAAATCTTCTAATATCAGTAGGAGTTAGAGGTCTAGGCCAACTCTTAATGGCATCCGTCTTCTTAGGATCAACCTCAATACCCATTCCCGACACAATATGACCAAGGAAGGCAACTGACCTTAGCCAAAACTCACAGTTTCTAAACATAGCATATAATTGGTGGTCTTTAAGGACTTGCAATATTATCCTCAAATGATCCTTATGTTCACCTTCACTCGTTGAATAGATCAAAATGTCATCCATAAAGATGATCACAAATGAATTAAGACATTGCCTAAACACCCAATTCATTAGTTCCATGAATGTAGTTGGGGCATTAGTTAACCCAAAAGATATAACCACAAATTCGTAGTGACCGTACCGGGTCCTAAAGGCTGTCTTGGGAATGTCACATCCCCTTACCCTTAGTTGATGGTAACCCGAACGAAGATCTATTTTGGAGAAATAAGTATCCTCTTGGAGTTGATCAAACAAATCGTCAATCCTAGGAAGTGGATACTTATTCTTTATAGTCACCTTGTTCAATTGGCGGTACTCTATTCACATCCTAACGGACCCATCCTTCTTCTTTACGAACAATACTGGAGCACCCCATGGAGATATGCTTGGTTGAATAAAGCCTTTGTCTAACAAATCTTTGAGTTGCTCCTTTAACTCCTTTAATTCGGCCAGAGCCATCCGATATGGGGGAATGGATATGGGTTGTGTATCTGGCAAAAGATCAATGCCGAAGTCTATTTCCCGTTCGGGGACCGACTCTAATGAAGGAGTCTCAGACTCAATGTCCATGACCCTAACAATATGGTAAACACACCCCTTGGAAATCATTTTCCTAGCTTTTAGACATGAAAGACCTCTAGGGATAGAGTTTCCCCTCTTCCATTCTAAAGTAGGTTCATTATGAAATTGAAACTTGACCACCCGGGTTCTATAATCAATAGACGCAAAACATGCATGCAACCAATCCATCCCCAAGATGACATCAAAGTCCAACATGTTTAATTTTACTAAATCAACCAAAGTGACTTTATGAGACAAAGAAATAGGACAACTCCTATAAACTCTTTTAGTTACAACCGAGTCACCAACCGGGGTAGAAACCAAAAAAGGTTCTATTAGGGTTTCAGGGAGCATTTCAAATTTCATAGCCACATAGGGTGTAACAAAATACAAAGTGAAATCGGGGTCTAATAATGCATAAATATCAATGGAAAAGACTTGCAACAACCGTTACCACATCTAGGGAACTCTCTTGCTCACCTCAGGATTGGAGAGCATAGAAGCGATTCTTCTTGGGAGCATCGAGATTTGAACCACTTGGAGGAGCTTGATTACCCTCTCTTCCCTTGGCTATATTGGTTGGGCAATCTTTCAATTTATGCCCATTTTTTCCACGTCTATAGTACACACCCATACCGGTAAGACATTATCCCTTATGCTTCTTACCGCACTTGGCATATGTAGGCCTCTCCATGGAAGATCCACCCCTATTGCCTCCTTGAGGCTTAGGGTTAGACACCCTATCTTTGTTGGTCTTTGGAGCACTATAGGAGCTTTGGTTGGAGAACCTCTTCTTGAACGTTGGTCCACTTTAACCCTCAAACTTGCCCTTAAAAGAATTTCCATTATCGGCCCTTGCCCTTTTTACCTCTCTATTCTTCCTAAGCCTTGTCTCCTCAACTTGTTGAGCATATACCATTAACTGTGAGATATCCACATTGTCATGGAGCATTACTGCATGGCATTCTTCTTCAATGGAATTAGACATACCCATCGCTAATCAACTCATCTCATCCCTTGGATTAGACACCAAAGAAGGGGCATATTTGGACAACTTAGTGAAATTCAAAGAATATTCTTGGACACTCATACCTCTTTGACGAAGTTTGATAAATTTCTCCACTGTTGCTTCCCTCTTTTCCCATGGAAAAAACCTATCAAGGAATGCTTTCTTGAACACTTCCCAACCAATGGGACCCGCTCTTATAGCCCTAATATCATTCCATTAAGTATACCATACTTGGGACACATCCTTCAATTGATAAGCGACTAGTTCAACTTTCTCAATAGAAGTCATCCACATAGCATCAACTATCTTGTAGATCTCTTCAACAAACTCTTGTGGGTCTTCATCCACTTTGGAACCAAAGAACATAGGAGGGTTCATTCTACTAAGGTCTCTCAACCTTGAAGCCATGGTGCTCACATTAGGATTTACCCAGGGCCCAACATCTCGGTTGGCTTGGGCCGTTATAGCTTGGGATTGAATGGTCACGGCTTAAGTTGGAGTTGTCATGAGTTGAGCCAATGTTTAGAAAGCTGCCCTTATTTCCGTATTAGTCAAAGCCCCTTCATCATTAGGAACTTGAGCATCTTGAGGAGCTTGGGGAGGAACTCCCTCATTCTCATTCTCCTCTTCCGCCCTCCTTGCATCAAACCTTCTTGTATTCATTCCCTATAATCACAAGAGAAGGGTTAGTAAAAGGACTTCATAGAGTTAGAACTCTAAATCATGACTAAGGAGTAATGAAAGAAGTGAGTTCCTAAATATCTTATAGCCTCTCATTCATAAATGTGGTGCACTTCACACTCATGAACTAGACCCTACTAGACGTGGTTTATGAGACATCAACCAAAAAATAATCCCAAAACCTTATGCTCTGATACCAAGTTTGTCACGACCTAGGGGTACTCCCTAGACTTAACACAGCGTACTTGACCACGAAGGGGTCTCATACAAGCCCTTAGCGTACTTAAACATAGGAAATGGAAATGATACGAAATTTAAATTTTTACAATCAAAGTCTTTTCTTCATAAAACTAGAAAGAAACTAGACATTGTCTCATAATCCATCTACTACAATAGAATGCCAATAGGGTCACAACCCTTTAAAATGGAAAGAAGTCTCAAAAGTAGAATATAAGAAAAGAAACTAGAATAGTAGACTCTTGTCCTCGAACCATGAGGACTCACCATAAGTTTTGGAGATAAGCAAATCCAAGTCTTTGTCAAAAAGAAAGCACACTTAACCTAGCCGGAATCTATACTTATAAAAAATGTAGAAGAAGCATGCATAAAAATCCTTGAAATATGATAAAAAATGACATTTTAGTTAAAAAGTATGCATTTGTCAAGTTTAGAAATCAACATGCACTTTTAATGAAAAACACAAGTCATAATCACATTTAACTTCAAAACATAGTAAGATCATTACCTTAGCAACTCTAAGGAACACTTGTGCAATGTATGGTTGGCATCCCATTATACCAACCACACTAAGTACTCCTTTGAAGCTACCTTAATCATACATATCATCTTTAGACCTCTTCATAATCAATAGTCATAAATAAGGAAATAGTCATACTTGAACATAAGTAAAGTCATTCATAGCAACTATCCATTCAACATACATGCATACATTCATGTCTCGTCATAGCATAAAGAAAACCATCCCATAAGACCTTACTAAGTCCACTTATGCAATGTAAAAGTAGTCTTATACCCCCAATCCTACTAAGTAAACTCATCAAAAAGTCATAAGTATAGTTCGTATCATATTCATTATCTTGTCGTATAGGGAAGAATAGCCATAACCGACATAAACCATGTGAGTGACATGGAATCTGGTGTCATGTAACCCCACACCAAAAGAAGGTGTCCTACTAGCCTAAGGTAGAACTAAATATATTAGCTTTTAGGTGGATCCACTAGCTAAAGTCTTATGTGGGCACATAATTTTGGGATAGGGAGATTGTTTCTGGAAACCTGACCTATTGTATTAGCA
Source organism: Solanum pinnatisectum (assembly GCA_035578085.1). NCBI lineage: Eukaryota > Viridiplantae > Streptophyta > Magnoliopsida > Solanales > Solanaceae > Solanum > Solanum pinnatisectum. Next base: position 16,979 of record JAWPEI010000018.1, read on the forward strand.
AAGCAGTTTCCATCTAATGAGAATAATCTAGATGACCCGACCTATTATATTGACGGGAGGGCCTCTACCTCATTGACCATATCCACTCGGTGCTAGGCATTGTTTCCAAAATTATACATAATTAGGCTTGAATTGCATTTACATGTGTGAAGTAATATTTTGCCCTTCATTCAATAAAACTCATAAAATAGCTCATAGATTCAATATAATGAAAATGTACTTTCAACCTTAGAATCGTCATTACCATGTGAGTAAACCTTTCATATTCTATTCGTAGTGTTTTCATGAGAAATGGTCTTTCAATCAACACAACAACATTATCATCATCCTAAACAATTCATAAATAATAATGTGTATGGGCAAGGGGGAATGACCTTTCAACAATACCTCAATTTACAGAATAGTCATAGGATCTTTGCTTTCTAAGTGAATCATAACTTCATACACAACTTTCATCAACATGTACAAACCCTATCTATTTACCCCCTCAAGGTTCATGAATCATGTCTCACAATTAAACCTAGAAATTCTGCACTAGGCATGAATAAAAAAATATCATAGACACAATTTATAGTATTCACCTTGCATCAATACACCCATCACAATTCATGAAATTAGGGTCATGGGGTAATTCATGGGCTCATGGGAAATTTTACAATAAAAATCACCATTAAACATCAAATCATCCATAATATAAGACAATTAACCTAATGAAATTGTTTTTAGGAAGAACCCATGGCTAGATTGAAAACCCTAATTTTATTGAAGAATCTATTAATTTGAAATTAGAGTTGAAGGGCTTTATGGAAGCAAACTATCCATAAATCAAGACTCCCATACCTTAATTGAAGCTTTGCCCATTAATTGGAGTTGAGAGGGTTGGTTCTTGAGCCCTAGTCTTAAAGTTCTTGACCTTCTTCCGTGGAGGAACTCTAGAGAGAGAAATATTGTGAGAGGAGGGAGTTTTTTATTTGATTTGGGTTTTAGTGATTTATAACTTAGTCTTGTGAATTTAGACTTAAAAATAACTTATATAGTACCCCTAAAAATACCCAAAACGACCCCACTTTGTTTGGTCTTATTAAGGAAAAAACCCAATTATCCCCCATTTAAGGACCACGAGTCGTGGTCCTTCTCGTGAAGATTGGGGCAGTATCCCCTCTAAGGTGGCATAAGGCTTTCAAGCCCAAGCCATCAACATGAGGGGCTCCATGAGCCGTGGTCAAGACCATGAGCTGTGGTGCCTCTCGTGGTCCTTGAGGCAATAGCCTCGCCACTTAGGGCCCTTAGCTCATTGCCTAAGGCAAATCCACGAGGCCTCCCACGAGCCGTGGTGATGGCCATGGAAGTTGAGATAGTAGCTAGGGAAAATGGTGGCCACATTTTCATGGCTAAGGCAAGACCACGAGCTGCCTCCACGAGCCGTGGTGAGGACCACAACTCGTGGTCCCACTGGTGAAGGAGGGGCAACAGCTCCAAGCTAGGGGCAAACCTTGGCCTTTGGCTGTGGCTTGGACCCTTTACCTTGCATTTTCCCCTTTAGCCTTGACCCTCATAACTCTCATTTATGGCGTTTATCCTCACGTTTAGGCTCTAGTTTAACCTACCATTTTCTGGAGTGTTACGGAACCATAGAGAGGTCTTGTGGAATCTAGTCAAGAAATTGGGTCCTGATATATCTAGTTGTACGGATGACCTATATGGTTTGTAGAAAGTTATACGGACCATAGGACAGTTCGTAGGTCTTTTTAGCAGGTGTAAGTCAGGGGTATTAGGATCTTATCCTACCCTTTTATATCCTAAACTGTGTCATTTTTCCCTATAATCACATTATATGCCTTATTTTACTCCTAGAAAACAACCCATTCCTTTTAAATCCCCAAAATATCTTACGATTCTTTTAAGGCTTTCTCGCAAAAATTCTCTCCAAGGCTCCCAAAGGATTTCTAGGGTTCTTCAACTCTTCAGGGTCTTCTTCCTCAAATTAGTAGGGCTTTGTAATCAAGGTATGTTGGACATTAATCAGTGTATCTCCTTCATCCATTAATTCCCAATGATTTCTCCAAAACTCCTTTATAGATTTAATCTGAATTCTAGGGTTTTACATGTTTATGAATGGGCTCAATTGTTTATGTATAAATTAAATCTAATTGATCTTAATATGCATGAATCGAGTAGTATTGGTTATTTTTGACAAAATTTATGTGAACTCGTATTATGTGATTATATTGTGATCATGAATTATACTTTGGGATTATGCATGTAATATTGAATAGAGGAATTTGTGAATATAATATTCTTTCAAAGATGTTCTTCATGAACATATGCTTCTATGTATGATTGATTAAGAAATTAAGTTGTGATGGCATGAATGTTTAAGAACTATAATTATGGATTTATGCATATCCTATAAACATAATGATTTATGAAAAAAGGAAGATCATAAAGTAAATACCAATGAATTGTGAATGGTTTTCTCACATACTTACAAGATCTTGATTTTGATGCTTTGATGAATTATGTTGCTTCAAATTGAAGTACTCTTATGTGAAAGATAATCACGATTGAGATGCTTAGATTAGTGTCTCTAGAAGCAAGTTATGAAAGTCATTATAGTTAAAACAGCTACTGTCATGTAAAATGTGTTAATTCCATCGGGAGTTGGTTAGCACTGACAGGAATAGAGGTGATTACCCATGTCCAATAAACTACCTGCCATCATCAAATAAGTTGAGTATCCATGAAATTATGAAAATAGAAGCGAGTACCAAAGTATTTGAATACTTTTGGTATTACGAGGATAATTGGTGAATACCCAAGTCTCAATAACTATTGGTGAGTACCCATGTTTCAAAGTAATGATCCTTAATGTCCGAGCAAGATGTTTAGGTCCCTCTTTGATGTGGTATTACATTGAACTCCATGATTGGATCTTATGGTTATACGTTGGTTAATATTCTTTCACACACATTTAAATAAAATGCTTTAAGCTCACGACATGATATCCCAAGGTTTGCATTGACCCATTCCACATGACTTTTAAAACTAGTGTATCGAGGTTGATATTTTGTACTTGGTCATACATCGTTATGCTCTCAATATTATCATGATTAATGCTCATGTTTTATGCATGTTCCCCATATTTAGCACACTCAAATTATTGATGCATATTGTGCCTATATTGTTTTATAATATAGGGTTTGACGCTTCTCTAGCTGGTTATAGATAGATTGGATCTTTCATTAATTCGTGATATTTGTTAGTCCTCTTCGTTCGACGGCTGGATAACCTCTATAAGTTTATTTCTTGATGTCATTTATGATATATGACTCATTCGTGGTTTAGGGGTCAGTTCTAACCACATCTTTATATGAAAGGCTTATGTCAAACTTAGAATAGCTTCCACATTTCATGTTTTTTTATTATGAATTCTCTTCTAATGATATATTATGGTTTAGAATTCATTAGCTTTATTATTGATTTCATATTTTATATCCTTAACTAAGTCATTACTTATGTCAAATGTCGTTATTAAGGTCTCTTAGGATCCTATTATCCATGTCACAACTAGGGTGTACTTTGTGTTGAGACTATAACATGGAGACCCAAATAGGGAGTTCTCATCTTAATTATCTGTAATACCTCATAGCTCAGTAGGCCATCTAGGGCTAAGTGTGAGGGGCAAGAGTCGGGGCAAGGGGCAAGGGCCAAGGCAAAGGGTTAAGGCCCAAACCAAAGGCCAAGGCTACCCTAAGCTTGGGATGCACTGCCTCAACTCCACCACAACCACCACGACCAATGGTGAGGATCACGGCTCATGGTATGGTCCATGAAGGAAGAACTTTAAGCTGCCTCCACCTTCACGAGCCACTTCACGGCCAATGTTGAAGACCACAACTCGTGGAAAGGCTCGTGCAGGTACCTTCAACTTTCGGAGGCCAAGGCCTCATGGCCAAGCTACTGGACCATGGACCACGAGCAAAACCATGGCCAGTGGTATGGACCACGGCTCGTGAGCCCTGTCATGGTGCCTGGCACCATGCCGCCTAAGTAAGGGCAAAATGGGAATTACCTTTACGAGTTAGTATTAAGTGGGGTCACTTTGTATGGTCTTAGTACACCTATATAAACTATTTTAAGCCTTTAACAACCCCAATGAAGTCATTAATTTCAAAACCCCAAAAGATCCTAAAGTTCTTCCTCTCAAAAATTCTCTCTTTGGAAAACTCAAGAAGAAGAAAAAGAGAGGGTCAGGCAAGGTAAAATTCCTCAAATATTCCAAGCTTTGTAAGGTTGTTTATTCAAGGTATGATGGATTATTCATTCATGAATCCCTTTCATCCATGAAGCGACCAGGTTTCCCCCAATTGTAACGATGAACCCTAATTCTAGTTAGGGTTTCTTCCTACATTATAGGTATTGTTGTATGTTGATCCAATTGAGTGGATAATGGTTCTTTATGATTGTTTATGATGTAATTACATGTTTTTAGTATGATTATACATGTATTCTAGATTAATGAATGATTTTAGGGTGAAATTGATATAGTTGGGTTTTATGACATGAAAGAGAAAATTGAGGACTTAGATGTGATATTTTTAAGATTGATGAATTACTTCGGATTAGAGTACCTAGATATGAATTTCTTAAAAGTAAATCTTGTAGACAATAATTGATTAGATTAAGGATTATTTGATGAATCATGATGTGTGGTGATTGAGATTGAGTTTATATGATGATATGTGATTAGAATTGCGTAAGAATGAAGCATGTGATTAGATTGTCTTGAGGGTAAAAGCTAATATGAATGAACTAAGAATGTTAAGGCTTTAAAAGTGAAGCTATTATGTATGTTGAATTGTATGTGGTATCATTATGAAAGGAGTTTGCTCACATGACCTATATTATGAGTATATGAGATCATGCATGTAATTATTTGATTATTTGAATTGTGATTATATCCACGTCTAATGTAGTCATTCTAGATGTATTGATTTGATATGAGCTTTGATCCTTGAAAGGGCAATATATGATATTATACATGTTTTATCAAGCTTATGTACATGCTTTAAGAACACTTTAAGAGAAAAGTGATTATGACTATGATGATCTTGTGTGTTGTTGAAAGGATATTCTCATTTACACACCTATGTATGATTATGATGATGTTGTTGTGTTTATTGAAAGGCTATTCTCATGAACACACAATGAACATAATGTAAAAGATTTTCTCACAAGATGATGATTCTAAGGTTGAAAGGCAATTCTCACCTATTGAAACTATATGAAGACATGGACGGTGAAAGGTTATTCTCATGCATGATCTATGAGCTATCCTATGAATTATGTTGGATTAAGTGTCAAGGCATTCTTCCATGAATATCAATCAAGTTATGACTTAATATGTATTCCGTGGGAATTATGCTTAGCACTGAGTGGATATTGAATATGAGATCGAAGCTCCCCCGCTAGAATGGGTGGATATCTAGAAAGCGTCTCTTGAGATGGAAGCTCCCCCGCTAGAAAGGGCAGGTTTCTAGTAGCAATCTCGTTATCCTATAAACTACGTGCCCCCGTAGGTTATTTATCTATTGGATCCAACTAAATCTAATATGATTATGGTCTTACCTTAGGTAAGTAGGACAACCCTTTTTCGTTGTGGGTAACATCGGATTCCATGTTAAGTCTACATGGTCTATGTCGGTTAAGGCTAATTCCCACAAGGTCAAGCCTAGTGTGAACTATGGCTACTCAAGATGCTTTACTTATTATGAGTGAGATTATGGAGTCTTATTCATGCATTGCACAATTATGCTTTGAGGGTAGTTATGGTATGTTTTCTTATGATATGATGATCTATGTAACGAATATGCTTATGACTTATGTTTATGATGTATGCTTAACTTGGATTGTTGCTATAAGTTGCATTCCTTGTTATGTTTGACTAAAGGTGAATGTTCCTTTGTCTATGAGAAATAAACTAAGGATGAGATCAAAAAGGTAATAAAGGTAAAAGAGGACCTAAAGTGACTTGCTTAGCATGGGTGGGATTATGGGATCTTATCCATGTATTGCACAAGCTTGCCTTGACGTGATTTATGAAGTGTTTGTCTTATGATATGATGTTCTAAATGCATTGACCTTGCCTATGACTATAATGTTATCTCTTATGCTCACGATTTATAATTATTGTCTCTTATGATTATGGTATATGTCTTATGTTGACTAATGCCTCTTATATGCTTATGTCGATGATTTATGCTATCCATCATATTTAGTACATTATTGTATTAATGCATACTTTTGCCTACATTCTTATCAAATATAGGGTTCGGTGATATTAACTTCCATCCTCGTGGTTAGGTTCATATTAGATCAAGAAGAGAAGTTTTGGTGAGTCCTCATAGCATTCGAGGGTTTGTCCACCACGTCCTTTATATTTCATTTTATATTTAAAGCTATTGTATGGTTTGCATCTCAAAGACTTCCATATATTAGATAGTTTGAGACAATGTTAAAGACTTCCGCTTCATTTTATGCGACTTTGATTGTATCGAAAAATGTTTTAAATTTCCGTACTTTATATTATCTTATGTTATGATATGCTAAGTGGTTTACATTGAGTCCTTTGGGGTTCTATGTGCCATGTCACATCGAGGGGGTACCCTTGGGTCGTGTCATTATCCAACACATAGTGAGAACTAAGGTTGGAACAAAGATATGCTAAAAAAAATCTTCAGCGAGATTGAAGGGTGTGACAGGTGTCAGAAGGAAATGAAAAATGACTTCTCAACTTTCACTCAAATAGTTACTTCTCATTTCATACCAATCAAGCTACTAGAGACTCAAATGTGTCAGATTTCTTCCCCTTTAATCAATGGCAAAACAAATGTTTCCTATAGACCCCATCACCAACCTCAAAAATAATTGTTGATGAGAAATATTGTGTCATGCCATGATGTTAAATAAGGTGCTGCTAGGAAGGACATCCAAATTTCTTTTATAGCTTTGAATAATGTGTGTTAAGAGTGCAGGACGAGACGAAGTCAAAAATTTAAAAGGATGCATTGGGTAATATAAGCACCCTACCGGTGATGCGCCAAAAGTGTTTAGGAGACATCTTCAAATTTGCCTCTTGAGCCATAAATGTCAAAAAATGGTATTGTCAACTTCGAAGAAACATTGAACTATAAAGCGATCCACCAAATGATAGTAAGTGCACTACATCGGGTCCGCCGAGTTTAAGTTTAGGTCTTTCATTTGTTTAGACATAATCAGCAATCTTAAAATCATTCGCTAAATCACCAATCACGTTTGACGATGTTAGTCACAAATCGCAAAACATTCCTGACATACAAAGGTTGAGTCCTTTCAATTTTTAAAAGTCGCCTTTTGATCTTTTGAGAATTTCCACTTCCTAAACTCCCACTACCTTTGCTTAAACTCTAGCATGTATTTGTGTACTTTGATTTGCTAGTTTAGTGTGATTGAGTGGTTCTAATTCTAGACCCCTAACCTTTAGTCTTTCATTGTTGTTGTGTGTTCCTTGTCTCAGGTTAGTTCTGGAAATTATTTTTATTGTTTTCATGTTATATTGATTAGTATGGACTAGGATAAGTGTACTAGTTGATTCTGTACTGTTAGAATCTTATGGGTAGCACAATTTTAGTTGATTGAATGATGCCCATGATCTATAATAGTTAATGTTAGGCTTGAACTTTTTAAAATTGATTGTGAAGGATAAATGTTTCAATTGGGTTGGTAATTTAAATGGGTTTTGATTGAATTTTATTTGAATGAAGTCTCATGAGCCCAATTTTGTCTGTTTGACTTGTATTTTCCAAATGTTTGATATGGTGACGTCTTTCTTGAGAATAAATCTTCACATCAATAATGCTTTGTTGAAATTTGGGGAATTATGAATACCGTGGGGTAGCCTATCATATGGGTAACTTATGAAATCGAGTAGGTATTGGGTAGTGTTGTATTTTGTTGTTTAAACTTCGTAAAATTGACATTGGGCTTAAATTATCTATTTGGAGGACCTACTTAGCCCATCTAGGTTATTAGGCGAATCGCTGACTAAGTCCCAATCACCTTTCGAGTTTGAATTTGTGACCTGAGTTCTTTAAAGTTTAATGGGCTTGTCTCAGATCACCGGAACCAACTCGGCATATTACTGATTTAGAGTTGACGTCACTCTAATGCATGTTCCTAATTATTTTTGTAGTATACAATCCGCTGGGGTTATCTTATCTCGCGAAACCCGACATGGTGGATCACAGAATGTGAGTTTACACTGCTTAACAAGCCTTAGTTAGATCCCATTATGTTCTCTCCACTTTGTCGAACCTGTCTTAGCTTTCTTATTTAGTTAGGCAAATTGCCTTTCCATTTGGCGGACCTCAAACCATAGTTTCATATGTGATTATTGTTTACTTCTACTCAACTAACCTTCAACAGATCTTTGTTTTGAAATGTTTTTTGTTGTAGGAAATGGGTATATACAAATGCGAAAAAGTTGTATCCTCTAACAGTGAGCAGGGGTCTGTTCCTCCAACAACAGGATCTTTGTTTTGAAATGTTTTTTGTTATAGCATGAACCCTCTAATCAGAAGCATACCACTCTATGCACCTCTACGCATGAGAGTAAAGCACCTATTAAACTGGTGGCAAATAAGTGGATAGAGTATTCAGTAAAAGTTGCCGCAAAACCCAATATTACTTGCTTCAGGAGTGCTCCTGATCATAGCTCTGAGATCCTACAATAGGCTCAAAGCATCGGGGGAGGGAGAATTTATTAGGAGAGGCATTTGTCTATGGACGAACTCCTAAACAACTACCCGACCATAAGTGACGCAATCAAGTTCCATGGGTTTGATTATTTCAAACAAGCTCAACCCCGATATATCATTGCATGGGTTCTCAAGTTGTGTGCCGCCTATGTAAAGGCATTAAAAAATAAAGGGATGGGCATTATTTCGAGACCCTTGAAAGAGGTAGAAGTCCAAGTTAAGGTTTTACAATGCCATCGAGAAGCGATCAATGATATTTTTTTACAAAGGGAAATAAAAGTGAGTTGTACAAGCTACATGTGAAGCATGATTTGGATGCGTTGAAAGGTACCACCCATGAAACTAGTAGGCTAAACTAGAGCTTGATGTTAGGGTTTAGTGTCGTGAATGTGCCTGCCCGTATCTTAAAATTTAGGTTTTCGTGTTAGAATGTAAAGGTTTAAAACCCAAGGACCAACCTTAGGTCCTTCAAGAAAGAACCTCTTAGAGCCTTCCTGCTAGTGACCCACAGAGGGCACCCACGCCTTGTGCATCAGGCCACTCCTCGTGGGTGAGGGGCGTGGATCAAGCCCTGGAAAACAAGTCCCAGAACCCATACCATGGTTCACCAGCACAGGCCATTGGTCCTACCATGGTCCATCATTGGTGGACGTGGATGGGGCCTGGAAACTGCCTTTTGGCAGTTACACTTAAGGGAATTTTGGGGATTTCCATTTCTAATTAACACTAAATGACATCATTTTAAACTAAATTAGGACACCTAAATAAAGATTTTAAGTCATCAAATTAAGTCTTCTTTCTCATAATTTCAAAATTCCCAAATCAAATCCAATTTACCCCAAAATCTTCTCTCTAGAACTCCAAGGAAGAAGAAGAAGAAGAGAATCAAACTAGGGTTTGAAGAAGAAGGATTTTTCACTCAATTTCGTGGGGATTCTTCACCAAGGTATGGTAGCTCTTCATCCATGGGTAGCCTTCACCCATGGATCTCCTTCAAAACCCCCAATTTCAAAGTAAGAAATCCCAAAATCTAGGGTTTGACTTCAATCTCATGGATTCCTTTCAAATTCATTTTTAATGATTGGATTATATTTTATTACATATATATTGATGATTTTATATCATTTTATGTTGAATTCCCCAAGAATCCATGAATTTCCCTATTTTCCCAAATTGGATCTTAAAGTGTGGGTATTGATTGATGCAAGTAGAATATGATTGAATTATGTATGTAGTAATTGAACTACTTGAATTATGTTATCATCCATGTCTAATGTAGTAATTCTAGATGTGTTGATGGAATGTGATCTATGCTCCTTGAAGGGAAAAGTATATGAATTATGCATGATTATGAGATTTATGTATATGCTTTATGAAAACTTTGAGAGTAAAGTGAATATGATTATGATCTAATTGTGGTGTTGTTGGAAGTTATCCTCATGTACAAACTTATATATGAATATGATATGATGTGAAATGTTTGTCACATGTAGTGATTCTAAGGTTGGAAGACTAGTCTCACTTATCGAATCTATGAGCTTTAGTATGAGTTGTGTTGGATTGAGTGTCAAGACATTATTCCATAATTATGAACTTACGTCAAGACTTAATATAAACTCAATAGGAATTAATGCTTAGCACCGAGTGGATATGAATATGAGATGGAAGCTTTTACACTAGTTGAGTCAGGCTTTCCAAATGGGTTCCTTCTACCTTAGTTGAGTTCGAGTTCCCAAAGTATGTATCTCATCAGATGGAAACCTTATACCTTAGGTGAGTTCAGGTTTCTGGAAGCACTCCCCTTATCCCAAAAACTATGTTCCCACATAGGTCTTTAGTTAGTGGATCCACCTAAGCTAAGAGTATGGTTCTACCTTAGGCAAGTAGGACAACCCCTTTTCGGTGTGGGGTAGACATCGGATTCCATGGTAAGCTCACATAGTCTATGTCATTTAAGGCTAATCTCCCTATTATGATGGTATGAATAAGAAGCTTAATTATGAACTATAGTTACTCAAGAAGCTTTACTTAGTATGGGTAGGATTATGGGATCTTATTCATACATTGCACAAGTAGACTTTGACGGTGCTTATGGTATGTTTTCATTATGCTATGATTATCTACATGTTGACTATGATTCTGACTTATGCTTTTACCCTATTACTTATGATGACTCTTAAACTTGAAAAAGTGCATGCTCTTCAACTAAAATGTCTTTTTAGCATGGCTTCATGATTTTGTGCATGTATATCATACTTAGTGTATTTTTGTACTAATCCATATTTTCCTATACTTTTCACAAGTGTAGGGTCCAATGTTGGAGGTGATTTTCATTTGATACAAGCTTGGATTCGACTATTCTCCTTGCTTGTGGTGAGACCTCATGGTTTGAGGATGGAAAATATCTTTGTAGTTTCTTTCTTTCTTGAATTTGTATTTCGGATTATATTGTAAGGGATGTGACCCTATTTAATTCCAATATTGTATTAGATGGCTAATTGAGACAAATCTAGACTTCCACTTTCCTTTATGAAAATTTTGGACTTGAAAATACATTTTACTCTTTATTGTTCATTACTTATGTATGATATGATAAGTGACTTACATGGTTCCTTTCGGGGTTCTATCTGCATTGTTACGTCTAAGGGGTACCCTTGGGTCGTGAAAAACTTGGTAATCAGAGCAAAAGGTTTAGAATGATTCTAGGATAATGTCTCATAAGCCACGTCTAGTAGAGTCTTGTTCATGAGTGTGAAGCGCGCCACATTTATGAATGAGAGGCTATAAGATATTTAAGAAATTTCACTTCTTTCATTACTACTAAGTTGTGTCATAGAGTTTAACTCTATAAGGTCTTCCTTCTAATCCTTCTCGTGTTTCTTCAGGAAATGAATGCACGAAGGGCTAATGCTACAAGGGTGGAAGAGGAGAATGTGAATCAAGGAGCTCCTCCTCAAGATAATCAAGCTCCGAATGATCCGGTCATTGAGAATGTGACACATGCGGAGTTTAGGTCTAATATCCAATTGGTTGCTAAAGTTGTGACAACTCAAGCCAATAGATAAGTGATTGCTCCAATGAACACTAATGTGAATTATGCGGCTTCTAGATTGAGGGATTTTGCTAGAATGAACCCTTTCAAGTTTCATGGTTCCAAAGTGGAAGAGGATCCTCAAGAATTTATGGAAAAGGTTTATAAAATAATTGAAGCCATGGGGGTGATTTCGGTAGAGAAAGCAGAGCTAGCCGCTTATCAATTGAAGAGTGTTTCTCAAGTATGGTATACTCAATGGAAGAACAATAAGTTGGTAGGAGCGGGTCCAATAGAGTGGGAAGTGTTCAAATCAGTGTTCCTTGATAGGTTCTTTCCCCAAGAGTTAAGGGAAGCTAAGGTTGAATAGTTCATCAATCTTCGTTAAGGAGGTATGAGTGCTCAAGAATATTCTCTAAATTTTACTCAATTGTCCATGTATGCTCCAACTTTGGTGGTGGACTCAAGGGATATGATGAGTAGGTATTTGATGGGTGTGTCTATATTGGCAAGAAAAGAATGTCGTTTGGCAATGCTTCATGATAATATGGATATCTCAGGTCTCATGGTGTATGCCCAACAAATGGAAGAAGAGAAACTCCAAGAAAAGAATAGGGAGGTAAAAAGAGCTAGAACCAGTGATGGGAACTTCTCCAATGCTAGGTCCGATGGACAAGGTCGACCAAGGTTCAAACAAAGTTTATCCAACCAAGGATCCTCTAGTGCTCCCCCAAGGGTCAACAATGATAGGGTGTCTAACCCTAAACCTCAAGGAGGCAATAGTCGTGGTTCTTATGTTGCTAGGCCTAATTGTGCAAAGTGTGGTAGAAAACATGATGGCAAGAGCTTAGTTGGATCAGATGGGTGCTATGGTTGTGGGAAGAGTGGCCATAGGATGACAGATTATCCAATGCTCAAGGTTAAAGGGAGAGAGGATAAGCAAGCTCCTCCAAGCGGTTCAAGCTCCAATGCTCAAAAGCAAAACTGCTTTTATGCTCTTTAGTCTCGAGGTGACTAAGAGAGCTCCCCAAATGTTGTGACTGGTATGTTAAAAGTCTTTTCTATTGATGCATATGCCTTGTTAGATCCCGGTGCTTCTTTTCCCTTTGTTACAATTTTTGTGGCCATGAAGTTTGAAATACTTCCCGAAGTGTTAGTAGAACCTTTTTCTGTCTCTACCCCGGTAGGTGACTTGGTGGTTGTTAAAAGAGTCTATAGAAGTTGTCCCATTTCCTTGTCCCATAAAGTTACCTTAGTGGATTTCATAGATTTATACAGGTTAGACATTGATGTGATTTTGGGTATGGATTGGTTGCTTGCACGTTATGCCTATATAGATTGTAGGACTCGAGTGGTTAAATTCCAATTTCCAAACAAACCTATTTTAGAGAGAAAAGGGGGAAATTCTATCCCTAGAGCTAAATTTAATTCTTTCCTTAAAGCTAGGAAAAATGATCTCCAAAGGGTGTATTTACCATTTTGTTAGGGTGATTAATATTGAGTCCGGAACTGTAACACCCCGTAAATTAGTTAGTTGATCTAGTGAATTATTGGCTAAACTAGTGAGTTGAATTGGTGTGTTGTATGAGGGTTAAAATCAAGATAAATGGCTCCCTGTACTTAGAATGACATGTTTAGGGGTTAAAATCTGGGGTACGACTCCCCTAGGGCCACTTAAGGGGTCCTTGAGAAAGAGCCCAACACTACCTAAAAGCTGTCAAAAACAGCATGACCTACGACTCCCATCTACGCCTCTTAGACCAGTCCACGCCCCGTAGGTCCTAGGCATGGGTGGGGACTTAGTCTAGGAAGGCTTGGCACTCAATGTTGAGCCCCAACCCCAATCTACGGTTGCACAGCACGAGGCGTCAACCCATCTACAGTCCGTGGATGAGAAGCCGTAGATGGCATTTGTTATGCTGTCAAGAAGTCGGCCAAGGTAAGTGAGGGTCAACTTCAAATGGTCATATCGCATTGCTCAAAATGAATTAGGTGGGTCATTACCTATCCAATTAAAGATCTCTGAGTCCTCTTTCCAATGCCACCGAGTTTGCCTAATTCCGATCTCAAAGTAAAAAGTTATGCCTGAAATAGTGAAGCATTGTTAGTCCCCAAACCACGAGACCAAACCAAGGACAGTAGATCAATCTACGGCCCATGGATGGCCAAACGTAGATACTGCCAGTTTTTCAACTTTTCGTTTTAAGTTAGAAGTTAGGGGTTGGGTTAGTTATTAATTAGTGGTTAATGTAGGTCGGTTAACAGGTTATTTAACCACCTATATAAGCTTAAATAAACCCTAAATTATTCATTCTAACTCGCCCATCTAAAGACCCCAAAACTCTCTCCAAAAATCATCTCTCTAGAATTGAAGAAGTAGAAGAAGAAGAGAAGAGAATAGGGCAGCTTCTAGGACGAATTCACCATTGATTCAAGCTTAGTTTAAGGCTGTGGTTAAAGGTATGTGAATCTTATTCATCCATGGTTTCTTCAACCCATGGAGCCCCCATAGATTCCCCCCAATTGTGAACTCAAAAACCCAATTCTAGCTAGGGTTGTGATTGCATTGTGGGTAGGGCCTGGGTGTGAGTCCAATCTAGTAGGTAGCATCCAATTATAATTGAATTGTATTTGTTTGATGATATTATGATGAATTCATGTGATTTCTATGATGAACCCTAATCTAAATTGATGAATGTGATCTTGTGGGTTTATGCCATTAGAGGCAAAGTTGAAGGTTCATATGACATCTTCCTAATTCAATGTTGTGTGTTGTAATTGATCAATGTTAGGATCATATAATCATGAATTGAACTAGACTCTATTGTATATGGTTGATGTTGACTTGTAAAGTTAGAATTGAACCTTTATGATCAATTAAGACTAGAATCACCTCATAATGAAAGATGTGATCAAATTACCATGAAATCTAGGTATAAAGAGGGGATTAAGAAAGAAGCCTTGAGAGTATGGTTGTGATCCTAATAGCTAGGGCTTTAGGGTAAAGCTAATGTGATTACCTAGTGTTGCTAAGGCTTTGAGAGAAAAGTCTAACGAGAATTAGATGTCTAATAGGTGGGATTATGGTGAAAGACCTATACTCACGCCTAACCTACCTTATGAATGCTTGATAGAGAAAAGTGATAGAATCACTTGAACATGGATTGATTGTCAAATACATCCAACCATGATAGATGAGTGTTAAGCAAGGCTTAACAAGTAAACCTTGAGGTGTATGCTTGGACTCAAGTGGATATTGAAGATGAGATAGAGTGTCACACAAGAGAGGGTCTGGACTCCAAGAATAAAGGAGAGCCACACATAGTTGATGTGAGGACTATCCAAGAAAAAGGAGGAACTCTTATGTAGTAGAGTGTGGGTTTTCCCAAAGTTAGGTCTCATGAGATGGGAACCTTCACATAGTTGAGTTAAGGTTCTTTGTAGTAATCTTCATATCCTATAACTAAAACGTGCTTGAGAAGCATCTCATAGTGTTCTAAAGCATAATTGAACTAAGACTTACTTAATGAACTACGTCATAGTGATCAAGAGTAATAGTGGACTTAGACATGCTTAAGGTAGTATCTCATAGGGTCCATGTGAAGAAGGAACTTAGACATACTTAAAGAAGTGTCTCATAGGGTTCAAATTAATAATGAACTAAGATGTGCTAATAGAGTACCACATAGTGTTCTAAAGTAAGGAGAGGAACTAGGTTCCAAACCCAGAAGTGTTAGCATGAGGACCTAAAGGTAGTACTTAGGCATGTATAGTATTATAGGGTGTTATGCAGGCATTGCACAAGTATGACTTAGGGTCACTGAAGAGAAGTCATGAGATAGGATGGTGCTAGAGTTGCCTTTCCAAGTTATAGTTAACTAAAGGTGAGAGATATTCCCTTAGTTTGAGAGATAAGCTAATAATGAGGCCAAAGTAGGGTGTATATGACTAGGATGACTTCAAGGCTATGCTTAGTGTGAAGGGTAGTATGGAATGTCTTTAATGTATTGCACAAGGGTGTCTTGAGGTTACTTAGAAGTATGGTTCCCTTATGGCATAGAGAAGATATAGAGTTGACCATGTATATAGACTATGTTAAGATGACATGAAAACCTAGGTCTTGAATGTGAAAGTGGACTATGTCATACTTAGC
Organism: Solanum pinnatisectum; assembly: GCA_035578085.1. Taxonomy (NCBI): domain Eukaryota; kingdom Viridiplantae; phylum Streptophyta; class Magnoliopsida; order Solanales; family Solanaceae; genus Solanum; species Solanum pinnatisectum. The sequence continues at coordinate 32,958 of JAWPEI010000018.1, forward strand.
TTGGATGGTAGTATGTGATGCTATCCTTGCATTGCACAAGTATACTTAGAGGTGGCTTGTGAAGTAGCTCTTATAATATGAAAGACTTATGGTTGGGGTATGTAATCTTGTAGGTCTAAGTAGAGACCTTTCCATGAATGTGATGTTTCTCCTATGATCATTTACTATGTCTTTGGTTGACTTGTATCATATGATGCTTATGTTGGAGATTTATGCTTTTGTTTATATTATTGTCTTTTATGCTTATGCCTTATGATTACTAACCATTTGAGATGCTCTTATGATGTTGTACTAGCTTCCATACTTGGTACATTTTGTACTAACGCATATTGCCTACATTCTAATCAAATGTAGGGTTGAGGAGATTGAGTTACTTTTGGAGGCTAGGTTTCTAAGGTGCAAGAATAGTTGAAGATCTTGGTGAGTCCTCATAGCTTTGAGGACAAAACCCACTTTACCTTTATGACTTTTATTTTAATTATAAGACTATTGTATGGACTGTGTCCCAAGAGTCTATTCAAAAAGTTGTATTAGATGGTTTGAGACAAAGTCTAGAAAGTCTTCCATTGGGTTTTATGTGAAATGACTTAGATTGTAAAAGTTTTAAATTATTCCATATTTTTTATTTTCTTATGTTATGATTATGCTAAGGGCTTGTATGTGACCCCTTCGGAGTCAAGTACACTACGTCACGTCTAGGGGTGTTCTCAAGGTGTGACAAACTTGGTATCAGAGCATAAGGTTTTGGAAAAAATTTTAGGATGTCTCAAACCACGTCTAAGTAGAGTCTTATTCATGAGTGTGAGTCGGGACACATTTTATGAATAGGAGGCTATTGGATGCTTAGGAAAAATCTCACTTCTTTATTCTCTTAGTCATGCTATAGAAGTTTAGCTCTAGTAGGTCCCTCTTCTAATGTTGCCTATGATTTTTTAGGTTATGGCAAATACTAGGGCTAATACTAGGAGAGAAGGAGAAGATAATAGGGATCAACAGATTCCTCCCCAAGTTCCACTTCATGCTCCTCCTCAAGTTCCAAATGACCCTTCAATTGGGAATGCTACTCTCGAAGAGTTTAGGACTTATATGCAACAATTGGCTCAAGCCTTGACGGTACAAGCCAATAGAGAGGTGGTAGATCTGGCAAACCCAATAATGGGGATGGCTTCTTCTAGGATGAGAGTTTTTGAGGACGAATCCTCCGGAGTTCTATGGCTCCAAGGTGGAGGAAGACCCTCAAGGTTTTGTGGATGAGGTGTACAAGGTTTTTGCCATCATGGGCTTGACTTCGGTAGAGAAAGCGGATCTAGAAGAATACCAATTAAGGGATGTAGCACAAATATGGCATGAGAAATGGAAGGATAGTAGACCTATAGAAGAGGGCCCACTAGAGTGGGAAGAGTTCAGAATGGAATTCCTTGATAGGTTCTTTCCCCTAGAGTTGAGGAAGCTAAAAATACAAGAATTCATAAATCTTAAGCAAGGGGTATGAGTGTGAAGGAGTATTCCCTTAAGTTCACCCAACTATCCAAATATGCTTCAACCATAGTGGGGGATTTAAGGGCCAAAATGAGTAAGTTTGTGATGGGAGTGTCCGAATTAGTGGTCAATGAATGTCGTTCGGCAATGCTTATCCCTAGTATGAATATTTCCTGTCTCGTGGTGCATGCTCAACAAATTGAGGAGCAAAAACTTAAGGAAGTGAATAGGGAGTGGAAAAGAGCTAGATCCTATGATGGGAACTTTCCTAATGCTAAGTCCGATGGGCAAGGTAGGCCTAGGACTAAACCAAGGCATTCCGGCAAAGACTCTCCATATCCTAAGCATAGTTGCACCAAGTGTGGGAGAAATCATTTTGGTAAATGCCTAACCGGCATGGATGGTTACTATGGGTGTGGTAAGGAAGGGAACAAGATGAGAGACTTCCCGGTTCTTAAGGCTAAGGGAAGAGAGGGTAAGAAAGTTGACTCTGGTGGTGTTGATGAAGAGCCTCAAAAGAGGAATAAGTTTTATGCTCTCCAATCTAAAGAAGATCAAGAGTGATCTCCTCATGTCCCTTCCGGTATGTGTTTCATGCTCTAGCAAAATTCCCAAATTTCTTGTCTTTTGTGACTTGTTATGATTGGATTTTGGAGTTATTTTAGCATATATGATGTTTAGAAAAGTTTGAGTAGGCTCACTCCCAAGTGGGGGATAGTGTGCCTATCTAGTAGGGTTGTTGTGTGCTTTATGTGTTGCCATGATTTCCTTATATGCATGTTCATGAAATTGCTTAGGTCTTGTTAGAGATGACTTTTATGCATTGTTTCCTCATGTTGTGGTGCATGTGAGTAGAGTTGCATATAGGCTTCATGAGTTGGATTATAAGCATGCCCTAGTTTTGAGTTGAAAGATTTCCTCAATAGGTAAATGCTTTATGAGATGAATTTTGCATTTAGGCTCCATGTGTATGTGTTGAGCATGTTTTAGATAGGGGATGTTAGTTCCTCCTTGAGAATGAATAGATATGGAGTTTAGGGCATTTTGGGTTGGTAGAAGTAGTTTCTACTCCCTTGTGTCACAATGAATATGTTAGCTCGAAATTTAAGTTTTCTTCTTTGATAGTGTGCATTAGATGTAATTCATGCATAATTGGCTGCTAAGTTAGATTTTAGACTTTATGAAGTGTTTAAAGTGTCATTCGAGGACGAATGTTCCCAAGTGGGGGATAATGTAACACCCCATAAATTAGTTAGTTGATCTAGTGAATTATAGGCTAAACTAGTGAGTTGAATTGGTGTGTTGTATGAGGGTTAAAATCAAGATAAATGGCTCCCGTACTTAGAATGACATGTTTAGGGGTTAAAAGTTTGGGTACGACTCCCCAAGGACCAAACAGCATGACCTACGACTCCCATCGACGCCCCTTAGACCAGTCCACGCCCCGTAGGTCCTAGGCATGGGTGGGGACTTAGTCTAGGGAGGCTTGGCCCTCAATGTTGAGCCCTAGCCCCAATCTACGGTTGCACAGCACGAGGCGTCAACCCATCCACAGTCCGTGGATGGGGAGCCGTAGATGGCATCTGTTATGCTATCAAGAAGTCGGCCAAGGTAAGTGAGGGTCAACTTCAAATGGTCATATCGCATTGCTCAAAATGAATTAGGTGGGCCATTACCTATCCAATTAAAGATCTCTGAGTCCTCTTTCCAACGCCACCGAGTTTGCCTAATTTTGATCTCGGAGTAAAAAGTTATACCCAAAATAATAAAGCATTGTTAGTCTCCAAACCACAAGACCAAACCACGGACAGTAGATCAATCTACGATCTGTGGATGGCCAAACGTAGATATTGCCAGTTTTTCAACTTTTTGTTTTAAGTTAGAAGTTAGGGGTTGGGTTAGTTATTAATTAGTGGTTAATGCAGGTCGGTTAATAGATTATTTAACCACCTATATAAGCTTAAATAAAACCTAAACTAATCATTCTAACTTGCCCATCTAAAGACCCCAAAACTCTCTCTAAAAATTATCTCTCTAGAATTGAAGAAGTAAAAGAAGAAGAGAAAAGAAGAGGGCAGCTTCTAGGACGAATTCACCATTGATTCAAGCTTAGTTTAAGGCTGTGGTTAAAGGTATGTGAATCTTATTCATCCATGGTTTATTCCACCCATGGAGACCCCATAGATTCCCCCCAATTGTGAACTCAAAAACCCAATTATAGCTAGGGTTGTGATTGCATTATGGGTAGGGCTTGGGTGTGATTCCAATCTAGTGGGTAGCATCCAATTATGATTGAATTATATTTGTTTGATGATATTATTATGAATTCATGTTAAATTGATGAATGTGATCTTGTGGGCTTATGCCATTAGAGGCAAAGTTGAAAGTTCATATGACATCTTCCTAATTCAATGTTGTGTATTGTAATTGATCAATGTTAGGATCATATAATCATGAATTGAACTAGACTCTATTGTATATGGTTGATGTTGACTTGTAAAGTTAGAATTGAACCATTATGATCAATTAAGACTAGAATCACCTAGTAATGAAAGATGCGATCAAATTACCTTGAAATCTAGGTATAAAGAAGGGATTAAGAAAGAAACCTTGAGAGTATGGTTGTGATCCTAATAACTAGGGCTTTAGGGTAAAGCTAATGTGATTACCTAATGTTGCTAAGGATTTGAAAGAAAAGTATAACGAGAATTAGAAGTCTAATAGGTGGGATTATGGTGAAAGACCTATACTCACGCCTAACCTACCTTATGAATGCTTGATAGAGGAAAGTGATAGAATCACTTGAACATGGATTGATTGTCAAGGCCATCCTTCCATTAGAGATGAGTGTTAAGCAAGGCTTAACAAGTAAACCTTGATATGTATTCGTGGACTCAAGTGGATATTGAAGATGAGATGGAGTGTCACACAAGAGAGGGTCTGGACTCCAAGAAAAAAAGGAGAGCCACACCTAGTTGATGTGAGGACTATCCAAGAAAAAGGAGGAACTCTTACGTAGTAGAGTGTGGGTTTTCCCAAACTTATGTCTCATGAGATGGGAACCTTCACATAGTTGAGTTAAGGTTCTTAGTAGCAATCTTCATGTCCTATGAATTAAGACATGCTTGAGAAGCATCTCATAGTGTTCTAAAGCATAATTGAACTAAGACTTACTTAATGAAGTACCTCATAGTGATCAAGAGTAATAGTGGACTTAGACATGCTTAAGGTAGTATCTCATAGGGTCCATGTGAAGAAGGAACTTAGACATACTTAAAGAAGTGTCTCATAGGGTTCAAATTAATAATGAACTAAGATGTGCTAATAGAGTACCTCATAGTGTTCTAAAGTAAGGAGAGGAACTAGGTTCCAAACCCAGAAGTGTTAGCATGAGGACCTAAAGGTAGCATTTAGCATGTATAGTATTATGGGGTGCTATGCATGCATTGCACAAGTATGACTTAGGGTCACTAAAAAGAAGTCTTGAGATAGGATGGCACTAGAGTTGCCTTTCCTAGTTATAGTTAACTAAAGGTGAGAGATTCCCTTAGTTTGAGAGTTAAGCTAATAATGAGGCCAAAGTAGGGTGAATATGACTAGGATGACTTCAAGGCTATGCTTAGTGTGAAGGGTAGTATGGGATGCCTTTAATGCATTGCACAAGTGTGTCTTGAGGTTACTTAGAAGTATGGCACCCTTATGGCTTAGAGAAGCTTTAGAGTTGACCATGTATATAGACTATGTTAAGATGACATGAAAACCTAGGTCTTGAATGTGAAGATGGACTATGCCTAAGAATGACCAAAGAGAGGTACTTAGCTTGGATGGTAGTATGGGATGCTATCTTTGTATTGCACAAGTAGACTTGGAGGTGGCATGTGAAGTAGTTCTCTTGTAATATGAAAGACTTAAGGTTGGGGTATGTAACCTTGTAGGTCTAAGTAGAGACCTTTCCATGAATGTGATGTTTCTCCTATGATCATTTACTATGTCTTAGGTTGACTTGTATCATATGATGCTTATGTTGGAGATTTATGCTTATGTTTGTATTATTGTCTCTTATGCTTATGCCTTATGATGTCTAACCATTTGAGATGCTCTTATGATGTTGTGCTAGCTTCCATACTTGGTACATTTTGTACTAACACATATTGCCTACATTCTAATCAAATGTAGGGTTGAGGAGATTGAGTTGCTTTTGGAGGCTAGGTTTCTAAGGTGCATGAAGAGTTGAAGATCTTGGTGAGTCCTCATAGCTTCGAGGATGAAACGCACTTTACCTTTATGTCTTTTATTTTCATGTTAAGACTATTGTATGGGCTATGTCCAAAGAGTTTATTCAAAAAAGTTGTATTAGATGGTTTGAGATAAAGTCTAGAAAGTCTTCTGTTTGCTTTTATGTGAAATGACTTCGATTGTAAAAGTTTTAAAATCTTCCATATTTTCTATTGTCTTATGTTATAATTATGCTAAGGGCTTGTCTTAAACCCCTTCGGGGTCAAGTGCACCATGTCACGTCTAGGGGTGTTCTTAGGGCGTGACAGGAACCCCTTTTCAACAGTCGATTCCGGTTGTGAATGAGTTCCGAAAGTCTTTCTTAATGATTTACCCAGTATTCCTCTAGAAAGGGAAATAGATTTTGGTATTGATCTTTTTTCGAACACACAACCTATCTTCTTTCCTCCTTATAGAATTGCTCCGGCCGAGTTGAAAGAGTTGAAAGAGCAACTAAGAGATTTGTTAGACAAGGGTTTTATCCGATCGAGTATCTCTCCATGGGGTGCTCCAGTGTTGTTTGTTAGAAAGAAGGATGGGTCTTTTAGAATGTGCATTGATTATCGTCAATTGAATAAAGTGACAATCAAGAATAAATATCCTATTCCAAAAATTGATGACTTGTTTCACCAACTTCAAGGGGCTAGCTTTTTCTCCAAAATTGACCTTCGTTCAGGTTATCACCAATTGAGGGCTAGAGGGGTTGATATTCCCAAGCTGGCGTTTAGGACCCGGTATGGTCACTATGAATTTGTAGTTATGTCATTTGGGTTGACTAATGCACCGGCGGCATTTATGGACTTAATGAATAGAGTGTTTAGGCAATACTTAAACATGTTTGTGATTTTGTTTATCGATGACATTTTGATCTATTCAAGGAGTTAGAATGAACATATAGACCATTTGAGAATTGTGTTGCAAGTTCTTAAGGACCAAAAACTTTTTGCAAAGTTTAGCAAGTGTGAATTTTGGTTAAGGTCCATATCTTTCCTTGGTCATATTGTGTCAAGCAAGGGTAGTGACGTAGATCCCAAGAAGACGGATGCGGTTAAGAGTTGTCCTAGAGTTTTAACTCCTTCCAACATTAGAAGCTTTTTGGGTTTGGCCGATTACTATAGCAGGTTTGTTGATGGGTTTTCCTCTATTGCTTCTCCATTGATGGCTTTGACTAAAAGAAAGCAAAGTTTGAGTGGTCGGAGGCTTGTGAGAAAAGCTTCCAAGAGTTGAAGGATAGACTTACTTCCACTCCGGTGTTGACCTTACCGGAGGGTACGGATGGTTTTGTTGTATATTGTGACACCTCTAGAATGGGGTTAGTATGTGTGCTTATGCAAAATGGTAAAGTGACATATTGCCTATGCTTCAAAGCAAAATAAAATACATGAGAAGAATTATCCAACCCATGATCTTGAATTAACGGCGGTTGTGTTTGCATTATAAATATTGAGGCATTATCTATATGAGGTGCATGTTGATGTGCTTACCGATCACAAGAGTCTTCAATATGTGTTTAGTCGAAAGGACTTGAATCTCCGACAAAGAAGGTTGTTAAAACTTTTGAAGGACTATGACATAAGTGTCCTTTACCACCCCGGCAAAACTAATGTTTTAGCGGATGCACTTAGTAGGTTGTCCCTGTGGAGTATGGTTCATATAAAGGATGAAAAGAAAGAATTGGTTTGTAATGTGCATAGGTTGGCCTAGTTGGGTTTTCAACTAGTGGATTCCACCAAGGGTGGTGTCATGGTGCATAATGGATCCGAATAGTCCTTTGTGATGGATGTGAAGTCTAAACAAGACCTTGATCCTATGTTAGTTGAATTGAAAGAGTCCGTACTCAAGAAGTCCGTTGAGGCTTTCTCCTAAGGGGGAGACTGGGTACTTAGGTACCAAGGTCGATTATGTGTTCCGGATATTAATGGTTTAAGGGAGCAAATTTTAGAAGAAGCTCATGATTCTTGATATTCTATTAATTCAGGAGCCACCAAGATATACCGTGACCTACGGGAAGCCTATTAGTGGAACGGAATGATAAAGGATATTGTGGGATTTGTAGCCAAATGTCCGAATTGTCAACAAGATAAGGTTGAGCATCAATGGCCGGGAGGCTCATTTCAAAATATACCAATTCCCGCTTGGAAGTGGGAAGAGGTGAATATGGATTTTATTGTGGTTTTGCCTCGTACCTAAAGGCAACATGATTCTATTTGGGTCATTATAGATAGGATGATAAAATCAACCCACTTCATTCCCGTCAAGGTTTCTCATTTGGCGGAAGACTATGCCAAGTTGTATATAAATGAGATAGTGAAGTTACATGGGGTTCCTTTATCTATTATTTCGGATCGGGGTACTCAATTTACTTCACACTTTTGGAAATCATTCCAAAAGGGGCTTGGTACTAAGGTTAAGCTTAGCACGGCTTTTCATCCCCAAAACGATCGACAAGCGGAGCATACCATCCAAACATTAGAAGATATGTTGAGGGCATGTGTTATAGACTTCAAGGGTAATTAGGACGACCATTTGCCATTAATAGAGTTTGCTTACAATAATAGCTACCACTCAAGTATTGGTATGGCTCCTTTTGAAGCCTTGTATGGTAGGAGATGTAGGTCTCCGGTTGGTTTGTTTGAGGTAGGTGAAATTGCTCTTATTTGTCCCAAATCGGTTTATTAAGCTATTGAGAAAGTTCATCTCATTATAGAGAGGTTGAGAACGGCTCAAAGTAGACAAAAATCTCATGCTGATTTGAGAATAAGGGATCTAGAATTTGAAGTGAATGATTGGGTCTATTTGAAAATCTCACCCATGAAGGGTGTGATGAGGTTTGGCAAGAAAGGGAAACTTAGTTCCAGGTATGTAGGTCTATTTTAAATTTCACAGTGTATTGGGAAGGTTGCCTATGAGTTGGATTTGCCAAATGAGTTGGCCCTAGTTCATCTGGAATTTCATTTTTCTATGCTTAAGAAGTGTATTGGAGATCCGACATCCATTATTCCCCTAAAAGGGTTGGGAGTTGATGAAAGTCTCTCATATGAAGTGGTTCTGGTAGAGATCCTAGACCGGCAAGTCAAGAGATTAAGAAACATGGAAATAGCTTTTGTGAAGGTTTAATGGAGAAATCAATTAGTTGAGGGTCAACTTGGGAGGCCGAGGCCAATATGAAGTCCAGATATCCTTATCTTTTTTCTTCTACTCCTATTCAAGCTTGAGGTAAAAAGTTCCTTTTGAGTTTTAGTGTCATTCGGAACATCACAAATACAAATTGATAGTGCAAACAATCATATAAAAACATTTCAAACTTATTAGAATTATCTAATCACCATTTTGAGGTCATCTTGACTAAATGTTGATTGTGGTCAACTCCAATCTAAAAGTAACTAAAACTTCCCCAGAGGTTTAAAACGTCCTTGAATGACTTGGGAATCGTGCCAACCCTCCAAATATGACATAAATAACCCTCTATACGTTGTGAAATTGTCAAAACTCAAATTCAGCCCCTCTAACCCCAAATGTTGGTTTTGCTAAAACTTCTAAAACCGTAGAGCTCCCCCGCATCTAATCACTTCAGGAATCGTTCCTCCCCTCCTACAAAGTCTCAAACGGATAACAGAAGTTATGGACGTAGGGTCAAATAGGGGAAAAGTCTTAGGACCGAAATAAGTATGTGTAATGCGTAAGCTAGCAAAGCAAACCTCGAAAAACCATGAGTAAGAAGACAAATAAGAAATACACAAAAAGAGACAGATTTAACGTGGTTCAATCAATCAACCTACGTCCACAAAGGAGATGAGCAATCCACTATAAATATGAGAGTACAAAATATAGAGAGAAACAACCTCAACCAATTCACTCGGAACACAAGGAGGTACACAAAATTCTCCCCCATAACCGCAACTCTCAAAACCCTAGGACTACATTGTGAATGCTAATTAAGTTAGAAGGAACAAACCTATATTTATAGAGTCCTAAAATCTTTCCTACAAGAAAAGGACTAGTAAAATATTAAAAAATTTTCCTAAAAGGAAAACTTATTTATTGTAAGAAACTCAGGGCAAATAAAACCCAACAAATCTCCCCCCTTAGTCTGAATTTCTGACAAAATAAATTTGTCCACCTTTTTCAGATAATCTTTAGGATCTTGTATCTCTTCTCCATAATCTCCTTTATCAAATCTACGTCTTGACACAAAGAACCTCTCTGAAATAATTTTTCCAGCAAAAATATTCATTACTGTCAAAAAGGTTGCGGCTAGAACTACACCCGCCAAGATGAACACTCATCTCTAACCTGGCTCCATCATTGAACCATGGCTCTAATACCACTTGTTAGGACCGAAATAAGCAGGTGTAATGCGGAAGCTAGCAAAGCAAACCTCAAAGACCATGAGTAAGAAGACAAACAAGAAATACACCAAAAGTGACAGATTTAACGTAGTTCAGTCAATCGACCTACGTCCACAAAGGAGATGAGCAATCCACTATAAACATGAGAGTACAAAATATAGAGAGAAACAACCTCAACCAATTCACTCGAAATACAAGGAGGTACACAAAATTCTCCCCCATAACCGCAACTCTCAATACCCTAGGACTACATTGTGAATGGTAATTAAGTTAGAAGGAGCAAACCTATATATATAGAGTCCTAAAACCTTTCCTACAAGAAAAGGACTAGTAAAATATTAAAACCATTTCCTAAAAGGAAAATTTATTTATGGTAAGAAACTCAGGGCAAATAAATTCAACTCAGGAATCGTTCCTCCCCTCCTAGAAAGTCTCAAACGGATAACAAAAGCTATGGACGTAGGGTCAAATAGGGGAAAAGAGGGAGGAGTCACAAAACGACCTTGAGATTCGTTACAGCTAGATTAAAAAAAACAATAATTAGGGACGAAAAAATTTGTAGTCATACAAAAAAAACTTGTTCCTAATCATTTCTAGTGACAGATTAATGATGAATTATTAAAGAAATTGTTAGCTATTAGCTATTTACCAATGGATTAGCGATGATGTTTGTAGCTAATTCAAAATCTTTTTATAATGCTGGCGAGGAATAGGCAAGTTTGTTATTGTTGCACCAGTGAGGATTCTTTCGCAGTTAGACATGAATCTAATCGAAGAGTAAAAATATGTTTGTGCCTCACCATGAAGGAATTTTATTGTGTTTTTACATTTTTTAAATTGTAGTTGTTTTATTGTAATTTTAAGTAGTAGAGTGAGTGTTGTATCGTACGTATTATCCTAGTTAGGCAGCGAATATAAATATCTGATCAAGAAACCGTGTGCGTCATAACGTTTGATGAATTTAGAATTTATGTTTTGAGTTAACTTTCAATTTAATTTGTAATAGTTGTCAGCTGCTACGCGTAAATTCTCTCAATAAATGCAATGCAGCCGTATGCCTCATTATAAATAGTATTGATACAAAAAAATAAAAATTTAACGTTAATAAATGTATCTAGAGTGCTCAATCTTTTATTACTTAATTGTTATTGGATTCAATATCACTATAGATTTTAAGTACATTTACAAAGAGGGTTAATTGAATCTAAAAATACATATTTAGAGGCAATTAAGCAATTGATTAATACAAATCCTATATAATTGCCCGGACCCAACTACTACATTATATTGTGTATGTAGCTAGCTATATGTATGAAAGCGCAACTTCTTTAAGAATTGTTATATATGTGAATCGATCTCCTCACTCCTGACAAACTAGTTTATGATAAAAATGGAAGATGCGATGAAGCCTGTTCAAAGAAGCATTTTTAAGAGATCAATGAAAGGCAGAGGTGGTGGAGGAAGCATAAGATACCGTGGTGTTCGTCGTCGTCCATGGGGGCGATATGCAGCGGAGATTAGAGACCCTCAAACAAAAGAAAGGAAATGGCTAGGCACGTTTGACACAGCTGAGGAAGCAGCATGTGCCTATGATTGTGCTGCTAGAAGTATGCGTGGTGTTAAAGCAAGAACTAATTTTCTTTACCCTCCTCTTACTCATGATTTTCTAAATGTCTACACTTGTACCAAAACACCTAATCATCCTCATCAGCTAATTTCCCTTAAAGATAACTTTGAGTCAAGTCCACCAAAATCATCGAATATGTTTCTATTTCATGAAATTGATCTCAACACATCGTCAGAGTCTTCAAACAATAATTTGAACAATATCCCTTGTGACGAACAACTACTTCCTCTCACGGGTTATTATATGAATCATGAGATATCACATCCTTCAGTACTCGATTCGGGCATGGAATATTTCTTTCCCATTTTGCCTTGTGATTCCGGCTTTCTGGAACAGGCATTAAATGGATTCTTCCCAAAGCCAATGCCAGCTTTCAAGTCTGAGCTATTGCAAGAAAACAAGAGCAATGTTGGCCATGACATCAAACTTTCTACTTGTCCAGAGGATTTACTTAATGGTACTACTTTTGAATCTACTGCTCAATCATCATCCGAGCAAATTCATCAACAAATCTCTGGACCCATGACTTTTCACTACTCGGACCTTTTAAATATTTTAGCAGCCAACATGAAAAATTCCTCAACATTATTGCTTTAATTTACATCTATATATGTTCCTCCTAGTAATTATTCCTCTTACTGAACTACTCTATGATTTTTCTCTGGATGTTGCAATCTCAAATCTGATAAAGTATGTTAATGCTTTTGTTTTCATGCATGTCTACCAAATATACTTTTCTTTATTACTTTTTTACGATCAAACATTTACTTTTTTCTAACTAAACCTCTTTAGTAGGATTCAGAAATGAGATTAATGACCATTTACTTAGTTACCGCATTTTCATTCACAATTTCTTCATCACCAAAGTAACCTCTAATTTTATATACTTCAAAAAAGTTACTTATTATATACTCCTCAAATCTGTTTTGAAAAACATTATATTTTCTATTTTAAGTAAAAGCTAATAGAATGTACCAGATTGTAAAACAAATACTTATTTAGTAGCCGTTTGGAAAATATTTTTATTCAAATAATAATAGAAATTTTATTTTGAAGTTCAAATAGTATTTGTGACGGAACGAATTCAGTATGGGGTAATGGACATCCCCTTTCCAGTCTAAGATAAGGGGGAAATACGTCATTTCTTTAATCAAATCAATTTGGTATTTTCTATTAAAAAGAAAAATAGTACAAGTGAAAGTTTTTGTATTTGGACATTAATTTCCCTTGAAAAACAGTACTGTTTACATTTACATGTTGTTTCACGTAATTTGATATATTCTAAAAAGAAGATGAAAAATTAACATATCAAAGAAATAAAAGGAACAACTTAATGAAACAATTAATTTTTGCATTTTTATTTTCAAATGACATTCAAAAATCATAAATGACAAGTAGTAGGTAATGATTAGTTAGGTTAGGGTAATGAAAAAAAGGTTTCAAGGGGTCGCACACTAGTGGACCATCTTAGATTATATTACACAAAATATTAAACGACTACGAGTTGTTATAAAATTTGTGTGATAATCAAAAGGAACAACGTGGCATAATTAGAATCGAAGAATATAACAATAGGTTGACCATAACTAGCTATATCTATTTAAATTGTGATTATGAAAAGGAAAAAAACGTGTTAGGATATTTTGGTGATTTTCTTATCATATTAGATTTTTTTTTATATATAGAAAATCAATGAGTTACCATAATTATTTTTACCGGAAAATCTATTTTTTATATATATTTTGTTATTCTTTTTTTAGCGGAAAAAGTCTACAACTCTATAAAGTGAATACACAACTTCTTATACCAAAAATACAATAGCATCCGTAAGTAGTTATTTAAAGAGTTTTGTTTACGTCGAGATTTTCTTTTAATATTTTCTTTTATATTGCTTTTAAATATGTAAGTCAGTTGGTCAAATTATATAATAATGTTATGTTTGTTTTAGTATAGTTTTGTGTCATCAAATTTATCACATTATTTGCAATTAGAACTTTCGCATGACGCTCTGATTCCCCAACAAAACATGGTCCTCTTACGTCTTAGCATGAAATAATATATCGTATTTATAATGAAACTTTTTTTAAAAATATTTAATACGATGATAATCATCTGTTAACTTATTTTTTGGTGTTTCTTTATGACATTCCTGTACAAGAAAATGGTATAAGATAGGCATGAACTATGTATAATGGTGTTTGGCAGGATTAGTAGTAACCAAATTATTAATAAGAGTAATAACTGACATAGCTGTAAGATAATAACATGTATTATAAGGCCTTCCCCAAAATTATTTCTCTTGGGAGTAAAATATTTATGGTTTAGACAATTAAACACCGATACGTGATTCCAATTCGGAAATTAACTTCACGGAGAAACTTATATTTGTATCATATTTAGATTGAAAGGACCATTTTTTTGTAATGAGGGCCCCCACTACGTATCCTCAACCTAAATTATTTAATGTCTATTCTATTTGATTGGAAATAGAATTTAAAAAATAAAATAAGATTTTTAAAATTTGTGGTCTAAAACAACTTTTGGTTATTCGTGTGATGATAAATCATTTTAATAAGAGTAAAAGAGAAAATTTAAAGTTAAATTGTTTTTAATTATAAAAAAAATAACAGAAGAATTAAAAAAATTGTGTCACATCAATTGAAAAGAAAAAATAATACTTATATGTCATTAATTTATGGTTAGGCTTAAGAAGTGGAAGAATATTGAAGATATATACGCAGGGACCTCTCTAAAGTATAGCTCCCTCTATAGAAGTTAGAAAATTAGATAGTATCTTCCATAACTACGTTTAGTTTTTAGAAAATGGGTGTATAAGATCTCATCTGGATTTTAATCTGAACTTATTGGACTTTCTCTTTTTTAATTAAAAATAAAATAAAATAAAATAAAATTGAACGTAGGGGAAAAAGAAATATGTAAGGATATTACAAGGTGGGGAATTAAACCTTGACAATTAAGATGAAAATTCAGATAATTAACCAACTGAACTACTAAGATTTTCATTTATGTTATCCTCAAGTACTAATAAACTTTTGTATACTGATAATATAAAAAGATTTTACACTCTCAATTTATTTTGACAAGTTTCATAAGATAACTAACTTTATATTCATTGCTATTAATGTCACTAATTAGGACGGTTCGATACCATTTATGCAATGGAAAATTACATCGTTAGTGTATAAAAGGTAAACCCTTGAAAATATAGGATTTGTTCCATGCTGCATAATGTTTATTTATAATAGCATTGAACAAGACAATGTTAGGGGTCGTTTGGTGTGAGGGATTAAAAATAATAGTGATGGGATAAGGAAATAGTGATGGGATAAAAAAATATTACCTTGTTTGGTTCCCATGTTTGGGATAACTTATCTCACCATTTATATCATAGTGATGGGATAAGTTATCTCATATACATGGTGGGATAAGTTATCCCAGGATAGCTAACCCAGGATAGCTTGTCATGGAATAACTTGTTCCTAACCAAACTACCCCTTAATGTTAATCCATTACCTTGATATATAGAACCATTTTTAGGGCTTTAAGTGGTATTTATTTGAATTGACCAAACAAGAAAAATATTAGCTCAATATCTTTACCATATGTTCATTAATAGAGATGTTTTGTACTTAAATGGTGTTGTTGGGTTTGGGTATATCATAATGTGGAGTTAAACCACCAAGTTGGGGACAATTCTTTTGCATCATTCGGATGTATGTTTTATGGTGTAGGCACTTGCAAAAAATTAAACCATGCTACATGCATGATAATTCAGGTACTACCTTGTTGTACTGGTACTATCCTCAATTACACTCTAGGATTGTGTCATTAATTCTATAACTATCTTGTATTTGGACATATGGTGGTAATATTCAAATAAATATCTTGTATTTTTTTTTTTACAGTGGAAAAAGACAAATTAACTAAAAAAATTAAAATCGTAATATTGACCATGTCCTTTGGGAGAAAACACTCGATATCCTAAAATGCGTTATATTTCTCATCTTCCTAATATGTCTAATCGTGGACTTGTTGACCTGCAACAAATACCTATAATCTTCAATAATAGATCTAAGTGGATGATGTGTGTGTTCTCTTCCATGATAATACTGAGAAACAACGATCAAAAGCAACGGACTACATCATTATTTTTTGTCAAAATCGATGGAAAAATGACGCAGTCACTTCTATTTCTTTTGTCCTCGACTCTTTTCAAAAAGCGACGGATGACGTCGCTTTCAAACGACGAACTGCGTCATTTTGTTGTTGTTTTTATAAAAAACCTTAATAGGTGACAGATTGCTTAACTTTTCTTAAAAATAATTTAGAGAAACGATAGATGGCGTCGCTTTTTTGGAAAGTTTTTTGAAGAAAATATCAGAAAAGTGACGAATAAAAGGACTCTATCCGTCAATTCATTCCTTTCATAACAAACCAAGCAATAAACATTATATGCATAAAAAAAAAACAAACTACATTAAATATTCATAAATACTAAAATCATAATTTAAAGGCTTATAAAGTCTTTCAAAATTAGTTATAAAAAATCTAATATGTTCACTAAAGGGATGCTAAGGGAGGAACCTCTTGAAGAACCAGACACACTAGGCCGACGAGCGAGGATGAACACTTGTTTTTTATTTGGAAAATATTGTTGCATGTAATACTTGGGATTTTATTGCCAAATTATTAAGTTCCTTAATATTAGAATATATTACTTGTGAAACATATACTCCTAACAAATTTTGTAGGTAAAGTTTGCGTTATTTGCAAAAATTAGTTGTTGTGATATTACCTAGGGAAAAATATCCAAAAGAACACTATCGATACGTAAATCCCTAGGTATCTGGAAAAAAAAATTTAAAAATTCCTTTTTAATCTATAGAAAAATCCCCAGATTGTTTGAAAAATTATTTAGAAATTGTTTTGCTATGATTTTACTTAGGGATTTATTCTTGTTACCTAAGCATTTTGTTACCTTGGGAAATAATTGGAGATTTAGGAACGATTAGAGTAATTATCTTTTAGATGGGTGGATTCTTTTACACTTCTCATTTTTTGGATTATAAGACACTGAGTTAAAACTTTAGGAATTGTAGAGTGATAAATAAGACCAATTATTCTAATTCATTTTCCTTCTCTCTAGCTCACTTACCTAAACCCACTAGCTAGAAGTTTCTCTCAAAGCCAAAGATGGAAACAATCAAACTTTCCCGTGTAGCGAACTCTAAGCGCATGCAAGGCTCATCTCAATGGCCATGTCATATCTCTCCTAGTGGACTTCAATCTTCTCTTCAAGCAGATTTTCATGAAGTACAGTAGAGGACTACCGAGAAGATTTGTTTGTCAATCTACCCAGAAATTGATGTTAATCTGCAAATTTCAAGCTCTATGAGGTTAATTTGTAAATTTTCATTTACTGAATGAGTTTGGACAAAAATCGTGTGAAATTTAACAGGATTTTCACTTATTTCCGATCAAATCTCTCAAATAAATTCTCTTAGAGGTTTGTTGATTCACATATTCCCTGTTTTAGTTCACTACTAAATTAGTGTGTTTATGTATACTTTGTGCATACTATTTCAGTTGAAATCGAGTGAATTAATCCATTTAAAATTAGGCTGTGAATTTGAGTTGTTTTCATTGACTGTATTTCTTCTTAGGTGCTTATCATGTTGTTAGTTTTTTTCGTTTATGATGACGTGGTTGGATCAACATCAGAAACTTATTCTAATATGTGTTGAGGATGTTCTAGTGTAGAATTCAATTCAACATCAATTGGTTGTTGAACAACTGTGACATCATTTTTGTACGCCACATCTAACTCATTACCAATTGTAATCCTTCCCATATGATTAGTCTTTATAACAACCCACCAATCGGTCTTATCTCAACGCAACAAATATGAAGCGATACACTTGCTTAGATTTTTGTGCAATGATAAAAAGCTCATAACTTTTGTATTATCTGGTGTGCTTAACTTCAATTATATTATGTTGGTTGTCCACCCGTGTGCCTCTATGTGATGGGTTAAACCACTTACACTGAAATAGTACTATATCTTTTTACGTCAACTTGAATACCTTACTTAAATAGTCTCATGAATGACACCATAACATTCAATAGTTTGACCATTATCGCCAACATCACCTTGAACACACACCGCTATTGTTAGTTTTCTTATACCTAGAAACTTTTTTCAAATTGAAACTTAAAACCATTCACACAATACTTTTTCATAGTGTGAATTTGAGATTCAAGGTCAAATGCAACTTTTCTAACTAATTGCAAATGTTTGAAATTTGAGTATTCATCATAAACCTAAGTATTTTTATTCAAACTAAGACAATTTAGAATAAAATGAATACATTATACTTAATGATTCAATAGAATCTTTGATACATACATATTCTTTTAGCCATTTGAAAAAACCTCATTTTGTCACATCCCGATCCTACACCCTAAACATAGCTAACATTCAAAAAAAATTATTGGTCCCCGAGCGAATCCTTGACCTACCTGACTACTTAGTGAAAGACTAAACACATGCAAAAAAAAATCTTAAATTAAGGACGTTTACTAAAATAAGTGAGTCTTGTAAGCTATACAAAAATTACTGAATATAATAATAGAATTAGTCAAACATATGAAAAGAAGTATTGAATCAACTCTCTAACTTTATCTATTTATGAAGCCTCTACTAATTGAGAATACGTGTAGGGATAAGATGCGGGATTACCTTAAAAGCCCTACAAAAACAGTAACGCTTGATGTAATGACCCTCAGGGTAATTTTTATGCTTTTGGCATGCTTTTACTATTTCACCATTCATGTAG
This sequence comes from Solanum pinnatisectum, assembly GCA_035578085.1. Taxonomy (NCBI): domain Eukaryota; kingdom Viridiplantae; phylum Streptophyta; class Magnoliopsida; order Solanales; family Solanaceae; genus Solanum; species Solanum pinnatisectum. The sequence goes on from JAWPEI010000018.1 coordinate 51,545, forward strand.
CTTCTTTATAGCTTTTGTGTAGTACTGGTTTTGGTGACACGCTTCTTGAGGTGTTCTATTGAGTTTGGTGCTACTTTTTGAGTTTTGGAGGCTTAATGTTTGAAAGCGTTGACTTTAATCAGCATCCAGAGACTGTAACATCAAATCGAAACTCTATCGGTTTCGTCAGTTCCAAAACGGTCGATTTGATCTAGTATGATGATTAGTTAAGGTTTTGAGGCGCGCTTCCGTTTTGACTTGGTGCAATTATGTGTTTTAGCTTTTGAGTTTTCTTTAATATTTAACTTCGGTCAACTTTATTAGTAAATGTGCTTGAAATCGAGTTTTGTTAGAGCGATTATCTCTGAAACGTGAGGTTGGTCTAGAACAACCTTTGGTTCAGTTCCCAAGGCATCCATGATGATTTAGTAGCATTTAGCATTTTTGTATGGTATATTTTGTAAGTGTTGACTTTGGTCAACATTTTGACAGAAAACCTCTATTGTTTGTCTCATCAATTTCTGTAAGTCTGGAATACCGTTTCTAGTCTAGTAGCATATTTGCTTAACGTTGATAGGGTTCCAAATGAGTTTCATACACCAACAGAGAATTTGATAGCCTTGGTAGACTTCTCATGTAGTACTACTAGGGCAATACTAATTTCATCTTTGCGATCGTGTGCCCTTAGCCACATTAGCAGAGACAATCCCCTCTAACCTCCGCATTTGCAAGGCTTTGGCCGCGTTCGTGCAGGGTCTCCTCCTCAATCCTGCACATTCACAGGTATGCTACTACATTTATGAAAGGTTACTCGCCCTAACCCTCACATTCGCGGGCATCTCACTGAGTTTGCGGAGGGTCAACTTTGTTGACCTCTGCGTTCGTCGAGATGCCTACGCCTTCGTGAAGGGAAATTTTACGTGGAACTTTACTCTTTTAAAGACAAATTTAACATGCCTAATCTCTTTTCCAATTCATCTTTTTGGCAATTGTGAGGGTGATTCTTGTCAGAATTGAGTGGTTTTTTGTGGTTTGCGTTGGGAAAGTTCGTGGGCAGTTTGAGGTTCAACCAATCTTCTGTTTCCCTTGGTAATTCCCACCAATTTCCCTTTTAATCACTATTTTGACACTAAAAGCTAAAAATGTGAATGGGCTGATTTGGCTTTATTAAACCTCAAATTGTGCCCATTTTCAGGCCACAACATCCTTGAAGTTTGGAAATTGGTGATGGAGTTGATTTTTTGACTCCATGCACGAGTCCCACTTTTGCATTTTTGGGTTTTCCGATTTCTAGTTCTTTATCTAAATTTGGTTTTGTTGTGCTTGTTTTTGCGTTCCCTTGTCGATGTTGGTAGTGTTAACACCATAGAATAAGTTGATTTTGTTTATCGACACTTATATTTAATCGTGATCCTCGCAGGCAAAGAAATCCAAAAGGAAGGTAACCAAGCATGCAACACAAAGAATGAAAAGAGATATGTTCCCTTAATCATGGGAATCCAGATTCTCACAACCTACCAATGGTGTAATCAAGCCTATCTTGACTCATAACAAAATTTGAAGATCAGCGAGCCTATCCAAGAATCACGCAAAGCTATCAAGAGAAGGAAGGAACGATAATCAAGTCGAGAATCGAGAAGATCATCACAAGAAGGAAGTAAAACGATTTTACCATGCACATATCTAATATGGACATGGATCAGCAAATCCCCTCAATCAAGGAAATCCCTCAATATCCTTGATTGAGAAATACCCTTAGGTTTTCCTTTCAAGAGCATAAACCTTTCTATATAAACCTCCCTTAGCCTTAGTTGTGAAGTATGCACTTCACTTGAACTTGTATTGTTGTCTTCTGTTGTCTTTCATAATATCATTGTATTCTCCTGAGTATACAACTGAAAAAAGAAATGAGAAAGAAGAATCTAAGTGTAGGTTATACAAGTAGAGGTTGTGTCAAAGTAGAAGTTCTAATTTGCATATCAAACATGGCTCGAAGTTGAAACACTTTGTACCAACAAAGTTCTCAACAAAGCTCCTAAGGAAACCCTTGAAACCAATGGCACTTCTTGAAAATTCTTAAACTCAAAAGTACCTATAAAATTAAACACCCAGTTTGCAAAAAAATCATCAAAAGTATTCCCTTCCCTTTAGAAATTTTGTACTCATACTAATATAGAACTCCTCACCATATTAATAGAGTTGATCTCTATTGTCACACTCCAAGGTCTTTTCGAAACTCCATTGATAATATTCACCAATGCTAAAGAGTCAGATTCAATTATGATATGGGAGAAATGATTCTCTAAGGGTCTATTTGGAAAGCCACCTGGTAATTGGAATTGGTGTAATTGCTAGGGTAGTAATTATCAGCCTAGTAATTACATTGTCTAGTAATTACACTGACTTGTTTGGTTGCCACGGTGTAATTACACATGTCCTGTTTGGATGCCACGTAATTACACATGTTCTGTTTGAATGCACAATTGCAATCATAAAATTATATTAAATTTTAAAAATAAAAATTAATTATTTAAAATTTATACTAGACAAATAAGAAACTTTATAAATGACATTAAATTAAATATTTAAGATATATAGATTCTCTTTTGAAAATATATTAATTAATAAACATATTTTCTATAACTAATATTATGAAAAAATAATTGATTTATATTTTTTCAAATTAATATATTTCAATTGAATTGATCGTAAAACTAAAAGTATGAAGTTTCTACAAATATCGTGAAATGCATGTTTGATAAAAAGATTAATATATAAACAAAATGTTATAAATTATTAAATGTTTGACAAAAATATAATCTATCAAGTCTAATTAAAAAATGACACGCAATGTGAATTTAATATTACTAAAACAAATGAAACGAAAAATATAACATAAGTTATAAATTCAAAACAAAAAACATAACATAATACTCTTATAGCAAATTTCAACATAGCATGCATAAATATGATTTATTTTTATTTTATTCTTAAAAATGAAAACGTAAGTCTATAACCTTACTTAACAATAAATTCTATTTTAATTTAAAAATTAGAATACTAATAAAATTATGCTAATGAGAAAATAAGTATGGCATAAAGAAATAGATAATAAGAAAAAATTGCATAAAATTACGTAAAGTAAGGTTGAGAACTAGAAGAAAATAAAATATAATAATATAAATAAAAAATAAAAAATAAACTTTTACAAATTTTTAGAATAATAAAAAAAACTTAAAATAATAGAAGTAAAAAAATAAAAACAAAAAAAAATAAAAATATAAATAAAAAAAATTAAAAAGTAATCCGCAAGTGATTACACCATGTAATTACCAGCAATTTACAACCTCTGCCTGTGAATTGTAGAGTGTAATTACTTCCTGTCAATTACATCAATTACCTGCTGACCAAGTAATTACCTGTCCAACCAAATAGGACAAAAAGTGTAATTACACCCAATTATACCAAATCCAATTACCAGGGTGTCCTTCCAAACAGGCCCTAAGCTTTTGGTTGTATTGAAGATTAGAAAGAAGGATTGCTTGGCAATACTAATTCCCTTGAGGTCTTTCTAATAGATTAGGTGTTTGATAAACTATTCAAAGGAGGTCATTTCTGTATTGAATTGGTTGTTTTTTTATCCCTTTCTTGTGTCTACCCTTCTATCTTGTTTTCTTTCTTTTACTTTCTTCTTGTTATTCTTAATTTTGTCCTTAGAATTGTATTAATTGCTCTCAAAGTCAGATCAGATTGTTTCTACAAATCTAGTCTTGGGAGTTCGATAAATAAAACAATCTGCCCATTTGAGAGAAGGGTAGAGCAACGCTCGAGACTGGTTGTTGATCTCTAGAAGAGTCATTATAAGGATGCCACTAGTGTAAAATGGTTTTCCCCCGAGGAGCGGTAATATAGGCTACTCAATTAAGGAATTGCCTTGGTTGTGATGATGCAATATCGACTTAGGTCACATTGGGGATGATCCTTCCAAACTTTTTCGTGCCAAAGCAACCATCTCTCAGATTCAGACTCAACCACATGTCATGGTCTCGTTTGTCCTTTTGCTAGATGCGGTTTCCCCCCGTATAATTACTCAGAGCATAAAAGAATTCAACTTAGTAGGAAGCCAGGCAATTCACAGAGAACCACACAAACCCTTGTTTACTTCACTTTATCTTAGTACGACTTCATGTTTCATTGACCTCAGCAATAAACAGGGCAGGGCAACTCATGGAACATTAAAATCAAAAATAGCAGGATCATCTGCTCAAGTATTGCTCTCTATATATACACATCAAAGCATACATAACAACACAATGGAAGCTCCATAAGTAACTAAATTAAGCTCAAGTTAACTGATAAAGAACATTTTGAGGATCCAACTGCCCACTACAATAGCTCGAAGAGACCACGGCAATCTCTTGACAGCATTTCCATTCTTGGTTAGGTTTCAGAACAATTGGCTTTTCAAAGTTTGTGGAATCTACTAACATCATAATCTTGTAATCCTCCATACCAAAATCAGGGAGAGCCTTGGATACTTTATCCCATGGATTCCAAAGAACTGTCAGCCAAAATGATTTTATCAATTTTAAAAGATACAAAAATAAATAACTAGTGAGTGTATGGATTGTACAGACCTGTATCTTGTAGACTTTCCTTATGCAGAACAAAGGTTCTCTTTTTCCCATGGTCTATGATGGCAATTTTTGGAGGTGTACTTAAGTAAACACGATGGACCTGACACGGTTAACAATATTCAGCAACAAGAAATCCTTACAATTGTTGGTCTGGGGAAAAGGAAAAACTAAACTGCTCCATACAAGAAAAATACAGATAGACTAACAACTGAAACTCAAATTTCCAGAAGGACAAACAAAGCCTTGTCAAGTATTAACTAGAGGGACACAGAAGAATACCTCCCCGTCAAATGTAATAGCATCAGCTTGCTCAGTAAATCTCTCTCGCTGTAGCAAACAATCCATGTAGTCAAGTGTCTCTAGTCCTTCAACCCGCACCTCACTACAGATCAACCGAATAAATCAATCTATACAGGAAGATAGCTCAACATAGTCAAATGTTAGCACTACTACAAAGTTCTTTTCCCATCGTGTATCAGTGGAAAATTTTTGTAATAGAATATGATTTTCCCACTCATTTCTCACCAAACTAGCTCTCTGAGAAAATGCATGGTAAGAAACATATCTGACTGAAATAGTGGGAACCTTCCAATTTTTTTTGTGTGAAAGAGGTACTTCTTATTGTTTTCTCACTGATTCAATCAAAATAATTGTGGGAGTAGCTATTGAACATTTTTTAGTGGGGAAATAGTGATTTTTTAGTACGGTAGAGAACAATTCTTTTAGATTATATGAATAGAGAAGCAAAAGGCTGAGACCTGATATCAGATACTGACACGTAGTTGCGTAGACCAAATATAAAGGAAAGGGAACTGTTATCAGTATTCTTCAGAGACGGTATCAATGTTAGCCTTCCAGGACCCAGCGATACATGTAGCCGGAGCTCAAAACTGCATGAGACCCACCTTTAATGTGGTGAGGCTCCTAAAAAGTTTGATTATGTACTAACGACATCATGAACCTAAGCATACCTACTAGGGAATGTTTTGAAATCTTTCCGAATGGGCTGAAAGATGAGGTCAATTGATGACTGGCTTCGAGAGGAAGATAGATCCAAAGGGGTACTATCTAATGACCATAGATTCTGTGTCAGCGGCAGAACTTGCCTTGTTGTACCAAGCTGCATATATAGATAAAATAAGGCTGTTGAATCAAGCAATAAGACTTTAAAAACACATTGGCAAGTGATCTCACCTGTGAAAGCGAAACAGATATTCCGCCCGTAGTTGCATTTGGAGATTTTGCTAGAGGCTAAAGAATGAAAAATTACCAAGATTATAAAAGTTGATATAGATCTAATACACAGAAACTATTCAAACAAATAGCTCACTCATTAATACAGCTTATAATATTTATTTATATACAAAAACCAAAATGGTGAATTAATCTTGGCCATCTTCTCATAAAATTAAATAGACAACTTTTTGTGGTAACTACTGATCATAACAACCAGTATTTATCATACAACTTGGTGCGGAAAATAATGTAATGCAGACCATTATGTAGTCCAAGTTAGAAAGAATTATATAAAGGCTACGAATTTTAGGGCCAGAACACTAGGATGCAGCTGAATGTAAACATGACAAACTACTAAAATTACCATGATTCTGTATATCAAGTATGTTCATTGTAGATACATGTTATCACAATGAGTAAGAGCAGGGATATATTGGTGACTGCTTCACTATTTGATTTGGACATAAAAAACTATATAGTAGCAGGAAAGAAAACAATGGAACATGTATACCTTGTTAGTTTTGAACAGTAGTTCTTCTCCTCGTTCATTCTTCCAAGAGACAACTTGACCACCATATAAGAGAACCTATTTTAGTTTAGAGCATTAGAAAAGTGAATAATTATATATAGACAATCCTTTCATTTTATATATAAACTCAAAACTGAGAGATTTGGGAAATATGAAAATATGTAATTGTAAGAGAAATACCTGTGCTGAGGAGCCACCAGGCTCAGACAATAACACACGAGGAAAGTCATCAAAAGGCATCTGATTTATTGGAGAGAAAAATCTCCACCCTATAATTTTCTTCACCCACAAATCCAGCTACACAAATAAAAATAAAAATAAAATTGGCGAACATTAGAATACATGAAAATAATAGTGGGAAGATGAAAAGTACCTTGCTTTTCCAATCGATATGATGCCCCCATTTAATTAAATGGGTATTTATAGTTTGTGGGAAGAGAAAGAGACTTGGCAAATAACAGGAAATACAAGAAAAGAACATCCAATTTGTAGTTTGCCTCATTTTCAGATAACCATCCCAATCTTTCTTAACTCCTCCTTGTACAAAGTATAAAGTGTCTACATTCCTCTTCAAGTTTCTCACTATCTATCTAAAAGTATCAACTTTTAATCTACCCATACTTTATTATCAAAATATAAATTTTCTATTTTTCAAAATAACCTACTTCAATCCAATTATCTAGTCAATATTACATTATTAGTATTCGTATTCATATTTAAATGCCATAATCTTTAAATTAAAAGTAATTTATAAAATTTATTATTAACTTGTTAATGTATTTTTAAAATAGTTATGCTAATAGATTATTACTATTTATATGATCATATTAACCAAATGCTTTGATAAACAATTTTATTTGTTATAATACTATTCTAATAGTTATGATCAACTATGCTTTTAGTTTGCCATATATTAATATTGAGCTATAAATACAGCTATTATTTTCTTATTAAATAAAAATCAAATTCTAACTTTCCACGTGAATTGTTTAATGCCATAAGATTAAAAAGAAATTTAAATATTCTATATTAGTATAATTTAAAACCAAAAATTTCAAAAATGTTATTTATTAATTTTAATTCAAGTCAAATTATTAATGAAAAACTAATTAAATTATAATTAGTAAATATTTATTCTCAAATGAACATCCAAATTGAACAACCTTAATGTAATGATACTTATATATTATATACTAGATAATGTGTGCCCGTGCACAGACCCGATGTTTACCTTATAGAATATTGATCTTGTGTTTTTTATTAAGCTAGCTCATTGTTAATACTTTAACAAGTTTTTGCCATTAGAAATTGCATCATGTTATCAACATAGGTTGTGGTAAGCATTCCTTCATCCTTAATCATAAGTTTCGGGTCCTATTTATCTTCAGAATTACTTCATTATTCTAGCTGGAGGATTGTGCCGTGCTGCTAGCGTAGCTGAACGTTATGTATTTTCAAATTTGGTGTACAATGGATGGAAAACACATGTGGATTATTTTTAAGAATAATCTGGAGTATATAATGCTAGCAGTATTTTCTCTGGAGTATATAATGCTAGCAGTATTTTCTTACTTGTATAGCGCACACAAACGTGTTAGCAAGTTAATAATTATAATAAGAATTGAATACATAATATTTGACCACGATTAAGTAATATACATGTACACACATATTTTACAGTTTTTCATTTGACAAAAATATTAGATTGTCTTTCAATCCAAGGTACTCATTGAAGCTCAATGCAGGCATTTTCAGGGTACTTAAGATTCTGTGGCAGATACTCCCGCACACCGAGCTTAGTGCTCGTACAGTTGCAGCTTCCTGGTTGTGACTGAGAACTTTCAAAAGAGCACTGCTAGCAACATTTACTCCATATATGGTTCATTCTTCTTACAATTACCAGACATCAAATAGTTCAAGAGATCAATTGATTTTATGATCCTTCCTCTTTAATTAGTTTCAATCCTGTGCCAAATAATGTGCAAGCACGGGCCCAATAATAATCATAACAAACTATTTTGATAATAAAATAATATATATAAAAAAAAGTTGAAATTTAATTAATTCTTTTTTTATCTACAAAAATTAGTGGAGAATTAATTATTGTTCACCTATAAATTCATCTTTGTATTTTGATGAACATCCGATTGGAAGAAGTCTCAATCCATCTTTCTAATTTTTTTTTAGCACATGAACACACATGATAATTTTTTCTTAGATAGATCAAACAATTTCTTAATTAAATTTTAACATTAATAAGATTACTCAAAATCTAGTGGCCTTATGAACCCCCTAATTCACTAACTTAAAAAAACTAAATATATAATACATCTTAGGAATGGAAAAGCACAACAAAATTAGCATTCTCATGACTATCATAAAAGCTTCATGGAATCTTAGAAAGGCAAATCCAAAGTGAAATAATTGTCTTAAAAAAAACATGCAATACACTGTAATACAGCCAAATGTAAAACTCGAATAAAAAATTGAAACCAAAACACAATCGAGGAGGAAGCAGATGAAGATGACTTGGGAAAAAATTGAAGAGGAGCTAACCTAAATTAATGGGACTATGTACAAGGATGGATAATACATGGATTCCTCCAAACACAATTACCTCTAATCTTCCATTGAATATTGCAAATTAAAATCTATAGGTTTTTATTTTCAAGTTAGAGAATTTTCTTAATTTCGATTATTCTTGTAAAACCCCACTACTAGAAAGACTTAAAATTAGAAAGAAATCATTTTTGGAAATAATCAAATTTGGAAAGTTGACAAAGTTAAGTATGAGTTGTGGGTCAACTTCAAACGATGATAACTCCAAGATTAGGATGAGTTAGGGTTGCTACAGGATACCATAGGAAAGATCTTTGAATTATCTTTTCAATGCCGCTGAGTTTTCTCAGTTTCAAGTTCGTATGTGGGAGATATGCCCATTTGAAGTTGGGTTGTCTAGTTAAGGAAAGTCAAAACCGGATTTTAGAAGGGTATTATGGTCTTTTCATTACCCAATTAATTAAATTCGTTTTTGGTAATTAAGTTGGGGTCTCAACCAATGAGATTTGGTTTACACTATTGAAATTAAGTGAGGGTTTTAAGAGAAGAGAAAACAAGAGGAGAAAAGAGAAGAAGAAGCAAGGAATCGCCAAGTTCTTGAAGAATTGCTTGTGGATTTCGCCAAGGGGTGATCCTTACGAGATATGTCAGATCACATAATGTTGGGTTAGTTCACCCACACGCCAATCATGATTTTATTCAGCGAATTTCTGTTCTTGAAAGTATAGAAATTGAGTTCTTGATGGATTTGTTTGAAGTTTCTATTGGGTACTTGATTGTTGAAGTTATTGAGAAGTTCTTGATTTAAATTCATGAAATTAGACGTCATTTTGAGTAGATTCTTGCATATTTTGGTTATATAGTCGAATCTAAGTATTTTGGGAAAAGACCCAATTGAATTTAGAGGGTTTAGAGTTGAAAAACGACCAGGAGAATTCGTCAAAATTTGGGGAAAAGGGGTGGGGCGTTGCGCCACTTAGAGCGCCCCGCATAGGCATCTATAGTACGGCCTCTAGGGCGCTGTGCCAGCCAGTGCGCCCCAAGCCAGTGTCTGAAGTTTAGCCTCTGGCGCCCCACGGCACTTAGAGCGCCAGGGACGCCAGATCTTCTATCCTTTCCCACTTCTTTTCGTACTAGTTCCCTTGTAACGTACCTATGTTTTCTAGTTGATTTCTACACTCTAAGGTATGTCTAAAAAACATGAAATCATCAATAACATAAGATAATCTCACATGTAGTCACAGCCATAACACGATACTCAGCCTCCGTGGAAGATCTAGAGACAACATCCTGTTTCTTGCTCTTCCATGAGATTAAAGAGTCTCCAAGAAATACACAAAAACCAGTGGTAGATTTACGATCATTGCGATCCCCATCCCAATCAGCATCACTATAGGCTCGCAACTCGAGAGATGACGTCGAGGGAAACAAGAGATTCTGAAATTGAGTGCCACGAAGATATCTCAAAATACGGCACAGACTCCCAAAGGAATGTATAGGAGCAGAATAAATCAAGCTAACAACATGAACTGCATGAGCTATATCCAAGCGAGTAACGGTAAGATAAACCAAACTACCTACAACAGTCCGATAAAGACTCGGATCTGATAACGGAACACCATCACTAGGAGAGTACCGTGCATTGGTTTCAAGGGGAGTATCTACAGTCCTGTTGTCAGAAAGACGCGTCCGTTTAAACAAGTCAGATATATATTTAGTCTGAGAAAGAAGATACCCTTTCTTAGACTGAGCCACCTCAATACCCAAAAAATAACGTAGCAAGCCCAAGTCCTTCATGGCAAACCGATGAGCCAAATCATGCTTCAATGACTCAATACCACCATAATCATCACCAGTAATAACCATATCATCTACATATAAGGACAAAAGAATTTTTCCTGCACTCGTACATCTAACAAACAACGCCGAATCATGATTACTCGGGACAAATCCAAGAGAAGTAATCACAGTGGAAAATTTCTCAAACCAAGCACGAGGGGCTTGCTTGAGACCATATAAAGCTTTTCGAAGCCGACAAACTTCACCCGGCTGGTGGTCAATACCTGGGGGAGGAGTCATATAAACTTCCTCATGGAGATCACCATTCAGAAATGCATTCTTGACGTCCATTTGAAATATCTTCCACTGTCGAACGGATGCAACAACAATTATAGTGCGAACAGTCGTCATCTTTGCCACCGGGGCAAAAGTCTCCTCATAGTCCATACCATATTTTTGTGAGTACCCTTTTGCCACAAGTCTGGCCTTGTATCGCTCAACAGACCCATCAGACTTTGTTTTTATCTTATACACCCATCGACAGCCAATCGTATGTTTACCAGGTGGAAGGGTAACCAAATCCCATGTATGTGTCTGATAAAGAGCAGTGAGTTCCTCAGCCATAGCATTCTGCCAAAGAGGATCAGTCACAGCCTCTCGATACGACTCAGGTTCAGACAAATTATGTATATTTGCAATAAAGGAAGCAAATGAGGCTGAGTATGTAGAGTAAGCGAAATCTGGTAGTTTGGTGGACTTAGAAGGACGAGTAGACCTCCTCAGAGGTGGTGGGTCTCCAGTATCAATAGGCAAAGGAGCAGACTCAGGCACAGATGGGGCTGAAGCACTATCATCAGGTGGCATGGATGAATCTGAAACTGGAACCTCCATGTCAACGCCAAAAGGATCAATATGCTGAAGATCTGATTTCGTTACATCATGGGATTTAGCTGGAATCGAATAAAAAGGAATATGTTCCAAAAAGGTAACATGCCGTGAAACATATAATTTCTGACTTACAGGATCATAGCAACGATATCCTTTCTGTCCAACACCATACCCCAAAAACACACATATAGCTGATTTTGGCCCCAGCTTATTTCGTTCAACATGAGGACGAAGAACAAAGCAAGTACATCCAAAAACTCGTAATGCAAAATAATTCGGTAGGTGACCATATAATTTCTCAAACGGAGACATCCCTGAAGTCAATGCAGTAGGAATACGATTAATCACATATACAACAGTTAGGACTGCTTCTCCCCAAAAAATACTAGGAACCTCTGCAGATAAGAGTAAAGAGCGTGCTGTCTCAACAATATGACGGTGTTTTCTTTCTGCAACACCGTTCTGCTCAGGAGTGTCGGTACAAGATGACTGGTGGATGGTACCATCAGAGGCAAGTAGCTGAGTGAAATCATTAGAGGTATATTTGCCCCCTAAGTCACACCTGATGCATTTTATCACAGCCGAATGTTGCGTTTTAATAAGGGCTCTAAAGTTGCTGTAAATGCCAAAGAAATCAGATCTGCGTTTCATAAGATAAACCCAGGTATAACGAGTAAAGTCATCTATAAACGAAACATAATAGGTCGAGCCACCTTTAGTGGATATTGGCGATGGGCCCCACACATCAGAATGAATAATATCAAAAGGAGCAACAGAATAAGAGACACTTTTATTAAACGGTAAAGCCGAGAATTTTGCCAGTTTACAACCACTACAATCAGAAATATCACAAGTGTTCAAATGACCTAAAGCACCAGTAGAGGCTAAGAAACGTAAACGTGACACTGACACATGTCCCAAACGGGAATGCCAAAGATAAAACTGAGAAGACAAGGGACTCAAACGAAAAGACGACAAATCAATACTAGAGGCAGCAACAGCAACAGAAGACACTTTGAGAATCTCTAAGACATAGAGTTTCCCCAACCTACGACCAATCCCAATGTTATAAACATCAGAGAGAGCAATGTTAGAGGTAGTAACAGAACCAACACCCTCGACTGTCATAGATGCAGCACTAGCGGACATAACAGAGATAGGTGAAATAGGGGACAAAGAATCAAACGATGACAAATAAGGTGACATATGATGAGACGCACCAGAATCCAAAATCCACAGAGAGGACGGAATACCTGAGGGACTAGAAAAAGTTGGACCTGAATGAGACATAGATGCTGACATGGCAGTAGGATTAGAAGCCATAAACTGTCTGAACTGTTCGAAAACCTGGGGATCCAACGCAGAAGGTGGCATATTGCTAACAGACTCAGTATCTACAGATGGTGCAGCGGCAGCAGCAGCAGTGAACAGTGGAGGACGAGCATCCAAGGAGCGTGACCCAGACTTCTGCTGCTGTCCAGATGGAGGCTGTTTTGCCTTGTTAAGTAACAATGGACACTGAGCCTTCCAATGATTTTTCTGTTTGCAAAAGGCACACTCATCAAATGCAACTTTAGAAGATTGTCGAGAACGTGGTGGTCTAGACTGATCAGTTGAAACAGCAAACACAGCAGGAGTATTAGTTGGTTTAGACCCTTTATCCACTTGAGACTTGATACGGGTCTCTTCTGCAATCAGTTCATGAACAACGGAATCAACTGTGGGGAGAGGAGATCGATGAAGGATTGTTCCACGCAGTCCTTCAAAATCAGAACGTAATGCCATCAAAAATTGAACCAAACGTTGTTCTTCCCTCCTAGCAATGTATGGCCCAAAAGCTTTTAACTCTGCAGATTCAGTAAGAGCCAATTGATCCCACAAATCGGACATTGCAGCATAGAAATCTTGAATGCTCATAGCATTCTATTGAAGTGCACGAATATCATACTCCAACCGTATCGCTAGCTAAATTAGACCGAGTATACGCTCTCTAAATGATCCCAAACTTCCTTTGTCAGAATCATACTTAGCCAATTGCATACCAATTGACTGAATTACAGAATTGTTGATCCAAGTGATAACCTTGGAGTTAGCAGTTTCCCATGAGTCTACCAACAATGCAAAATCCGCAACCTTATCATCTTTAGGTTTGACTTTAACCCCAGTGACATAACCCCACATATTCTTCCCACGAAGAAAATTTTTCATGACATAACTCCAATATACATAATTTTTACCATCTAATTAAGTATTAATGGACTGGAGGGAATCATCTTTTCCAGTCATATTGTCAAACACAGCAAAACACAAACAATTCCAAAACAAGAATTAAACTACCTTAGGTCGCACCGATCTAAACAAACAGCAGCAACACCAATCGGAACTCAGCGGAAGCAGCAAATCAAAAAACCCTAGTTAGAAAAAAATAAACAGCAGCAACACCAATCGAGAACTCAGCGGAAGCAGCAAATAAAAAAAACCCTAGTTCGATCCGCGCAACAGGTGACCGCTACCAAATCTTCAACCAATAAATCAAGAAGCATGGATCGATTTAGCTCTTGATACCATGTTAACAGAACTACTTTGATTGAAGAACAAGAGGTGAGAGTTGTATTACAATATAATAGAATTCGTCTTAATACAAAAAAGAATAGGAAGGCTATATATAAGCATCCATTAACTAAACCTAACCTAATAGGAATCTATTAACTAAAGCCCAAACATAGTAACATATGGACTAACAAAAGATTCGTCCGTAGTGAAGTTTATTAATTGAAGTTGTACTTGGTGGGTGTTATATTCTAGGTGTTTTGATGATCCTCACAAATGCAGGTACCCGGTCCCTGGCAAAGTGTTCTAGTCCAAATTCAAATAGGGTACAACTGTAAAGCTGTCGTGTCAGGTGGTAGGTGAAAAGTGTAGTGTACTGCACCAACAAGAAGAGCGGACGAGACTGTCTATTTCAGTGGCTCACAAAATGCAGGGACCTAGTCCCTCGCAGAGTTCTCTCATCCATATTTATAATGGTGAGGCGTCAGTGTACTACACCAATCAGAATGGACGAGGTTGTTTGTCCAATAGTCAATAACTTTTTATGGTTGATTTAATCAACATGACAAACAACAAATTAAATCATTCATTCAAAAGGAGAGAGAGCCAGCAAGTCTTCTCAAGAACTCACTAAGAAAAGCTTGCAAGGGACCTAGTAGGTGCACGTCTTTCTAGAGAAGCAAGCTCTCAACCAATGGGCCGTCCCAAGGAGTTTGTGTCTTTTTGATATAGTCTTATCTCCAAAACACAAACTCAAGATTTGGCAAACAAAATTTGGATTTTCTCTGAAAATTGGTAAGCTTGAAAAGAGAAGGCCATCTTTAAGGAAGAACACTTCTCATATCAACAAGGGACCTGATGGAGTGCTCAAATGTCTTGTTGTATTGGGATCTTTGTATCTTATGTGCTTAAATTGTAAATCTATTCCTATGTTATAAAGGAATTAGTTTTTGGTCTTTTCATCTAAAAGTCTAATTTAGTTAAGGTAATTGATTTAGTGGGCAGTGTTGTATCTGCTTAGTTGAAGTCTAAGTTATCTAGAGTTAGGTAGCTTAGTGGGCAATGTGGTATCTGCTTAATTGCTTTCTTTGTAGTAGAGTTACTACATAGAGGGGGAAAGGATTTAGAGTTAAATTCCTATTTTACAAGAGTTTGTAATCTGAATCATTGCTCCGTTTAAGTGAAATGGATTTTGGGTTGAAATCCCGTGAGTATAGGTCGTGGTTTTCACTGCCCTTCAGCAAGGGGGTTTCCACATAAAACTCTTGTGCCTATTTTACATTGTGCTATTTATTTTCTGCACTTTAATTCTGTCGAAGGACCATGTCTTGTGATCATTGGTGGACACGTACATTCCAACAATTGGCATCAGATCTTAGGCTCTCTATCTGGTTAACACCAAGAGAGAGATTCCTACGAGGAATGGCGACACCACTGAACCTGCAAAGAAGTTAGTCCCCCACAAGGCTCTCTATAGTTGGTGGAAGATTCGAATGAGAGACTATCTCATAGCCGAGGACATGAGGTATGGAACGCTGTTTGTGAAGATCTTTATGAGCCAACTATGGAGGTTAAAGATGGAGAGGTCACAAGAGTTATTCCTAAAACTCGACAATAATATAATGACTCTGACAGAAGACTAGTCCAGAAAAATCACAAAGCAAGGAAGCTATTGATGCATGGCATTAGAGTAAATGAATACGATATGATCTCATCTTGTGAATCAGCCAAGGAAATGTGGGATCTATTGAGAACAAAGTATGAGGGTACTAAGGAAACAAGGAAATCTAAGCTAGATCTCTTTACTACTTAGTTTGAAAGTTTCACCCCTAAAGAAGGTGAATCTATTTATGAAATACGTACTAGATTCTCCACCATTACAGATGAGCTTATGTTCCTTGAAGAACCAGTCCTTGTGTGCAAGCATGTCTCTAAGATAATGGAAATTCTTCCGAGATCTTGGACAAATGAATTTGTGTTTGGCGATGAGACAAGGGATCCTAACGTGGTTACTCTGAATGCACTATTTGAACATCTTCAAGTTCATGAGTTGCACAGAAAAAGGGAGGGTTTCATTTTTGAAGGTAAAGACAAAGAGGGGAACCAGGTCTGTCACAAGATAAGCAGAAGAAAAGCTTTTTTTCAGGTGGTCAAGAAGGATCTGACTGTATGGGAAAATTCCTCAAGTGATTCAGATGATTCTGATCACTCTAATGATGCTTTCATGCCAAAGTCAGATGAGGAAGATGTTGATGAATAGGTAACCTTGTCATATTTCAAGCAAAACTTAAATGCTTTTTCTACCAGTAAATTGAGAAAGCTAGATGTTGTGTAACTTGATTTGATAAGTAAGCTAACGACTGAGGATGATCTCGTGAACAATAGCCTAGATATCTATCAAGATGGAAAAATTGCTTTAGTTTCTCAAATATCTAATATTGAAAATCAAATGGTTGTTCTAGAAGCGGAAAATCTAGAACTGAAGGAAAATATAAAAGGGGTGACTACTACAGTTTTTAAAGGAAGGAACGAGGCAAGCAGCTTGCAGCTGGAGCTTGAAAATAAGTTGCATACAGTTGAAATGAAGATGGAATTGGCTTTAGACAGAAATCTTGAGTTGGAGAGGGACCTGGTTCGTGTCAAAGACGAACTTGAAAAACCCCTCAAATGGACCAATTCCTCTAAGATCCTTACAAATCTAATTGGTCAAGGCAACAACAGTAGAAGAGGGCTGGACTATAAGAAAATATATCCCCTGTACAATCCTCACAGCAAATCTATCTCTGATGTTGATAATCTGATGTGTGTGCATTGTGGTCGAGATGGACATCTTAAGAAAGATTGTCGTGTTTTGAAAAAATATGAAGGAAGTTTGTCAAACTATTCCAAACAAAGGAATATACTGAAGAAGGGACATGGTCTTGCTTCTAGTCCCAAGTTGAAGAAAACCAGTCTGCGTTACTGGACAAAAGATTTTTTTATCACTCCATTATCTGCTTACTGGGAACTCCGTCTCAAATGGGTTCCTAAGGCTAACAAGTAATTTGATATGCAAGTGAGAGGAGGTAACATCAGTCAGTGTTGGTTTATGAATAGTGGATTCTCAAAGCATATGACTCTGAGAAAACTACAAAACCTCCTCTCTCTTAAGGCACTTCAAGGTGTAGGTGTCTCTTTTAGCAATAGCAAGAAATGGTACATTCTTGGTGTAGGCAGGACTTGAAAGTATGGAACGCTCTTTTGAAGTTGTGTACTATGTCAATGGGTTGAAGTACAATCTTTCAAATGTTTCATAGATTTGTGATGAACAAAATGAAGTTAAGTTCTTATCAGAAAGAACGTGTGGTCAAAAACTTGCTCTCTCGAGTGATGATCTTGACAGAAAAGAGATGCAAGAACATGTACATTGCTGATCTGATTACTTCTTGTAGTGACAGTCTCTCTTGCCTTAGTACTCAAAGTGAGAATGCTGAGGTATGACATGAGAGACGTCCTCATGTGAGTGCTTCTCTATTGCACAAACTTGTGTCAAGGGACCTGGTCCATGATCTTCCCAAAATAAAATTTGCAGATACCAAAGTTTGTAATGCTTGTGTTAAAGAGAAGTAGATCAGATCATCCTTCAGGTGGAGTAAGCATGCTTTTAATAATTTAAAGAACTTTCAGGCTGAAATAGTGAATAGTGCATGTTCTGTGACTGTAACGACCCGTAAAATGGTAGGTTGATCTAGAGCCTAAACGTGAGGGTCAACTTCAAGGTACGTGTTAGACTCCGTAGTTGAAGGACCTTCTAAGGTTGGTTAAGGGTTGCAAGGGCAAGTGCCAAGCCAAGGGGGCAAGGCCTAAGCCAAAGGCCAAGGCTACCCAATCTTAGTGAAGCACTGCCCCAAGTCCACGAGTCACTTCACGGCCAGTGGTCTTGACCACGGTCCGTAGAAGTGGCCGTGAAGAATCTTTAGCCTTGAGGGAGGCAAGGCCTTAAGGCCAAGCTACTGCCCCAAGTCCATGGACCACTTCACGGCTAGTGGTCTTGACCACGGTCTGTAGAAGTAGCCGTGAAGATGCCTTGGCCTCATGAAAGCTTGGTAATTGAAGGGAGCCACTCCCTAGAGGACCACGGGTGCCACCACGGGCAATGGTCCCCCTTCACGGACTGTATAAGTGGGCGTGGTCCTTGACGGGGCTGCCCAAGTTAGGGGTTTTTAAGTTATTTTGTTTTAATTATTTTAAGTGTGGGGTTGATTTTAAATGGTTTATATCACTAGTATATATAGTTTTAAGTCGTAAAATAAGTCATTAACTCCTTATTTCTCTAAAACCCAAAAGAAATTCTTCCTTCCAAAAAAATTCTCTCTCTAAACTCAAGGAAGAAGAAGGAAGCCATTGAAGCTAGGGTTGATGGATTCCAAGGTGTTTCTTCTTCAATTTTCATGGGGAATATCTAGCAAGGTATGATAGTCTTGATCCTTGTCTAACTTTTCATTCAAGGTGCCAACTCAAACGTGATTTCAAAGTATGAAACATCTAGGGTTTTACTCAAACTCGTGGGTTCTTTCATCAAACATTTCCAAATGGTTTCTAATGACAAATTATGATTGTATTGATGTTTACTTGATGATTTAATGATGAAAATGCTCTATGAACCCATGAATTCTCTCAATTCCTAAATTGTGCCCTTTATGAAGTGGGTTTAATGATTATGAAAGCTTATGAATGGAATTTTTCTAAATTTCTTGGGTTATTGAATTGTATCATTATGTATGTCTTAATTATGGAAAATTGAAGGATTGTTGGTGATTTGTGATCATGGCCTTGAAAGGGCAAGTTATGACTAAATTACATGTTGAAGTAGAATTATGCTTGAACTATTGATCCACTTGAAAGGTGGAGGTGTTTAATGATTATGAAGTGAAGTATATGTGTGATTACTATGGATGTATTATGATCATGTTTATAAGGCAATTGAATGAATGATGAGGATTACGTCAAAGGTTATTCTCACACACACTCATAAATGACTAATGAATGAAGTTCTATGATAATGTTAATGATGATGTGTTAATTGAAAGGCTATTCTTAGTTGTACTCTAATGAATGATAATGACTTGTTGTGAAAGGATTTTCTCACAATAAGGGGATTCTTAGGTGAAAGGCTATTCTCATCTTTGAATCTATGAGCTTTCCAATGAATGAATGAATGTTGGGTTTGGGATGGATGCTCATCTGGGAGTTGAGGCAGAGTATCTAGTAGCAATCCTTTGTCCCCTAATGAACTAATGTAATGTATTCCGTGGGGAATAATGCTAAGCACCAAGTGGATATGGATTGAGATGGGTGCTCATCCGGGAGTTGAGGTAGGGTATCTAGTAATAATCTCTTGAGATGGATGATCATTCGTGAGTTGAGGCGGGGTATCTAGTAGCAATCTCTCTATCCATTAAACTATGTGCCCTCATAGGTCTAGCTAATGGATCCACTTAAGCTAAAGAACATTGGTCCTACCTTAGGCAAGTAGGAATCCCTTATATGGTGAGGGTGATACCGGGATTCCATGAATTGCTCACATGGTCTATGTCGGTTAAGGCTTACCCCTACAATGAATGTTAATGAACTATGGCTTCTTAAGAATGCACTACTTAGTGTGGGTGGTGGTATGGGACGCCATCTATGCATTGCACAAGTAGGCGGGGTTATGGTGTGTTCCTTTATAATGTTAAGTGTAATGAATATGCTCTTATGATGATGCTAATGAAGAATGTTGATCTAATGTCTAAATGAATGAAGGTGCTCTAATGAAATGAAGCTAATGAAGAATGTTGACTTATATGCTTAAATGATATGATGCATATTATACTTGGATTATATTATGAGTTACTTAATGAATATGAATGTGCCTTGCCTATGGTGACTTCAAAGGAGTACTTAGTGTGAGTAGTGGTATAGGATGCCACTTGCACATTGCACAAATATGACTTAGAGTTGTCTGTGGTGATGGTCCTTATGTGTTGATATGACTTGTGTAATGTTTATGTCTCTTGTGTATTAGTATTGTGTAAGGATGGAAACGTTGAATGGTAAGTTCACTTTTGGTGACCTTAAGGTGGTACTTTGGTGTGGATGGTGGTATGGGACGCTATACATACATTGCACAAAGTATAGCTTGAGGGTTACTTGAGGTGAAGGCTTAATGTGAAGCTAAAGGGGTTATATGTGATTATGTTCTAGTGTGGTTAAATGACTTGAATGTTGGTTGTGGTTGAATATTATGCCTCTTATGTTTATATTCATCAAGTCATGACTTTAAAAGAAAATGTCCGTTTTAAGCATTTTTTGCATTGCTATCATACTTAGTACTTTATGTGCTAACCCCTTTTTCTATGTTTTTAAAACAAGTGTAGGTTCCGGCAATGATTTGCATTGCTCTAGTGGAGCTTGGATTAGCGTTCTCCAAGACATTTTGGGTATGTCGTCATAGATTGAGGACAAATGTTTAGAAGTTTCTTTCCTTTTCATGTAATAGACTACTTTAGATTTATATTGTAAAGGTCCATGTCCCTATTTTTGTTCAAGATTATGTCTAAGATGGCCATGTGAGATATAGACTTCTGCTTGCATTTAAATGTTTTTGAATGTTAGATTGTATGGTTTTAAATAAAAAGTTTTAAATTCTGTACTATTTCTATTACCTATGCAATGAATGAGTTATGAGGCTTGTATAAGACCATTTTGGGGTCGAGTATGCCGTGTCGCATTTGGGGTCTAGACTTGGGTCGTGACAGTGACCAAAATGATGATATTGAGAAGTTTGATCTCAATATTGATGAAAGAATAGTTGTGGGATATTCTTCCTCCACCAAGGCTTATCGGGTGTACAAAAAGGTGATTATGTTATTTTTGATGAGTCTCGAAGAATAGAGAAGCTGCAAAAGAAAGAAGATTCTAAGATGGAAGGGTTGTTTCAGATTCAAAGAGATGGTCTAAATAGTGAGCTTGCTAACGAACATCCTTTTGGAAAGATCCAAAAATCTCAAGAAAGCTAATGTAGATGAAGAACCTGATGAGGGACCCAGTCCGGTAGACAGTGTTGAACAAAGATGATGTAGTTCAAACTGATAATGTGAATTCTGAAGGTGAGAATAAAGAAGCTGATCAAGCTTAGTGTGAAAGAAACAAAGTATGACACTCGGTTCCACAACAAGCTGATAGGTTGTCCAAATTCCTCTTCAACAATGGCTTCAAAAGAGGTAAAATTGACAAAACTCTCTTTTTAAAATCACAAGGAAAGGAATTGCTGATTTTTCAAGTACACATTGATGATGTCATCCTTGAAGCAACCTTTGAGGTGTTGTGTGAAGAGTTTGTTGCACTCATGAATAGTGAGTTTTGAAATGAGCATAATGGAAGAATTAAATTTCTTCTTGGAGCTGTAGATCAAGAAAACCTCTAAAGGTACTCTTGGGTGTCAAGAAAAGTACATCAATGAGCTGCTCAATTGGCTTAACATGCTTGAAGTCAAGACACTGTTAAAGAGGGGTAATGTCATCATGAAGTTTTGCCAAATGGAAGATCAAGTGGCTGACATCTTCACCAAAGCCCTAAGCAAGGACCAGTTGTATACACTCATAGGGACTTAGCTACAGGGAAGAAGATAGCATAGCGTTCAGGGCAATTGATGTCTGATCAAATAGAGGGACCTTGTACCAGTTCAGAGAAGTTGCTGAAAAAGTTTCATGTTATGAATGCCTAGACAATTCATACTCACATGGGCACTAACTTGAAGCTGGATGCTGATGAATATAGTTCAGAGACTCCATTCTTGTACAAAGGAATCACACTTGAGGGCTGCTAAGAGAATCCGAAGACAGTTGAAGAAAATAGGGACCTGGTTCTACTCTGTCCATCAGGAGACCTTTTGATTTGGAGGAACATGTGATGCTGATTATGCTGGGTATCAAGTTAATAGAAAGAGTACCTCAGGATTGGCCTATGTTCTAGGCTGATCTCTCACACATGGGGAACTAAAAGGCAAGATTCAATTGCTTTTTCAACAACTGAGGAAGAGAATGTAGCAAGTGCAGCTTGATGTGCTCAACTCTTGTTGATCAAGCAACATCTTGAAGCTCTTAAAAGATCTGGTTGAGATAATCAAACTGATGTTGAGAATGCTGAAACCTTCTTGAATAGATCCTGCCTAAAGCAATCAACTCTTTCATGACTATGCAAAGGGAGAAGGTATCCTTGCTTTTCAGTTATGTATTTTTTTGCAAATTCAGTCTCATACCTTTTATAGGTATACACACATGGCAAAAGGCTGAAGGAAAAGGGAGGTCAGGACAGATCTAGGCAATCACATTCAAACTACAGAGAGGGACCAGTCCGTTCTTGAAGGTTAGCACTCTTAACATTGTAGTTTGAATTATGAATGAGAACCGTTGCAATTATCACATGTTTGTCATTCCGGTATTTGACCGTTGTCCCATCATTTGAGTACCAAAATGACACTTCCTTTCACTTCCTTTATACTCCATATTTCTTTTCAGATCCCTTTCCAAAATCAAAAATTTTCAAAACCTTCTTTTCTCCTTTCTCAAAAACACTTAAATGTGTAAACCCTTTGTTCCTACTAGAGAATTTCCCTGATGAATATTTTTTAGTGTGAAGAGGGACTAGGTCCAACAAGCAAAAAGAAGAAGGTGAGAAAGATGATGTTCAAAAAGGAAAAGTTTGATATTCTGAGAACTCAAAGTATTCTGAATAGGTGGTGTCTAAAAAAATGAAGATGAAAAAAAATAAAAATTGGTCCCTCAATTATTGATGTATTCATCTTGGTGGCCTTGAGTAAGTTTGATTTCATCAATCTTCCTGTCAAGAGAAACTTAGGCTTGCGTTGGAAGCTATGATAGCTGCCATTGCTAACAGGGATACTGAAATGGTTTGCCTTAGCGCTCAACTTTTGAAACAGCACTATCAGAGGGACCCGATTAAAAAAACAAAAAAAAAATCGGCAGCCCTAAAGGTTCAACATTAAGGCTGGGCAGCAAAGTTTGAACTTCAAGAGAGGCTTCTGAAAATACCATGCTAATGGATATGCTCTACTAATTCTATTCTTTCAATCCCTTGCCTCTAAGTCATCCCCTCTTTTCGTAAATTTCTATGTCAGTCCTCATTCCTCTTTTTCTATCGAAACTGGGTGGGCATTGTCTTAGTTTTCATTCGTAATCACCTTTGCAATGCTTTGATGGCTGATCTTTAATTTATAGATGAAAAATTCCTTGTTTCTACTGACTTGTATATTACTTTATGCATTTTTACTCATGCTCAGTGTTGCCCAAGTAGCCATGAATTTGCTTGAACTGCATTCCTGTCAACTTGGTTTACTACTTTAACCCTTTTTTATAATGTCAAAAGGGGGAAAATTGTTACGGTATGATACCAATGATGTTAGCTATTTGAAGAAGACATGGTCATGTCGATAGGGGGAATCAATGCTAGCTGCTTGAAGAGGACATGGTCATGCCGTTAGGGGGAAGAAGTTGAACAAGTTTGTCATCATCAAAAAGGGGGGAAAATGCTATTTTGATGTTTTGATGATTTGACAAACTTCGGGGATGATGAAACTCCAGTTACCTTAAGAGTTCTTGTTGATAGGGGAACTGGTGAATAAATCAGTTATCATCAAAAAGGGGTAAAATGTTAGTTAAGAGATGATATTAAGTTGTGATGATTTAACAAACTTAGGGATCTAACAAGGAACCAAATCCTTGTTATTGAGACTGATGGCAAGGGAAATGAATGAATAAACTCATTGTGAGGAATATTTGTGTGTCATCATCAAAAAGGGGAAAATGTTATATTCTAGGTGTTTTGATGATTCTCACAAATGCAGGGACCCGGTCCCTGGCAGAGTGCTCTTGTCAAAATTCAAATGGGATACAATTGTAAATCTGTCATGTCAGGTGGTAGGTGAAAAATGCAGTGTACTGCTCCAATAGGAAAAGCGAACGAGACTATCTATTTCAGTGGCACATAAAATGCAGGGACCAGTCCCTGACAGAGTTCTCTCGTCCAGATTTATAATGGTGTACAATTGGAAAGCTGTCCTGTCAAAGGTTGGTGAGGCGTCAGTGAACTACACTAATCAGAATGGACAAGGTTGTTTGTCCAACGATCAATAACTCTTTATGGTTGATTTAATCAACATGACAAACAGCAAATTAAATCATTCATTCAAAAGGAGAGAGAGCCAGCAAGTCTTCTCAAGAACTCACTAAGAAAAGTTTGCAATGGACCTGGTCCATACAAGACTGCGTATGTGAAAGGACGACAAGACAACTGTCAGAAAAGCTACCACCTCATATGTGGTAGGTGCACGTCTTTCTAGAGAATCAGGCTCTCAGCCAATGGGCGGTCCCAAGGAGTTTGTGTCTTTTTGATATAATCTCTTCTCCAAAACACAAACTCAAGATTTGGCAAACAAAACTTGGATTTTCTCTGAAAATTCATAAGCTTGAAAAGAGAAGGCCATCTTCAAGGATGAACACTACTCATATCAATAAGGGACCTGATGGAGTGCTTAAGCTTCTTGTTGTATTTATAGATTTGTATCTTATGTGCTTAAATTATAAATTTATTCCTATGTTATAAAGGAATTAGATTTTTGTTCTGTTCATCTAAAAGTCTAAGTCAGTTAAGGTAATTGATTTAGTGGGCACTGTTGTATTTGCTTAGTCAAATTTCAAATCATCTAGAGTTAGGTGGTTTAATGGGCAGTGTTGTATCTGCTTAGTTGAAGTCTAAGTTATCTAGAGTTAGGTAGCTTAGTGGGTAGTGTAGTATCTGCTTAGTTGCTTTCTTTGTAGTAGAGTTACTACATAGAGGGGGGAAGGATTTAGAGTTAAGTTCCTAGGTTGCAAGAGTTTTTAATCTGAATCATAGTTCATTTTAAGTGAAATGGTGTTTGAGTTGAAATCCTGTAAGTACAGGTCGTGGTTTTCACCGTCCTTGAGCAAGGGGGTTTCCACGTAAAACTCTTGTGCCTGTTTTACATTGTGCTATTTATTTTCTGCACTTTGATTCTGTCAAAGGACCAACAGTGGGTAAAACATAGAAATAACCTGGAAATACAAGAGTTAATAAAATTAGGAGAATTTTGGGGACAGAGAATTTGTGAACATCACTCCAAATAAAATGAGTCGAACATATCATCAAACACATTGGATACATAGTACACTTCAATGATTATTAGTTATAATCAGTACATTAACAAAAAAGAAAGGGGTAGAACTGGATAACAATATAGGTGTTGTAATGTCATATTCTATATTTCCTTAGAACATAGGAGATAAAACACAATTTGGTGAGCCCAACAATAAATGCACATAAATGATAGTAATACATTTTTTATCCAAAATCATACACAAATCTTCACAAACATACATGCATATATAGATGAGATACAATCAAGCAAGAAATTATCAACAAACAAGTGCAATAAAAAAAAAATTATTGTTAACTCCTTAGCGTTGATTTTGATAAATGACACTTAAACATTCACTCATACTCTTCGCAGGCAAACACATCAACAAGAAAGGAAACCAAACATAAAGCATAAATAAGAAATAAAGGTATGTCCTAATTTGTGGAATCAATCAGAGATTCTAGAATAAAGATATGTCTTGATCTCTAGAATCAATCAGATTCCAGAATCAATCAAGCGATCAATCAGAAATTCCAGAATCAATCAAATATATTCAAGATTGCAGAATATATTCAAGATTGCAGAACAAATCATCTAGAAAGGAAAGAGATAACGTGCATCAATCAAAGGATACTTTCAAGACAACAAGATCAGTTAACATCCAAGACTACAAGGAAGAAATCGAAATAAAGGGATGCATTCAAGGTAATGAGATCAGCCAAAGATTCAAGACCACAAGAAGTTCATCGTACAAAGGAATAAATCAATTTGCTCATGCACATATCTAATATGGACATGACTCATCAAATCAAATCAAGGACTTAATCAAAGATCTTTGATTCAAACTCCCTTGGGTTTCCATAAAAGAGCAAAGTCCTCCAAATCTATATAAACCTCTCCTAGCCATAGTTGTGAAGTACACACTTCACTTGAACTTATATTATAATCTTCTTTTATCTTTCATAAAACTTTGTACTCACTTGAGTAAACAATTGAAAAGAAAAGAGAAAGAAAGATATGAGCGTAGGTTATACAAGTAGAGGTTGTGTCAAAGAAAAAGATTTGATTTGCATATCAAACTTAACACCCAAGTTCTCAGCAAGCTCTTAAGGAAATCCTTAGCAAGCTCTTAAGGAAATCCTTGAAATCCAAGGGGACTGGATGTAGGCACCACACCGGTGTTCCAAACCAGTATAAAACTATTGGCGTCATTTACTTAGTGAATTTATTATCTTTTTTTATCTGTATTACTAACGTGCAGGTGAGAAGAAATTTTTAATTCAGCCCCCTCTTAACTTTCAGTTACAAGAATTGAGATGAGACACAAATTAGAACCAAATTTTGCACCAAACACCGCTATGATATCGATCTTCACACCACTACGATATTGATCTTCACCATCGCACAGAAGCTCAAGTATACCCAAAGCTATTCTGGTTGAATGTCATTCTTGATTTGGTTGGTAATCTATATGCTAGAAGAGGAAAGAATAGATAACACATTCTACTATTATCTAGAACTTTATTGAATGGAAAAAAAGAGAGAATGATACATACGTGTCTATTGACGGTCAATCCATGAAACACGTAGGGTGAAAAAGTAGTATCAAAAGTTCAAAATATTCCTAATCTTAATTGTATTGACATTTAACTGACACGTTGATACCACTTCGTTTGCTCACACTTCTATAATAGCAGAAAGAAGATCCATCCACTTGATATCTTATAGTAAGTTAAATATTTTCTCCATCTTCCAACTATTTCTACTCCACAATATACAAAAATAAATTAGAATAGTTTTTTTAAAAAATGTTGACAAATAAAAAGAAATCAGTCAGATTATTAATAAATTAATGCATGGCTAATTGCTGCTTTGTTTTATAAAAAATTAAAGGAGTATAGTTTGTTTATGCTTCTTTAAACCTTCTATGATCTTTCTTTTCTATGCCATATTTTGGAATCCTTTTGACAACAAAATTTCCTTAAGCAATGATTTCAAGATAAAGGATCATGTCATCAATGATTTTAATGATTTCAACAAACTTCTCTTTGATTACTTTATTATTATTTATACTATATATCTTATATGATTAAAAATAATAATATAATATTAAGAAAAGTATAAAGAGAATATATTTTAGTCGAAAATTTAGTGTCCTGGATTGGAGATCAATACTATTTCAGTGTAAAATTTGTTTTTATGGATTGGAGATGCACTTAACTAATGTAATTACATTAAATAAAAATTAATTAAAAAAGGAATTTCAATGATCAGTAGAAAAATCATAACTAAATTAATATATATCACATGAAGATAAATTATTTTTCGTGAAAAGAACTAGTCATCTTTTATTCCTTTGTTGTACTATAAAAGTCTCTTCTTCTATTTTATATTTCTTTATTTGTTTAATTTTTTTTTAAATATGTTGTATATTTTATTCTTTAATCATACGTATAGAGTAAAATATTTAAGTGTTGAGATTATTAATAAAGATGATTGCAAATTATCTTTTCTCTAAAAAAAGGAATGTAGTTGAGATTAAAAAGGATGGTTGCAGACAACCTTATCTTTAAAAGAGAATGTACATAAAATAAGTTTTTTATTGATAAGTATAAAAAGGTTTCAAATATCAACAAATTATTTAATAAGTAAGGATTACATGAAATGAAATGGGAGATAAAATTAAAGGGTAGACTACATACTTAGTTGTTTGTCATTAGTTAGTAATTTATTCATTAATATGGTTCATTGTTTTTTGAAAAGAACTATCCGCTTTTTGAGTAATGATTTTAAACTTATTATTTAAAAAAAAAAAATTGAGAATTATTTTTAATGACATGCAGCATTATTTTGCAAAATATAAATTTAATAATTTATTTTTAACAAACTTAAAGTTCAAGAATTATTTTAGTGATAACATGTAACACTATTTTTGTGAAATATAAATTTATAATATCATAAATGTACTTCTTTTATATATATATATATATATATATATATATATATATATTGTTAAGTTTTGAGATTTACACTCAGTTTGGATCATTGTTACCTATTGTTTCATAATGTATTGTATCATATTGTACTCTACTGTATGGTAGATACAACGTTTGGATAGACTGTATTGTTTGTTGTTGTTTAATAACATTTTTATTGTTTGATTTGATTGTATCGTGCTGTATTGTAATTTATAAATTTACTAAAATATCCATAATTATTCTAGGGCAGGAGGTTTGACTATAATTAAACAATATAGGGTAAAGGGTAAAAAAGTATTATGAAATATTATGTAAGGATATAATTAGAAAAAGAAATTAAGTAACAACGGGAACACACCAAATCGGTTGCTCCATAAAATGGGATTTTTCATTATTACGCAACAACGAAATTTAACAACACAATACAATACATTTTAAGTAACAATCAAAACAAACATTGTAGGTATGATAACGATACAATACAATAGGTAATAATGATCCAAACAGAGTGTTTGGGTAGTTAGGTAAGTTGGTGAGGATTTTAGGAA
Organism: Solanum pinnatisectum; assembly: GCA_035578085.1. Classification (NCBI taxonomy): domain Eukaryota; kingdom Viridiplantae; phylum Streptophyta; class Magnoliopsida; order Solanales; family Solanaceae; genus Solanum; species Solanum pinnatisectum. The sequence continues at coordinate 80,425 of JAWPEI010000018.1, forward strand.
TGCCTTAGTAAGTTGATTTTTCCCCATTTTTATCTGTTTTTTATTTTTAATTTTGCCTATGTATTGTTTTTAAATTTTTTTCATGAAATTTTTTACTTTATCTTTTTAAATGATTAATTTTAAATTATATTAACATAGTCAAGTGCCTTGATATTACGTTGCCATTTGGGAGGGAATAATAATTTTTAAATTCAATATTTCTCTAAATTCATCATTATACTAAGTATAATAATATTTTTGCTTAATGTGAAGTGAATAAATATGAGATAAGTTAAGCGTACATATCCCATCAGATATATAATTTGAATTGTTTTTTGTGATGATAGTTTTTGGAGAACAAAAAAAAAAAAAAGTACGTAAAACTTTACTTGAATATAAATGGTCTTATATTTGCACAATATTTATGACCAAATCTTATTTGGAGGATTGATATCTTAAACCTCTAGTCGATATGAGCCTTGAATATCTACCTATAAAAAAATTAAACATTTTCTAATCATACGATGTATACATAGTAATTGCTTCTTATTTAAATAAAAATAGAGTTTACATCTATTCTGTTGTATTACATTAATTCTATTACATCTTCTAGTTCATCTTTTTTTTTTTTTTTGGTTTAATAAGAATTTATTTATAAACATGCTAAGCTATTACATTAGCATTGTTTGCTACCATTACATCAAGGAGCTCCGAGCTAGTAACAAAAACAGACTGGGTATGATTAGAGGTATTCCCAACCAAGACCCTATTGTGGGTTAGAACATTAGAAGACAAAACACTTAGATTACCTAGTTTTGCTAGATTATTACAAGCTAAGATAGTACACTTCTTCTTAGTAGTTCCTCCGATTTTGTCATAGTGTAAGAGCTCAAATAACCATGGAGGAGGTTCCATCAAAAACACCATATCATAAGTTGTGGCTCTTTTTGGTCCTTCAGATGCTAATTTGTGAGCCAATTTATTACCTTCCCTAAAATTATGCCTGATCCGGGGATTCCCCAGATTCCTCAAGGAAGACCTGCAAAGGGAGAGAAGATTAGAGAAAATGGGAGGGGGCTGGTCTAACATATTAATTATATTAGTAGCATCTATTTAAATCTCTGAAACAAATAGGTTTTTAGATATAGCGAGCATTAGATCCTCATGAAAGGCATGCAATTCCATATGACAAGGATTGATACCTTTGGCTTTCCTAAAAAAACCTGCAGATCAATTGCTAGCAGAGTCTCTGAAGACTCCTCCAATCCCATGGTTAAGGGAATTAGAATTGAATGCGCCATCGAAGTTGAACTTGAGACTAGTACATGAGGGAGGGAACCATTTGACACTAAGGGTAATTTTAGTAATATCTTTCTTGAGGAGCTTGATAGAGAAAAGGAATTCCAACACTCTAGAGATAAGGTTGGGGATAGGGACAGGCGACGAGCATTGTTGCTCCGATTAAGCCAAATATGACATAGGGCAAAAAGGAGAAAACAAGTCCAGCTAAGGTAATGGTTCTCGAGGGGTTGATTAGATTGTAAGAAATGAAGAATCCATTGGCGATGATCAGAAGGGATACTTATATTAAGAGAAGTCTTGAACTCAATAGAAATAGGGCAGCGAAGGAAAATATGAGTAATCGTTTCTTCTTCTAAATTGCATATAGGGCAAATACCAAAAGAAGTAATGTTTAATATGAAAAGGTAGGAATTGGTAGGAAGACGATTATGAACGTAGAGCTAAAGAAAAAATCTAATGTTGCCAAGTGTGCGAGTATCCCAGATCCAGTTATAGTCAATTTGGATAGTCGGAGGAAAGGACGGATTGAAAAGTTTGTAAACCGAGGACATAGAGAACAAACCATTACTATTGAGGGCCCAGGAGGGAAAATCAAAATTTTGAAGACTATCCATTATGGTGAAAGAGTTGATTCTGGAAACAATATCATCAAGAAGAACAAAAGATAAGTTTTGGAGATGCCAAGCATTATCATAAAAAACATCATTGATTTTTTTTTATCAATGTCACTAAGGTGGATAGGGCCCTGAATAAGAGATCGCAAACAATAGTTAGGAGGAATCCAGTTATGAACCCAAATATTAATATCCTACCATTGACAATATTCCAGAGAATACCTTTAGTACAAATACTCCAACCTATTTTGATATTTCTAGCAATGAAAGAAGATCAAGGGGAAAGAGTTTTACCTGCATATTTGGTAATTTCGCATTTAGCCCAAAGTTGATCGGGATGGGAAAAGAGTCTCCAGGCAAGACTAACCAGACTAGCTTTATTTTTATCTTCCGCTTTGGTAATCCCTAGACCTCCAGAATCTCCAAAGTCTGTAACAGTCTTCCAACTAACATAGTGCAATTTTTTCTTATAGTCAGTGGAGCCCTAAAGAAAATCACGCTGAGTTTTATCAATCGCTTTGAGAGTTTTCTTGGGAATCTTAATAAATTGCATTATATAATTGGGATAGTGTTAAGGGTGGCTTTGATAAGAACAAGATGACCAGCCAGGCTTAGAATGTTGGTCTTCCAACTGGCCAATTTGGCACGCATTTTATCAATAATAAAATTAAAGTCAAGTGCTTAGGATTATGGTCAAACATAGGAAAACCCAAATATTTACCAAAGGAGTTAGATCTTTTAGTTCCAAAGGAGTTTGTTGCAAGTTGAACAAAGTTGTCACTACAAGATTTGGAAAAGACAATTTTTGATTTTGTAAAGTTGATGGATTGACCAGAGAGGGCACAAAATTTACGAAGGGAATTATTAATAACACTAATAGAGTTGAGATGAGCCTTAGACATAATAGTAAGATCATCTGCATAGAAAAGGTGAGATAGAGGAGGGGCGTTAGGGCAAAGTTTAATGGGTTTCCATAGTTCTATATCTACTAGGTGGTTTATATGAAGACACAGTGTCTCCATACAAAGAATAAATATAGACGGGGACATAGGGTCGCCTTGACGAATTCCTCTAGTAGGGGAGAAGAAATTAGTCCTATAACCATTAACTAGAAGTGAAATAGAGCTAGTAGAGATGCAATTCATGATTAAGGAAGTAATTTTAGGGGGGAACTTGAAAAGTTTAGGGGAACTTGAAAAATTTAAGGGTTTCATAGATAAAAGACCATTCAAGTCTATCAAAGGCTTTTTCCAAATCGATTTTCAGTATGAAGTTACCTGTTTTGGATTTAGAGAACTTCAGTTGGTGAATAAGTTTTTGGATAATGATTGCATTATCGGACGAACGTCTACCTTTGAGGAAACTATTTTAATGATTGCATTATCGGACGAACGTCTACCTTTGAGGAAACTAGTTTGGAATGGACCAACAAGAGATTGGAGGAAGGGTTTCATCTTATTCGAAATCACTTTAGTAATAATTTTATAAATGGTGTTACAAAGGCCTATAGGGCGAAAGTTTTTTAAGGTGATTCACAATTTTTATTTTAGGTATGAGGCACAGATAAGTGTTATTGAAAGGGTAAGGAATGCAAGAATTGGCAAAAATTGAATGGTAGAGATCAAGACTGATTTACCAATAATATTCCAATTTTGTTGGTAAAAGAAAGGGTGAAGACCATTAGGGCCAGGACTTTTATAGGGGCTGAAGGAAAAAACTGCATTAATAATCTCTTGATCCAGAAGAGGACTATCAAGGCTAGTTAAATCAAAATGATGAAAGGAAGTGTTTTTGAAATCTGGATTGTGAAGAAGGGACTGGTTATGGGAGGAGGAATAAGCTTTTACAAAGTAATTGAAAGTGTGATTAAGGATGTCGTTATGATTAGTAATCCACTCACCATTATCATTAATAAAAAATGCAACATTATTCCTACGTCTACGGTTAAGAACAGAAATATGGAAGAATTTGGTGTTCGAGTCATCGTCATTTAGCCAATTAATACAAGAGTGCATACGCCAGTAGTCTTCTTCAATTAGAAGGATATAGTTATATTCTTTAGATAGGTGAACATTAAGGTTTTGGAGGAATTGACTAGTACTAAAAAGAGGAGATTTTTGAATCCCATTAAGTCTAGACATGATTTTCTTTTTACGATAATTTAGATCACCATAAGTGACAATGCTTCAGTGCTTGATAGTAGGGACAAAAATATTATAAGTAGAGATGAGATCTCTATTATGCCAGCAGGAGGAAACAATATTAGTAAACTCAGGGTGGGAGCACCAGTAATTTTCTAGTCTGAAAGGCCTGTTTAAGTTTTGCCGATCTACATTATCCAGCTTAATAAGAAGAGGAGAATGATCCGAATATGTACGAGGGAGGTGGGTCACGGTAGCATTAGGAAGATTTGGGACTATGAAAGGTTTGCAAGACAGCGGTCTAGTCTTTCCATTATAAGGCTAGTTCTATATATATGATTAGTCCAAGTATATCGGTAACTCTTAAAACCAAGATCCACCAATCCACAGTAGGTTAAGCAATTTAAGAATCTATTGGCTCTAGAGCGATTAATAGGATTACCCCCATATTTTTCAGATTGATGAATAACATCATTAAAATCTCCCCCTATGAACCAAGGACCATTGTAACTATCTTTAATTTGTCTAAGGTTTTCCCAAAGGATATTTCTGTGAATTACCTGGGGGCTAGCATAAATAATAGAAAGAAGCCAAGGGTTTTGATAGGGAAGTACCTCCATCATAAAATGCAGCTCCTGAAATGTTTGTCTCATACCAGTAATTCTTACTTGTTCCTCATGCCACAGGATAACAATACCTACAGACCGACCCGTAGTAGGAACCTCAATCATATCAGAAAAATTGTACTCATTTTTAATAGTTTCATGGTTCTCCACTTTAGTTTCAAGTAAAGCCAAGACAGTAGGAGAATGGGTATTGATGAGGTCACGCATGTTCCTCCTAAAAGCCACATTATTTGCACCCCTAATGTTCCAAATAATAATAGTAGGAGCTCTATTCATCGGGAGAGGATAGGTGTTTTGATTCAGATGTTCCTGTCCCTCCAGAGGGGGCACTTTCGAGAAGGTTGGGTTTACTATCACCACCAGCTTTGCAGCCCACCTGTTGATCGGGGGACATATGTTGATGGACCACTTCCTCAGTACTGACGGGCATAGAAAGATGTACTAAGATAACATAAAATCTTAGATAACTTCTACAAAATAATCGAGAGCATTTCATAAAAAGAACAGCTAATCAAATAAAATCATATATGCTAAATTTTACATTTTGTTTGTGATCAATATACAAAAAATTTTGATGCAAAGTACTATAATTTTTGCAATGAGAAGTATTCAACTCCTAAAAGAGCACATACTTTCGTTGGACAAAAAATATTTTTTAATCAATAGACAATTATTTGATTCTAGGATTATAAAACACTATAATGTATCACTGATAACGATGCATCATAAAGTATCATTCACACACATCAAATATTTAATTAGTAACATATTATTTTAACATCACATGCAGTTAATCTTGTTGCTACTATATGTAAAATGAAATAGAAATAAAAAAATACTTGTTTTTTTATATTTTTTTTCTATGTTAGGCGCAAGGATAAGGACTATCCGAAAAGGTTCAAATATACCCCCTCATTCATCTATTTGATTAAAAATACTCCTCTATTCACCTTTTGAATCCATTTTAATCTTAAAACTAACAATTTCCCCTTTTTTAATTAGTATTATTACTTTTTTATTACATGACATTTTTCTATTGAATAAAATCAAATCCCGCTCATCAAAATTTTCCCTACCCATCTGACCCATATCCACAATTCATGACCCAAATCCAATTTCAAAAATCCATCACAAATAAGTCACAGAAAACACATCAAAAATGGAAACTACTGTAATTCTGCTTAGCTTCCCTTGTGGCGAAAAAAAACAGCAAGAAGTTGCTAGAAAAAGTGCTTCATCTGCTCAATATGTACACTTCCAACGTTGAGCACTGGACGGAGATTGAAACTACATAATTTGGTTCAGAATCTACTATTCAATCTCAAGCATTAGCGCCGCTCGTCAAGCTTGGCGAGTCCATAAGTATGACATTCATTGAGTTTGAAACTGCTATACAAAAGGAATTCTCAATGAAAATGATTGCCGGCGGTGGGATCCAATTCTCTCATTGTTTGGCGCAATAAATGGGTTGTGGATATTGGGTCGGGGCTGGTAGGGGGAACTCGATAGTTTAGTGTCGCAACCCATTTTTCTCAAAAAGGGTTTTGGTGCAATAACTTGACCACTCTTTTAGGTTTTATTTAAAATTAGAGTCCCCACCTAACGAATTAAAGATACGTTAGGGCACCATTTTACCCGAACTAATTAGATTAAATTAAAGGGTCTGGCAAGTCATAGATCGGGTAAGGGTTCAAGTTACCCCATTAGGAAGGTGTTAAGCACAAGCACCCTTCGAGCTCCAAAAATGTGGATCTCGGCCGTATCTCATATAATTTTTGTGGGGTTACAACATGGCGAATAAGGTCTCTTTTATTAATGAATTTACTAAACTAAGTGATAACATAAATAAACATTAATACATTTAATACAAATAATTACATGAAACAATTAAATAGAGATGAGCGAGGAGACAGAAAATATACAATTAGATAGAAGAATTTTTTTTTAATTAATTAACTACCCCAAATAAATGCAAACAATGAAAGGAAAATAAACAAAAGGGGAAAACCTAAATTAAATAATTCCTTCTTGGATCAACACTCGGCTTATTCGGTGTGTTAAGGCAAATCAAGATTTGTCATTTCTTCTCGAGTTAAGTTACATCATTTCCAATAAGGGCCTAAATACCCCTATTCTCCCTTTTCTAAGTTCATTTATTATTTAGAGCTTAAGGCGAACTAAAAGAAATTATAAAAATTAGCGTCTGGCCGTACATGGCCTTACGTGCCCCGTGCGTGCAGCGCCTAGAGTTAGCCGTAACAGGAGCTCTAGAACTTGCCACTCACCCAAAAGCACTGCCATTTCCACACCAAACGCGTATAGACCGGACGTCCTAAGAGGTGCCTTATGTCCCAACTTAAAATCCAAGAGGCATTGGACTAAATGGTAGGTTTTAGACTTAATTAAAATATAGGTTACCTAGTTAGACTCTACGCGTCAGGTAAAAGAGATAGGACGAACATTTATCATGTACAATCTCTAATTTAGTTATTAGTATGCTTACAAACACAAATAAGTAGTGAAAGGTCTCATGCTAGAGTGTGTGAACACAAACATACAAACAGGTGACATAACAATATACTAATTAATATTAGCGAGATAAAAAGTTATAAAGAGCAGAAGTTGATTTTATGAAAGAATTCAACCAAGAGTATTTTATTAAAAGAGCATGTTTATTTAATCAAATATCTTGAGATATTTAGAGTGAGACCTAGGAGATTAATTAAAATTGAATAATTTTAACTACCCCAAATAAATGCAAACAATGAAAGGAAAATAGAGAAAAGGAGAAAACATAAATTAAATAATTCCTTCTTGGATCAACACTCGGCTTATTCGGTGTGTTAAGACAAATCAAGGTTTGTCATTTTTCTTCTCGAGTTAACTTACATCATTTCCAATAAGGGCCTAAATACCCTATCCTCCCTTTTTTAAGTTCATTTATTATTTACAGCCTAAGGCGAACTAAAAGAAATTATAAAAACTAATGTCCTAAGAGGTGCCTTACGTCCCAACATAAAGTTCAAGAGGCATTGGACTAACTAAATGGTAGGTTTTAGACTTAATTAAAATTTAGGTTACCTAGTTAGACTCTACGCGTCAAGTAAAAGAGATAGGACGAACATTTGACATGTAAAATCTCTTATTGACCTCTAATTTAGTTATTAGCATGCTTACAAACACAAACAAATAGTGGAAGGTCTCATGCTAGAGAGTGTGCACAAACATACAAACAGGTGACATAACAATATACTAATTAATATTAGCCAGACAGAAAAGTTAGAAAGAGGCAGAAGTTGATTTTTTAAAAGAATTCAACCAGGAGTATTTTATTATATGAACATGTTAATTTAATCAAATATCTAGAGATATTTAGATGGAGACCTAGGAGTTTAATTAAAATTGAATAATTTAACTATTGCAAAATCTGCCTCTTAGCATGCTTTAAAACAATTCTTAAGCCAGAGAATGTGATCATTTTGTAGGAATTAAAAACGACAAAAGTTATTTCACAAGCTAGTTTTAAGTCCAGATCTAATTGGTTAGCATACCGAAAGTTAATTATTAACAATTATACATCATTTTAGAAATAGTGAAAATATCTAATTATTTGAGCCAATTTAGTTATCAGGCCAAGGTTTTTAAAATCCGGTTAAATACGGATTAATTAACATGCTTAAGAAATCAGATAAATCTTATAGGCGTAGTTTCTAAGTAAAAGATATGCTAAAGTTTAAGCATATATGCAAGATTTTCTACGCTCAAATTATAATGTTGAAAAATTTATTAATTCCTATAGGCATGATATCTAGTTATATTACCATTCAATCTCTGAACTTTAACAATATTGACATATTAGGCCAGATTCCAATAGTTTTCAGGTTATAACAAATTGATTTCGCACGTTACTGATTGAGAATTAATTAGAATAAACCAAAATTATGAACAAACACATGTTTGATTTTAGGCCAATTATTAAAGAGTTAGACATGCTTGCCTGATTTTATGTGGTTGAGTAATATAGGAAAATTATATATAGCATCCACAAGTTATAAAATAAAAAAAAAAAAGTTAGCACGTATATGCCTCCCCCTTAGACAGGTCCCAAACAATTTCATTCAATATAGAGAGTTAGAGTGTTAAAATTAATACGAGATTATACAAAATCGAATAAAACAAACACATAAAAAAAAGACAAACATCAAAAATAAATTAAAATAATGCTTCATCCCGATTTCTCGAGTCATGATGACACCTACTATACTCCACCAGTAGGTAAGCCAACCTGAACCCGGAACATCAAGTAATGAGCGTAAGGATAGAAACTAGCGAAAATAATAATCTAAACAAGGACAAGAAAATGGAAGCAAACCAAAATAAATATATACAGAAATTCCTCCCAGAACCTAGAAGTCACGAGTACGGAGCTATCTAATAAAAAGTACAAGTCCCAAAAGTGGACCATGACAAAGCGTGTCTCAAAGCAACAAGACTAGCTAAAACAAAAGAAGGAGACAGGGCAAACCCCAAAACGCCAAGTGCTCACCCTCGTCTCCGATTCACAGCTACAAAAGAAGGCTGGAACTAATCACCATTGGTAACTGGTACTGGGACCTGCATCACAAAAAAGATGGTGTAGTATGAGTACCAAAACAACAGGTACTCAATAGGCATCAAAGGCCAACTGAGCAAAAAGGGGTAAAAACAATAACAAAGGATAGAATCTAGACACAATTCGAGGCTCAAAATTCAGCAAAACCCAACATGCAAGAAAACCACACTTTCATCAACTTAAAAGAAAACATGCAGCAGTCTAAACTCGGAATATACAAGAATCGAATTGTGCCCAACACTCCTTGAACACTCCACGACGTTGCCTCGATAATTCCCAACATGTGGGACTTGGAATCACCCAAAATTGAGCTAAAATGAGCAAGATATCATCAATTCAAGAAAACAAAAAATAAGAACTCAAAAAAGTTTACAACAGTCAGGTTCATCGCGAAACTTACCTCGAATGACGTGCACCCAACAACTTCCGGTCAATCCATAGCGAAGATAACGAAAAAATGAAGCTTTTGCACTTTGAATCACCTAATTCAGTTGAGAGATGAGGGAGATATAACGTTTTTAAATTGGGAAAAGGTGCTGATTTTTCTGCACTAAATACACCAGATTTTCGCTTATTTTTTGAAAACATAAAAACTCCGACGGGGTGCTCCGAACTCGTTCGGAACCCCGTGCATGCAATGAGATATACAACCATACCAAATTCGATATTCTGGACTCAATGGCTCAATCAAAATTTTCATATGAGGTCATCTTGATAAAAAGTGGGTCCCACACACAACCGCCATTTTAAGTCATAAACCACAAAAGGGCTAGGAAAAATATCGAAAACCCCGGGACATGAACAAAGGGTCAATCTAGACCAAACTCGACATTTTGGAGCTAACCGCACTGGCAGAATTTTCATCTTTTACTCAAAATGTTGACTAAACTCAAACTTAGACTTAAATTTAAAGTTAAAACGCCTAATCGCACCGACTCACACTGAAAACTTCATGAGCCATGAAGACCATGCTCCTAGCCTAAAATGACCCTTTTGGAGCTGATGAAATCGTCAGAATTGGATTCTGATGTCATCTTCTTGAACTTTTGATCGAAAATGATCGTTTAAGGTTCATACGCTCCAAAAACACTAAAACTCGCACAATAACCAAACGAATGACCAGGTGACCGAATTGTCAATCCCAGCAAGTCATAAATGACTTGGGGTCGCTATAAGAATTCTCTAAACGACACACAAAAGGAAAACCACAGAAATGATCAGGATGGCCATTACAACATCCGCTACTAAAAAGGACTTTCGTCCGCGAAAGTAAGGGTCAAGAAGTACCGGAAGGCTCAAACAAGCCGAGAAATTGCTCTCGCATCTTCTGCTTGGTCTCCCAGGTAGCCTTCTTGACTGGACGATGCCTCCAACAGACCTTAATAACAAGAATGGCTCTCAAGCGCAATCTCCTTACATCTCTAGCTATAATGGCAACTGGCTCCTTTACAAATGTCAAACGGTCATCCAACTCAACTGCATCATACAAGAACACATAGGACTCATCAGGAACATACCGGTGCAACATTGAGACATGGAAACTTGGGTGGATGGATGAAAATGCTGGAGGTAGGGCTAACTCATAAGCAACCTCCCTAACTGTTCGGAGTATCTTAAAAGGCCCAATGTACCTGGGGCTAAGCTTGCCCCGCCTCCTAAAACTCATCACGCCCTTCATGGGCGACACGCAGAGGAATATTTGATCACCAATAGAGAATCTCAAAGGTCGACGCCTCTGATTCGCATAACTTTGGTGCCTACTCTGAGCCATCCTAAGTCTATCCTGAATCACTTTCATCTGGTCCAAAGCCTCCTGAATCAAATTCATACCCTACGGCCTAGGATTTGTAAACTCAAACCAGCCCACCGGAGAGCGACAACGCCTACTATACAAGGCCTTGAATAGGGCCATCTGAATACTAGAATGGTAGTTGTTGTTATACGCAAACTCCACCAAAGGCAAGAATTGGTCCCAATGACCACCAAACTCTAAAAACAAGCTCGCAGTATGTCCTTAAGGACCTGAATAGTATGCTCTGACTGGCCATCAGTCTGCGAGTGGAAAGCTATGCTAAGGTCAACCCGAGTGCCCAACTCATCCTAAAAGATCCACCAAAAGCTATATGTGAATTGAGAACCCCGATCTGATATAATAGAAACTGGCACCCCATGAAGTTGAACCACCTCATAAATGTAGATATGAGCCAACCTCTCAGTGCTAAATGAAGACTGAACAGGATGGAAATGTGCTGACTTGTTCAATCGATCAACAATGACCCAAATGCTATTAACACTTCTAGAAGTCCGCAGTAGGCCAGCCACAAAATCCATAGTAATGCGATCCCACTTCCACTCTGGAATGGGTAATATCTGAAACTCACCACCAGGCCTCAAATGCTCGGCCTTTACCTGCTGGCAACACAAGCAATGCGAAACAAATTCAGCAATATCTCTCCTCATTCCACTCCAAGAGTAATGCTGCCTTAAATCACGATACATCTTTGCTATGCCTGGATGGATAGAGTATCTAGACTCATGGGCCTCACAAAGTATCAACCGTATCAAATCCCCAACTCTCAAAACACAAATACGGTCGATGAATCTCAACACTCCATCAGGATCTAAGGTAGCCTGACCACCATCACCCGCTAACACTCGATCTTTAAGGGCCACCAAGGCCTCATCCTCAAACTGGCAACCACATATCCTATCAAGCAAAGAAGACTGGACTCCCATATAGGCCAAGACGCGTCTAGAATCTGAGATATCCAACCGAACCATGATATTGGCTAAGAACTGAATGTCCAAAGCCAAGGGCCGCTCCTCAATAGATAAGAAGGCTAGACTATCCATACTCACCGCCTTCGGGCTAAAGGCGTGCACTATCACATTCGCCTTGCCCGGATGATAAAGAATAGAAAGGTCGTAGTCCTTCAGGATCTCAATCCAACAACGCTGCCTCGAATTAAGGTCTCTCTGGCCCATGATGTACTGAAGACTCGTGTGATTGGTATAAATCTTACATCAAACTCCATATAGGTAGTGCCTCCAAATCTTAGGCACGAAAACTAATGCTACCAACTCCAAGTCATGGGTGGGGTAGTTGCGCTCACGCAGCTTAACCTGCCTCAATGCATAAGCAATAACCTGACCCTGCTGCATCAATACACAACCCAAACAAATGCCGAATGAGTCACAATAAATAGTGAAGCCCTCGCCCTTAACTGGATGAGTCAATATAGGAGCGGTGGTCAATAACTCCTTAAGCCTCAAAAAGCTAGCCTCACACTCCTCGACCAAATAAAGGGAACATCAACATGAGTCAACCGGGTTAGAAGTGCTGCCAAGGTAGAGATACCCTCCTCAAACTATTTGTAGTAGCATACTAGTTCGAGAAGCTCCGAATCTCAGTAATTGAAGTGGGCCTAGCCTAATCACGAATAGCCTCGATCTTCACTAGATCTACCATAATGCCCTCATTGAATACAACGTGCTCCAAGAACACTACAAAGTCTAACAAAAACTAGCACTTTGAAAACTTGGCATAAAGTGGCTGATCTCTCAAGTCTGGAGCACAACTCTCAAATGCTGCTCATGATCACCCCTACTTCAGGAGTATATCAAAATGTCATCAATGAAGACTGAAGAATGAATAAAGATAAGGCCATACCACATGCGTCATCAAGAGAGCCCAGTCACACTACCGGGGGAATACAAGGAATGGCTAAGGTAACGGTCTTAGACAAGAAATCTAAAATATTGCGATAAGAGAATAACCAGTCATGCCTAGAATCACATCGAAATCAACCATATCAAGCAATATAAGGTCAGCCCATGTGTCACACCCCTGGATAGTAACTAAGCAAGATCGAAATACCTTATCCACTACTAAAGACTCACCCACAGGGGTCGACACATGCAATGGCACTACCAGAGGCTCAGAACTCATACTCAAGCAAGAGGTATAGTAAATAGAAACATACAAAAAAGTAGAGCCCGGATCAAATAAAGCCATGGTAGGCTTTTGGAATAAAATAATCGTACATGTGATAATATCGTTTGATGCCTCAGCCTCCGCCCTCGCTGGAGCTGCATAGAAATGGCTATGCCTGCCTCTGTCCTGACCATCAAACCTACCACCTGACCTGCCTCCTCCGGGACCACCCTGTGTAGCCTGATGATAACCTCTATGGTCCTAACCCTGACCACGGCCTCTAGCTGTAGAGTCTTTGGTAAAGCTGAGGCGCCTTAGGAGCGGAGCAATCGACTATCTTTGAGGCGATCCACGGCCTAATGACCCATTTCACCACACTCGAAGCAACCATACCAAGGGAGACTTCCAAAAGAATGACCATCATGGCCCGAAGAACCCAATCGAAACACCTCGTAGCCCTGACTCGAACTGGCCTCGCTTTGACCACCATTTGATGCCTGAAGAGAGTCTTGCATAGACTTTCTAGATTTACCCTATTGAATTCGTGATCTGGTCTTGGCATGATAATCCCTAGACCTGGGGTGGGAGTCAATGTAGCTACCCTCATACCTAGCCCTCTTTTCGGTGCCCCCTTGGGCCTCGCGACAAAGATGCTCCATAGCACTGGCATGGTCAACCACATCTAAAAAGGATCAACTCGCAAAAACCAAGGACTGGGTCTCAAGTCGAAGTTGTAATCTCAACCCATGGACAAAGCACCTAACCCTTTCCTCCTCTGTAGGTAATATCATCTCTGCATGAAAGGAGAGGTCATGGAACCTAGTCTCGTACTTTGCCACTGATATGGAGCCCTGCTCCAACCTGCAAAACTGATCCCTGAGCGGTCTCTGATGTTACGAGGGATAAACTTGGCCAAGAAGGCCTTAGAAAACTCATCCCATGACACCGCTGGATACCCGACTGGCCTGCTCTGAATGAATGTGTACCACCACTGCCTGGCTGGCCTATCTAGCTGGTAAGCGATGAAGTCGACCCCTCTAGACTCCACTAGGCCCAAAGTGCGAAGCCTCTCACAACAAGTAATAAGAAACTTATGGGCATCCTCACCTACAGCCCTAGAAAACCTCAGTGGTGTCAACCTGAGAAACATACCAAGCATCTTCTGGTCTTTGAACAACATAGGTCTATCCGCTGCCAAGGGCTGTACTCCCTCAGGTGGTACCTGGACCTGAGGTGCCCTCACTATAGGCTGATCCTGTGGTACTGGTGCTGGTCTAGTTGGGGCAGGTGACTGTTGCATACCTCCAGTACACCCAAGAATTATGCTATAGCGGCCTGGAGATCTGGAGTCATAACTAGTCTGGGTGGCGGCCTGGCTGGCCCTGTCCCCACCGGCAGAGCTGGTATATAAGCTGCTAGAGGGTCGACTACTGGCTTTGGATCCTCATTCCTCTCTTGGGCTAGTGCTGGTGCTGGTGCCCGAGCCAGTATGAGAGGTCGACCCCTACCCCATGATGATCCACCGCGCATACGAGCTATCCTATGAAAAAGAATGAAACAAGAGAAATTTTAAGGAACTAATAATAGACATGATGCACTATATGAAACAAATTAGAGAAATTTCCTTAAGACACCCTATAGCTTCCTAAAGATAAAACACGGACGTCATCGTGTCTATTCGTAGGACTCTACTAGGTGCTAGCTCTGTACAACTGAGATCGGTGAACCTAGGGCTCTAATACCAACTTGTCACTATCCGATTTCTCGAGTCATGATGGAACCTACTATACCCCACCAGTAGGTGATGAGTCCAAGATTTGAACTCATTTATGGCTTTATTTACAATGATTTAGTGTCCTCAAATGTTTATTTTGTGCCAATAACTGATGTAAAATCCTTGATTTCTAGGTATATGGATTGAGGAACAAAGCAAGGACACTAATTTGCAAAAAGGAATAAAGCGAGCTGAAATAATGAAGAAAAAGAAGCTTGGTGATCGCCAAGTCTATTTGGTGAGTCACTGAATAGCTGCTTGACCGCCTAAAGTTCCAGTATGTCAAGCCCTGAAGGAAAGAACCAAGTTTGCAAGAGAAAGGAGCAGTTGGCGAATCACCGAATGGTTTCGGGATGCAGTGTTGGATCGCCCGAAGTTACAGACCTTGAGGAAACTGAAGGCCAAGGCAAATGGGGGATGGAAGTGACGAAAGGGTAGATCACCGAGTGGATCGACGAGCCCGACTTACTGCGTTGAGTGGTCCTTTGCAATATATTTTTGGCAACTATAAATATAGGTTTGAAAAATTATTATGGGAGGATGAATTTAGGATTATTCATTCTAAAGAGTATGTATAATTATTATGTTGAGTATTGAGACAAGTTTTCTCTAGTTTTTCCTTAGCTTTGAAGAATTGAAGTTTTTCACTTTTGAGAAATTGGAAGTGGGTCTTTGAGATTCTTCGAATTGGACCATTGTAAGAACGAAATCAATCTTACCCAGTTCATGGAAACTCAATTTGGTAACAATTTTTATCTTTTTACGATGTTTAGCTAAAACTCCAATTCTTGGGGTGTGATTATGTGATTATGAGCTGATTTAGTTTATGAGTATTGCTAGTTATTAGTTTAAATGTTGTTTAGAAGTGAGATCAATCAGTAATTGTAGTTTAATTTAAGAATTGTAGTTGCAAATGCAGTTCTACCCCTTGCGTTTTTAGCTTGCTTGAGAGAGAGGTTTTAAAACTAAGCTTATTGATTGATGGTCAGTGAATATTAGGTTGACATGGATTCAGCGCGAGAGAGTGAATCCTAAACCCAGTTCTACACAGTCAGCTCGAGAGAGTGAATGGACTAAGGTATGGGTTGTTCTTATTTTGTTTGCTTGTTGATGTTTGAGACAAATCAACTTAATTCGGGGTAAATTGTTTGAGAGAAAGTTTACCCCCTCTATAGTCTAGCTTACTTACTAATATACAACTATTTCTTAACAGTTGCAATTACCCATTTGTCTATAATAGCCTATAATTGAATCATATCCCAAGAACCCGTCTCATTTTTGTTATTTCATATTATTTGCCATTATTGTAGTTGATAGTTAAAACAAAGACCCCCTAATGTGAAATTTGTGTCATCCCCTAATTTGAATTTTGTTTTTATTCGATAATGTCTATTCTATGGCTGATTTGACCATGTTCACACTTTGCTATTGAATCTCAAACACGTACCACTCATTGTGGGATTTGACCCCAACTCATTTAGTTGGGTTTTATACTGACTAGCGATCGTTGACACTTAAAATTTGATGAAGTGTCCTTGAAACATTAATTAAAATGGTGCCGCTTCCTGGGAGTGGTGTTGTTTGAGATTTTTTTGTGAAGTTGAATTTTCTTCTTCTTAGTCATAGTTGAATCTACTTACTTTCAGTTTTGGTTTGCATGTTGATTGTTTAGAACAAAAGAAAGGAGCATGTCTTGTAGCAACGATAACCAAGTGAACCACCCTTCATCAAAAATTATGATTCTTAGGGATGACATCCTAAGCTTCATGCAATTGGAGGGTGAGGCCATCCATGAGTTGTGGCTGGGCTTTAAGATATTATTGTTGCAATGCCCAACTCATGGAATCTCAGATAAAATGCTACTGGACTGCTTCTATAGAGGTCTTGGTCCTGAGAACAGAGGAGTGGCTGACCAAATTTCTCCAGGTGGTCTCACACGACTACCCTAAGCAATAACATCCCAACTCCTTGATCACATGACTAAGACCAACAAGGAGATAGAGAATGGCCAAGTCTTGGCCACATTGTTGACTCAGTTGGATCTCTTGGCTAGAAAGATCATGGAATTAGAAGTACCATACCAAAAGAAAGATCCGTACATTCCCTCTCACGAGCGTAGAAAGCCCAAGAAGTATGAGGGTGGACAAGTAGAAGAGATACTCTCACTCATTCTCCACAAAGTCCAAGAACACGACATAGTGTTGTAAGAGATAAAAGAGTTCTCAATACTGAATCAGATGACTACTTCTCAATCCATATCTATTTAGCTACTAGAGACCCAAATGGGTCATATGTTATCTCGTCTCTACCCCAAACGAAAAGAGGAACTGCCTAGTGACACTAGGGCAAACCTCGTGAATCAAAATTAAGTGGGGACTTGTGTTTTGCCACGACGTTAACTAAGGCGCTTCTTGGGAGGCAACCCAAGTTTTATTTACTTTTCTTTTGTTTTTTAAATAATTGTGTGTTGATTTTTCAGGTTGAAGCAGGCTTACACCTAGTTGAGTTTGGGCTTTCAAAGTAAAGAGAACTCTTACATAGGAGAGTCGGGTTTTCCCAAAGTAGGTCTCATGAGATGGAAGCCTTTACATAGAGAAGTCCGGGTTTCTAGTAGCAATCTACATATCCAATGAACTAAGACATACTTGAAAAGGTATCTCCTAGTGTTGAAAAGCATTAATGAACTAAGATATGCTTGAGAAAGCATCTCCAAGTGTTCAAACACAATGAACTAAGACATGCTTGAGGAAGCATCTCCAAGAGTTCAAATACCTAATGAACTTAGACATGCTTAATAAAGTATCTCGTAGTGTTCAAGTTAATAATTGACTTAGATATGCTTGAAGAAGTATCTCATAGTGTTCAAAAGTAAAGAAGAGGAACTAAGATGTGCTTAAAGAAGTATCTCCTAGTGTTCCAATGTTTCAAAAGAGGGATAGTTCCCAACCAAGAAGTATAGTGATGAGGACCTAAAGTGGTACTTATTATGGATGGGATTGTGGGGTCTTATCCATGCATTGCACAAGTATGAGTTAAGGTTGTCTAGAAAGTGTTTATCTTATATGATATATGTTTAGGTAGGATTGTGCTATCATTTCCTTCCTTGTTATGATTGACTAAAGGTGAGAGATTCCTTTGTCTATGAGAAATAAGCTTAGGATGATATCCAAAGATGGTAAGTATTATTATGATAACCTAAAAGTTATACTTAGTGTGGGTGAGATTATGGGGTCTCATCCATGCATTGCACAAGTATGCTTTGAGGTTATGTGAAAAGTAGTTCTCTTATGATATGAAGGACTACGGGTTGACCAATGCTTATATTAGGCCTATGTTAGAGATTATGCCTATGACTATGTTGTTGTCTCTTATGCTTATAGTTTATGTTTTATAAAGCATCCCTTATGATTATGGCATATATCTTATGTTGACTAACCCTTATGTTATGCTCTTATAATGTTATATTAGCTATCATATTTAGTACATTTTATACTAACGCATACTCTTGCCTACATTCTTATCAAATGTAGGATCCGACGATCTTGAGTTCCATTCTCGTGGCTAGGTTCTTAGTAGGAGCAAGGAGTTGAAGACTTGGTGAGTCCTCGTAGTATGTTATGATAAAGCCACCATTTCCTTTATATCTTTATTTCATGTTTTAGACTATTTTATAGGATGTGTCTCAAGAGTTATTCAAAGTTGTTTCAGATGGTTCGAGACAAATGTTAAAGACTTCCACTTCATTTTATGAGACTTTAAATGTAAGGAAATTGTTTTGAATTTTCGCACTTTTCTATTATCTTATGTTATGATATGCTAAGTGGCTTACATTAAGCTAATTACATGATTTAAAGATGAATCCCCATGAACTCATGCATACCCTATGTTTTCCAAGCTATGATGATATAATGTGGATGCTTGAACTATGAAAGATAAATTTATGAAATTATGTATGTTCTTATGAAATTGATGTAAATGTTTTAAGGATTCTTGAGAGTAAAGTATCAATGTTGTTGTTATAGTGTTGTGAAATGATTTCTCATATACACATGAAAGCATGAATGTGAAAGGTTTTCTTACATAAATGATCCTAAGGCTGAAAGGTCTTCTCACCTAAAATGAATCAAAGTTAAGGAGTTATTCTGATAATGAGGCAAGAGGCGATTACCCATGACCTCCAATGCTCAGACAAGTGGCGATTACCTATGTCTTTAAATGATAAGAGAAGTTATGAATAATCAATATTCCATGGATTTGTGTTTAGCACTGAGTGGACAAGTGGCGATTACCCATGTCCCATAAACTTAGCATATCATATGTTATGATATGCTAAGTGGCTTACATTAAGCTAATTACATGATTTTAAGATGAATCCCCATGAACTCATGCATACCCTATGTTTTCCAAGCTATGATGATATAATGTGGATGCTTGAACTATGAAAGATAAATTTATGAAATTATGTATGTTCTTATGAAATTGATGTAAATGTTTTAAGGATTCTTGAGAGTAAAGTATCAATGTTGTTGTTATAGTGTTGTGAAAGGATTTCTCATATACACATGAAAGCATGAATGTGAAAGGTTTTCTTACATAAATGATCCTAAGGCTGAAAGGTCTTCTCACCTAAAATGAATCAAAGTTAAGGAGTTATTCTGATAATGAGGCAAGAGGCGATTACCCATGACCTCCAATGCTCAGACAAGTGGCGATTACCTATGTCTTTGAATGATAAGAGAAGTTATGAATAATCAATATTCCATGGATTTGTGTTTAGCACTGAGTGGACAAATGGCGATTACCCATGTCCCATAAACTTTGCGCCATCATAGATTGTGTAGATTGACATTAGCTAGTGGATCCACATAAGCTAGAAATTCATGGTCTTACCTTGGCAAGTAGGACACCCATTTTCGTTGTGAGGTAAACACCAGATTCTATATTAATAGCTCACATGGCCTTACATATCGATTTAAGGTAAATCTCCCACAAATAATGAAGTAAGGTTACTTTTAGAAGTATCTCATGAATACTTTAAAGATGTTAACTTGCATTGACGATGTTTTATGACTTATGTTTTATAACTCTTTTAATTCATATTTTAGCTTGGTCATTGCATATCATGAAAATATCCCATATTCAACATGATTTAATATGTTTTATGTATCACTATCGTACTTGGTACTTTGTTGTACTAACACATACTCTTGCCTACATTTCTTATGAAAATGTAGGGTCTGACGTTCCAAATTCTCACTTTCTTGGCTAGGGATCTCTTAGTAGAAGCTTGAAGATTGGTGGTACTCATGTTTCGAGGACCAAGCCTTTATTTTATGTTGTCTTTACATTTCAATTTTGAACTTGATGTATGGGATACGTCTCAATTAATCCTTTGTACTAGATGGTTTTGAGACATTGTTAGACTTTGCTTCATTTTATAAAACTCTTATGTTTTGAAATTGTGTTTTAAAGTCTCTCGATTTTGTATTATCTTTTATGATTTATGCTAAGTGGCTTGTATGGGGCCTCTCGGGGGTCTCATACGCCACGTTACACCTAGATGCTACCTTGGGTCATTACAAACTTGGTAATCAGAGCACAAGGTGTAAAAAGGTCCTAGGAAGTCTCATAAGCCACGTCGAGTAGAGTCTTGGTCATGAGTGTGAAGTGCGTCACATTTATGATTGAGAGGCTATAAGATATTTAGAAAACTCCACTTCTTTCATTACTATAAAGTCGTGTGATAGAGTTTAACTCAATAATGTATCTCTTCTAATCATTATCTGATGCTCTACAGGATATGGCCACTCGAATGGAATATGCTAGAAGGAATGCAGGAGAGAATGTGGAACAAGAAGCTCCTCCTGAAGCTCCTTAAGTTTCGGTTGACCCTTTGGCCAAGCAAGTGACTAATGCAGAGTTTAGGGCCACTTTTTAATTGTTGGCTCATGCCATGATGG
Organism: Solanum pinnatisectum; assembly: GCA_035578085.1. Classification (NCBI taxonomy): domain Eukaryota; kingdom Viridiplantae; phylum Streptophyta; class Magnoliopsida; order Solanales; family Solanaceae; genus Solanum; species Solanum pinnatisectum. The sequence continues at coordinate 101,367 of JAWPEI010000018.1, forward strand.
CCTAAGCCAATAAGAAGGTTGTGGCCCTCGTGAACCAAAATGTGGGTACGACGACACGACATCTAAAGTGAGGCATTTCACTAGAATGAATCCTCCGAAGTTTCATAATTCTAAGTTTGAGGAAGACCCCCAAGAGTTTATTGATTAGGTGTATAAGGTGTTGATGATCATGGGTGTGATACCGGTGGAAAAAGTGGAATATGCCGCTAATCAACTTAAGGGTGTAACTCAAATATGGTACAACCAATGGAAAGAAGAGAGAGCGAAAGATGTGTGTCCTCTTGATTAGGAAAAGTTCAAAGTTGCTTTCCTAGGTTATTTCCCGTTGAGATGAGGGAGGCAAAGGTGCTTGAATTCATCAACCTTCATCAAGGAAATATAAGTGTGAAGGAATATGCTTTGAATTTCACACAATTGTCTTGATATGCTCCTATTATGGTTGCCGATCCTAGTGCAAGAATGAGTAAGTTTATTTTGGGTGTGTCAAAAATGGTGGTTAAGGAATCTCATACCGCCATGCTTATCAATGATATTGATATTTCTCGTCTCATGGTTCATGCTAAACAAATTGAAGAGGAAAAACTTAAGAAAAGGTCTAAGGAGGCAAAGAGGGCCAAAAACCGGTGATGGTAACTTCTCACGCTCACGGTCCGATTGACATGGTCATTCTAAGTTCCAAAAAAGGTTTTTGGGTCAAGGTCAATTGTCCATCTTTCTCCACTTTTTCGGCTTCTTTTGTTCTTTTTTTTTGCTTGTTAGTGTCCTTTCTTTGCTCCTTAATCAACATACCTGAAAATCAAGGCTTTAACATCCGTTTATAGCATAAATTGGGCATTTGAGGACACTATAACTATCAAAACAAAGCCCTAAATGAGTCCAAATCTAGGACTCATCAATAGCATCGAGGATGTGATCACCTTTCCTTATGTCTGTCTTTTATGTTTTAGACCTTTGTATGGGCTGCATCCCAAAGGTTTATTCAGAGTTTGAGACAAGGTGTTATAGACTTCCACTTGTTTTTATAAAAGACTTCAATTGTATAAAAAACATTTTAAAATTTTCGCATCATTTATATTGCTTTATGTTATGATATGCTTAGTGGCTTACATTGAGTCATTTGGGGGTTCTATATGCCATCTTACATCTAGGGTGTACCCCTGGGTCATGACAAACTTGGTAATCAGAGCACAAGGGTTTAGAATGATTCTAGGATTGTCTCAAAACCACGTTTAGTAGAGTCTTGTTCGTAAGTGTGAAGCGCTCCATATTTATAAATGAGAGGCTATTGGATGTTTAGGAAATCTCACTTTTTCATTCTCTAAGTTGTGCCATAGAGTTTGGCTCTATTAGGTCTTTCTCCTAACCCGTGCCTTATGATTTTTAGGGTATGGCTAATACAAGCAAAAATGCTAGGAGGGATGAGGAAGGCGAAGTGGATCAAGAGGTTCCTCTCCAAGCTCCTCCTCAAGCTCCGATTGACCCTCTAGTTGAGAATGTTACCCATGTGGAGTTTAGGTTGGCTTTCCAAATGATGGCTCAAGTCGTGACGGCTTAAGTCAATAGAGAAGTGGTAGCTCTGGTGAATACGAACATGAATTCGGTTGCTTGAAGGGTTAGGATTTTGCTAGAATGAAACCTCCCGAGTTTCATGGCTCCAAAGTTTGAGAGGATCCTCAACAATATGTGGAAGAGGTTTATAAAATACTTGACATTATGGGGGTGACATTGGTAGAGAAAGCGGAGTTAGCCGCTTATCAATTGAAGAGTGTTGCTCAAGTATGGTATACTCAATGGAAGAACAATAGGCTGGTAGGAGCGGGTCACATAGAGTGGGAACTGTTTAAATTGGAATTTCTTGATAGATTCTTTCCCTGAGAGTTGAGGAAAACTAAGGTGGAAAAGTTCATTAACCTTCTTCAAGGAGGTATGAGTGTTCAAGACTATTCTCTAAAGTTTACTCAATTGTCCATGTATACTCCGTCTTTGGTGGCGGATTCAAGGGATATGATGAGTAGGTATTTGACGGGTGTGTCTAGATTGGTAGGAAAAGAATGTTGCTCGACAATGCTCCATGATAATATGGATATCTCACATCTTATTGTGTATGCCCAACAAATTGAGGATGAGAAACTCTGAGACAAGAATATGGAGGTGAAAAGGGCTAGAACTGGTGATGGGAATTTCTCTAATGCTAGATTCGATGGATATGGTCAACCTAGGACCCAACAAAAGCATTCCAATCAAGTTTCCCCCAATACTCATGGGTACAAACAAGAGAGGGTTTCTAACCCTAAGCCTCAAAGAGGGAGTAATAATGAATCTTCGTTGCTTAAGCCTACTTGCACTAAGAGTGGAAGGAAGCATTATGGTAGGTGTCTAGCCGTAAAGGATGGTTGTTATGGTTATGGTAATGGTGGTCACAAGATGAGAGATTGCCCAATACTTAGGGCTAAAGGGAGAGAGGCCAAGCAAGCTTCTCTTAGAAGTCCGGATTCCAATGCTCCTAAGCAAAACCATGTCTATGCACTCTGGTCTAGAGATGACCAAGGAAGCTCTTCGAATGAAGGCACGGGTATGTTGATAGTTTCCACTTAGATATAAATGTTTTATTAGATCCCGATGCTACTTCTTAGACATTGATGTTATCCTTTGTAGGGATGGGTTGCATTTTGTTAGACCTTTATTTATTTTACAACCCGGTAAGGTTATTATGAGTTATAGGTTGTGTCGCTTGGGATTGACTTGAAAGAGGTGGTACCTAGGGAATTAGTATAGGATTCCACCCAAGGGGGAGATGGTGTGCTTAAATAAAAAGGTGGTGGAGTGACCTTTTTGTGAGGGTTTTAGGTGGGGGTGCTACTTAGGAGGCTAAGGCCGAAGTTTAACAAAGATAGGGTGTCTAGCCCTAATCCTCGAAGAGGGAATAACGGTGGATCTTCGTTGTCTATGTCTATCGTGCTAGGTATGGAAAGAAGCACTAGGGTAAGTGATTAGCCAACACAAATGCTTGCTTTGTTTTGTGGTAAAATGGATGATAAGATTAGGGACTGTCCCTCAGTTGCCAAGAATGAGAGAGAAAATCGTCGACAGGCTCAACCAAATCTTTCATCCAGTTCTAGTTGAAGTCATAAGCAAAACAAATTCTATGCACTTGAGACTCATCACGAGAAAGAAGGTTCTCCCGATGTGGTTACCAGTATGTTGAAATTCTGCCAACTCGATGCTTAAGCTTTCCTTTACCCCATGGTGCCTTCTCTTTTGTGAAACCATATGTGGCTATGAGGTTTGATATTCTTCTGGATGTGCTATTAGATCCTTTTTCTGTCTCTACCCTAGTTGGTGATTCTATTGTGACTAAGAGGATTTATAGAAAGTGTCCCGTCTCCTTGTCCCATAGAGTCACTCATATTGATCTTTTATAGCTTGATATGGTAGATTTCGATATTATCTTTGTTATGGATTGGCTGTATTCATGTTATGATTCTATTGATTGTAGAACCCATGTAGTCAAGTTTAAGTTTCTGAATGAACCCATCTTAGAGTGGAAGGGGGGGGGGGGATTCTATTATAAGGGTCAATTTGTTTCTTGTCTTAAAGCTAGAAAGATGATTAGGGTTGCATATACCATCTTTTTTGGGTTAGGGATATCGATTTTGAGCCCCTACTCTTGAGTCGGTCCTCGTTGTTAATGAGTTTCTAGAGGTGTTTCTTGATGAGTTTCCCGATGTTCCTCCTAAAAGGGAAATAGACCTTGGTATTTACCTTTTCCCATATACGCAACCTATCTCTATTCCTCCTTACCGAATGGCTCCGGTAGAACTTAAGGAATTAAAAGAGCAATTGAAAGATTTGTTAGATAAGGGTTTCATCCCACCGAGTATCTCACCATGGGGTGCTCCAGTTTTGTTTGTTAGAAAGAAAGATGGTTCACTCCGTATGTTATGGACTATCGGCAATTGAACAAGGTTACCATTAAGAACAAATATCCTCTCCCAATGATAGATGATTTGTTTGACTAACTTCAAGGAGTAAGCTACTTTTCTAAGATTGACCTTCAGCTGGGTTATCACCAATTGAGGGTGAAGAAAGATGACATTCCGAAGACAGTTTTTTGAACTCGGTACGGTCATTATGATTTTTTGGTAATGTCATTTGGTTTGACTAAAGCTCCGGCGACGTTTATTAATTTGATGAATATGACATTTAGGAAATACCTTGACATGTTTGTGATTGTGTTCATTGATGATATATTGATCTATTTAAGGAGTGAAGACGAGCATACCGATTGTTTGAGGATTGTGTTGCACGTTCTCAAGGACCAACAACTCTTTGCGAAGTTTAGCAAATGTGAGTTTTTGCTAAGGTCATTGGATTTTGTTGGTCACATTGTCTCTTGCAAGAGTATTTTGGTAGATCCTATAAAGATGTATGTGCTCAAGAGTTGGCCTAGACCTCTATTCCCTTCGGATATTAGAAGTTTCTTGAGTTTGGCTGGTTACTATAGGAGGTTTGTTAAAGGGTTTTCTTCGATTGCCTCTCCATTGACGGTATTGACCTAAAAGAAGGTTATGTTCATATGATCTGGAGCATGTTAAAAGAGTTTCAAAGAATTGAAGGATAGATTTACTTCCGCTCTAGTGTTGACTCTACCGAAGGGAACCGATAGATTTGTTATTTGTTGTGATGCCTCATAAATTGGTTTAGTGTGTGTCCTTATGAAAAATGGGAATGTTATCGCCTATGCCTAAAGGAAATTTAAGATTCATGAAAAGAATTATCCTACCATGAACTTGAACTAGCGACAGTTGTTTTTGCCTTAAAGATTTGAAGACATTACTTATATTGTGTTGATTTAGATATTTTTACCGACCATAGGAGTTTGCAATATGTGTTTAAGTAGAAAGATCTAGATTTTCACCAAAGAAGGTGGCTTGAGTTACTAAAGGATTATGACATGAATGTTCTTTATCACCCTGGTAAAGCAAATATAGTGGCGGATTCTCTTAGTCGGTCATCGAGGGTAAGTGTTGCTCACATTGAGGATGATAACAAGGAGTTAGTTCGAGATGTTCATAGATTGACCCGATTGTGTGCTCAGTTAGTTGACTTTACAAAAGATGGAGTTATTTTTTCACAATAGTTCAGAATCATCTTTCGTGGCAGATGTGAAGTCCAAGCAAGGTCTTGATCCGATTTTCTTTGAGTTGAAGGAAGCTGTATGTTTATTCCAATTGCACATGCAAGTGTACGTGGTTGCTCAAGTAATATTGTAGCTCTAGGAGAGCCGGATTATCGAACCCAAAGGACTTGTCAATTAATTATTATTACTAAATTATACTAATTCTAATTATTTCTTTAAGGGGAGGATTTCAAAGATGAATATATACTAACTAAAATAAAGATAAAATAACTAAAAACAATTAACTAAGAAAAGATAGATTTCTCACACAATCAATGAATAAATCTATCTAAGATTACGTTTTAACTAACAATCTTGTTTAGTATGTATTTCATCAACTTATTTGATTATCTAGTTGTTGATTCACGGTGTTGATAATATAATCATGATCTCCCGACCTTTAACCATCTATCACAATTGACAGCCTAACTACATCGTTGAGTGGGGATAGACTGAACAAACTATGGAGCATTATGTTGTCTTCCCGTACTCGAGCCAAGCAAGGCACCTATGTATATCCCTATCCTAGACACAAATCAATTCAAGTGATATGCAATAAAATTTCATGCTCCTTATATTCCATGTTCTATCCCTATATTCCTCTCTCGAGTTCTAAAGAAGACAATAAATTTATTCTAATGGTAGCCAAGCATCAAAATAGTAATGACAAGAATATAAGAACAACCAATATGATAAATAATTATGCCGAATCAAAATCAGTAAACAATTATTTTGTAAGTAAATATAATCCAAAAACAAGTAGTTTAACTCCACATAGACATAGAGCAATTACAACGAATCATTCAAAGAAAAGATGTAACATAAAATTAATAAATAAAAGAAAAGAAAAGATAAAACCCTAGATCAAAAGTTATTTTCTACATTGTATCATCCTCATTTAATAATTATTCTTATGGACTATTTATAGATATAGAAAACCCTAAATAAAATAACTGAGTCTAAAACAAATTAGAATCCAAAACATAAAGGAATTTGATTCCGTGTGAAAATGTTTTCGTCCGGTGTGCATATTTGCACCGCCTTTCGTGGTGCTGCCTTCAGATTTTGCCACGTGGCACCTGAAGTCTATTCCAATTGAAGTTCTTCTATTGAACTTCATAAAAAATATATTATTATATTAAATTTAATCCATTAAGCTATCTGCTTGATTTTGTTCTTCAACCTTCCATCTTTAATTCATTAAGCTCCAAACTTCTTCATTTTGACACCAATTTAATCCTACAAATAAAATACACTATTAAGCACAATTTATAAAATTCATTCCCTAAAAGGACAAATATAAATAATAAATGTGAGACAAATAATGATTAAAAATATGTATTTTGACCTCACATCAATACCCCACACTTAAACTTTTGCTCGTACTCGAGCAAACATTAAAGCTTATCTCAAAAAATCATTGCTACAAACACAAGTACACTTCTCAATCATTATGCAAGATATACAAATAAACAACAAACCTCGAACTTCCTAACCTTAAGAAACTCATCAAATTTAAGCTTACTCACCTACTCTCATGAAAGGAAGCTAATAAAATCACCTATCTATTATGAAATAAGTGCCCTCACAAGAAGAAATAGTACGCACACTCAATTCAAAAGATTGAATATACATTAACGACTTAGCGTCAAAGAGCAGTCTTACATTCACACAAAATTCATTTGTATGTACAAAGAATCATAAGCTTGCCCATTATGTACATCTCTACTAATTAAGCATGCTTGAATAGAATCAAATATGACTTTAACGGGTAGTAATGTAGGCTGTGGGTAGGTACAAAACTATGTAATAGTGACTTACACTTCCTTAAGCACTTTGCATGTTAAGACTTTATCACCCATTATTTTTTTCTCTTTATTTTCAACCCTCCCTTCAAAAATTATTTCACAAGTAATTCTCATCATCTCAAGAATGCTTCAGTCATTTTTTCCAAATAATTTTTTTTTTTGAAAGAATATTTTTTTTTGTTTTGTGTTTTTCTTCTTTTTCTTCATGTCACATTCTTTCAAAGAGGGATTTTGAATCACTTTGTAGCTATCATTGATTACCTTTTTCACTAAACCATCCCTTTCTTTTCAAATTTAACAATTATATTGAGTCTATGCTACCGTGCTCAAGGAAGCAAGGTGCAAAAACTAGAGATTCAACAAAATAGTTAAGGGAAAAATATGGCTACCAACAAAAGGCTACAAGCTCAAAAGGGCTAAGTAGTGATATAAATAACTTAAAATACTAAACTTCACAAGACAAATCAAAGAAAACCTATTATCATCTCCTAAACAAGCAACACTTTTTATTTCACTTGACAAGTTCTAGACTAAGATGCAAAACATGGAATATGCAAATTCTCACCACACATGGCATAAGTATCAGTCAATATGGATCAATTCCACTTCTAAGAGAGACAAGATCATAAAAAACTAAAAAATAAAATAAGTTAATATACAAAGTCACAACCATGAACCTAGATGTCAAAGAGTTCGCAATTTCACTAGCAATCAAGTATTCACAAGAATGTACTACTCATAATTAGGCCCAAATAGCAAATATCACACAACTCAAAAGGGTCTTTTCTTTTCTCTCAAAAAAAATATTTAAAAATAAAATTTACTTACTAAAAAAATAAAAGATAATCGGTTTCAAAGGGACTATCCTCAGGAAAAGAACTGAAAATAAAAGCCAAGAAACCCATCCTAAAAAAAGATTCACTAAAATAGTAAATATTAGGAATTCATTCCCCCACCCCACACTTAAAACATGAAACTATCCCTAGTGCAACAATTCAATAGATAAGCTAAGAGTGAAAGAAAGAACTCCGTGAGGCCTCTAGGCCTAGTTAGTGACATGTTCTCTCAAATTTTTTTTTATCAAAGGTCGTACACACCCCATACTTACGCTCAAACATGCTCCTTTGCTTCAAATTCTTGGGTACTCAGCTTCCCCTAATCTGTAAAAACAAGACCTAAAGAAATAAAGTGACACAAATAAAATAAGATAACATAAGAGATAATTTTTTAAATGTATTTTCTTTTTAAATATTTTTTATTTTTATAAGCAACTTAAATAAATAAAACGAAAAAGTTTAACTTAGAAAACAATTAATTTCTAAGTCCTTGGCAGTGGCACTAAAAATTTGTTGCTTCCAACTGCACACGCAAGTGTACATGGTCCCGCAAGTAGTATTGTGGCCCTAAAAGAGCCGAATTATAAAACCCAAAGGACTTGTCAATTAATTATTCTTACTAAATTATACTAATTCTAATTATTTATTTAAGGGGAGGATTTCAAAGAAAAATATATATTAACTAAAATAAAGATAAAATAACTAAAAGCAATTAACTAAGAAAAGATAGATTTTTCACACAATCAATGAACGAATCGATCTAGGATTATGATTTAACTAACAATCATGTTTAACTTCAATTTCATTAACCTATTTCATTATCTATTTGTTGATTCACAGAGTTGATAATATATTTATGATCTCCCGACCTCTAACCGTCTACCATAATTGATAGCCTAACTACATCGTTGAGTGGAGATAAACTGAACAAACTATGGAGCATTACGTTGTCTTCCCATATTCGAGCCAAGCAAGACACCTAGGTATAAACCTATCCTAAACAAAAATCAATTCAACTGATATGCAAGAAAAATCACGATCCTTATATTCCACGTTCTATCTCTCTATTCCTCTCCCAATTTCAAAAGAAGACAATAAATTTATTCTAATGGTGGCCAAGCATTAAAATAGTAATCACAAGAATATAAGAACAACCAATATGATAAATAATTATGCCAAATAAAAATCACTTAACAATCATTTTGTAAGTAGATATAATCCAAGAACGAGAATCTTATCTTCACATAGACATAGAGCAATTACAACAAATCATTCAGAGAAATGATGTAAAATAAAATAAATAAAAGAGAAGAAAAGATAAAACCCTAGATCAAAAATTTATTTTCTACATTGTATCCTCCTCCTTTAATATTTATTGGCATGAATTGTTTATAGATATAGAAAACCCTAAATAAGATAACTGAGTCCAAAACAGATTAGAACCGAAAAACTAAAGTAATTTGATTCAATGTGAAATTGTTTCCGTCTGATGTGCATATTTGTGCCGCCTTTCGTGGTGCTACCTTCAGATTTTGCTACGTGGCACCTGAATTCTATTCCAATTGAAGTTATTCCTATGTTGCACTTAAAAAAATGTATTATTATATTAAATTTAATCCATTAAGTTGTCTGTTTGATTTTGTTCTTCGACCTTCCATTTTTAATTTATTTAAGCTCCAAACTTCTTCATTTGACACCAATATAATCCTATAAATAAAATACACTATTAAGCATAATCCATAAAATTCATGCTCAGAAAGGACAAATGTAAATGATAAATGTCAAGCATATAATGATTGAAAATATGTATTTTGACCTCACATCACGGTACTTAAGAAGTCTATAGAGGCTTTCTCCTAAGGAGAAGATGGTGTACTTAGATATCAAGGTCGTTTGTGTGTTCCTTATGCAGGTGATTTGAGTGAGCAGATCTTGTCAGAAGCCCATAGTTCTCGATATTCCATTCACCTGGGAGCCACAAAGGTATACCATGATTTGTGGGAGGTCTATTGGTGGAATGAGATGAAGAAAGATCTTTCGAAATTTGTGGCTAAATGTCCTAACTGTCAATAAGTGAAAGATGTTCATCAAAATTTGGGAGGTTTATCTCAAGATATTGGCATTCCTACTTGGAAGTGGGAAGATTTGAACATGGGTTTCATTGTTTGTTTACCACGCACTCGGCGACAACATGACTCGATTTGGGTTATTGTAGATTGATTTAGGAAATTGGTTCATTTCATCCCTGTCAAGGTTTCTTATTCGGTGGAAGAATATGCTAGGTTATATTTGAGGGAAAAGCTTAGGTTTCATAAAGTTTCCCTATCCATTATCTCCGATCATGGTACCCAATTCACTTCTCAGTTTTGAAAATATTTTCAAAAGGGTCTTGGCACTTGTGTTAAGCTAAGTACAACTGCCTAATTTGTGCCATAACCTGATGCTAAAACCTTGATTTTCAGGTAAATAGATTAAAGAGCAAAGCAAGGACACTAACAGGCAAAAAGGAATAAAACAAATTGAAGAAGTGAAGAAAGGCGAGCCTGATGATTGCCAAGAGAACTTGGCAAATCACCAAGTGGCTATTTTGACCGTCTAAAGTTCCAGTGTGCCAGCCTTGAGGGAAGAAACCAAGTTAGCGACAGGAATAGGGCAGCCGGTGAATTGCCGAGCAATTCCGCGATGCAAAGAGTGATCGCCCAAAGTTACAGGACTTGTGGATGTTGAGAGTCAACGCAAAAAGGCGATAGAAGAGCAAAGGAAGGTTTACCAAACTACTAAGAGAACCCGACTTAACTAGCCTAATGGCCCTTCGTGGGTTATTTTTGGTTACTATTAATTAGATTTTGAACTATTAATTTAGGAGTTCTCTTTTCCAGATTTTAGCTTACTACCATTTTAAAATAGTTTCTTAGTAGACTTGAGAGTTTTTGAAGATTCAATTAAGAGATTTTGCAAGTGTGTTACTGATACTCTTCAATTTTGAGCATTGTAAAGGTTTAATTACTCTTAATCAGTTGATGGATAATCGAGTTTGTAATCGTTTTTACTGTTTTATGATGTCTGGCTAAAACCCCAATTCTTGGGGTGTGATAATGTGATTGTGGGTTGAATTAGTTTATGGGAATTTATAATTACTAGTTTATATGCTATATTGATGTGGGTTTAATCATTAGCTAAGGTTTAATTTATGAATTGTAGTTGCAAACACATTTCTAATTTTATGTTCTTAGCTTTCTCGAGAGAGATGTTTTAGAACCAAGGCTATTGATTAATGGTTTGTAGGTATAGGGTTGAGCTGGGTTCAGCTCGAGAGAGTGAATCCCAAACCCAATCCTACCCATCTAGCTCGAGAGAGTGGATGAACTAAGGTGTGGTTTGTTCTTTATTACTATACTTGTTGATGTTTGAAAGAAATCACTTGATGTGAGGTAGTTGTTCGAGAGAAAGCTATCTCTCTCATAGTCTAGCCTACCCACTGATTTGTAGTTGTTTACTAGTAGTTTCAATTACCCTTATATTGAAATTTGCCTATAATCGATCACATCTCGAGAATTCCTTTCCTTATTGTTATTTCAAATTGCTGGTGACTGCATTGTAGTTGATAATTGCAAACAAAATCCCCCATCTGACACTTGTGTAAACCCTTTTTAATTTATTTCATGTATATTTTGATAATGTTCGTTCCCATAGCTAGTTAGATCACATTTGTACTTCTTAATTGAATTTGAACACGTACCGCTCCCTGTGGAATTCGACCCGAACTTATTTGTTGGGTTATACATCTCTTAATGATTGTTTACACCTAGAATTGGATGAGGTGTGCATGAAATGTTAAATCAAAATGGCGCTGCTTCCGGGGAGTGCTGTTGTTTAAAATCTTTTATTGAAGTTGAATTGTGATCTTTTTATGATGTAGTTAAGTCGACTTACTTTGGTTTTTGTTTTGTATTGCTTATACTGAACAAATGAGGAGATGAGCGTGAACAGAAGTAATGGTAGCCAAGTGGGCCACCAAGACGACATTGGGAACCTCAATGAGGTCAATGACCTAATCCAAGTTGGTGGTGTTGGGGCCATTCGTTTACCTCCCGCTGAAGGAAACGTTGTTTTCACATCACAAGCACAATGCTTCATCTCCTACAATTGAAAGGATTATTTGGGGGGTTGGCTCAAGGATCCCCATGAGCATATCAGGAACTTTGTGGATGTCTGTGGACCGTTCTCATTTAAGAACATATTGCAAGAGTCGGTCCATCTCAGGTTGTTTCTGTTCTCTTTGATGGGTGAAGCTACTAAATGGTTGGTTGAATTACCGAGGGACTATATCACCTCTTGGGAAGAGCTGACCACCACATTTCAAGTGAGATTCTTTCCCTCATCGAATATGATAGCTCTAAGGGATGGCACCCAAGGTTTCAAACGTTTGGAAGGTGAGGCAATCCATGAGAAATGGCTGAGTTTTAAGAAGCTGGTGCTTCAGTACTGAACTCATGGACTTCCAGATAATGTGCCGTTGCAACATTTCTATAGGAGCCTTGATTCAGTAAATAAAGGAGTGGTTAATTAACTCTCACTGGTAGTACAATGCAACAACCATATGCAGTGGAGTCCCAACTCCTTGATTGTATGACCAAGATCAACAGGGCATTGTACATCGTGAAGACCAAGTCTTTTCTCTCACTTATAAAAGGACAAAAAAGCAGTTCGAAAAGGATCAATAGAGATACCCAAACATGGCCAAAATGATGACCCAATAGGATATCTTGGCAAAAAATATCATAGATGTTGGTGCAAATAGTTTTAATATTGTGGGTGTTGGTGGAATAAACCCCAATGAAGCAAAATTTGAAGCAATGTACAATGAAGAAGTGGACTTCCTAGCCAATCAAGGAAGAGGTTATCGTGTAAACTACCCAAGACCGAGTGAAAATCAAGGATAGAATAGAGATGAGGGCGGGAGAGACCGTGATAGAGATTGGCGTGATCGAAACGCCACTTGGAAGGAAAGGGAGGGTGACAAAGATAGGTGTGTCCATCCCCATGAGCGTCAAGCCCAAAGAATCTGAAGGTTGTCATATGGAAGATATGCTCTCACGCATTCTCAACAAAGTTGAAGGGTCAGACAGAGTGTTGAAAGATATGAAAGATGATGTCTCAACTTTCAATCAGATGTTGACCTCTCACTCAGTCTCTATTAAGCAGTTGGAGACCCAAATGGATCAAATTTCTTCACATTTGAATCCAAGACAACAAGGGGGATTGCCTAGTGACACAATGGAAAACCCCAAAAATAAAGCTTGATTTAATCTCCTTGTCGTGCCACGAAGTTAACTAAGGCGCTTCTTGGGAAGCAACCCAAGTTTTCAATGCTTTAGTTTTGATTTTGAATAACGGGTGTTGATTGTCCAGGTTGAAAAGATAAGAGTGATGGAAAATGAGTAAGTTGGTGAGCTAAAAGTCCATTTGGTGATTGGCTAAACAGGTCAGCGAGCCCCGACTTGGACCGCCGTTGGAACCACTAAGCTTGAAGGGGCATTCTGTAAAACTTATTGGACTAAAAACATAATCGGTGACTCGCTGAACAAGTGGGCGAGCCCGACTTCATCCATCGTTGGAACCCATAAAATTATTGATGGTTCTATAAAACTCGATGAGGAAAATACCACTCGGTGCATCACCGAGTTGTTTGGCATGGATGACTTACTCTATCGAAGATGCCGCAATCTGAAAGGTTTTAAAGGCCAAACAGTTTAAAATTTCAAATTCATTCATACTCTCTCATGTTGAACCCCGTCACTCTCACCCGAACTTTAAATCTTCAATATTTTTATTGGTTTTACCTATTTTTCTTGTGTGAAATGGTGTTTGGAATTGGAAATCTTTGTCGCCTAGGTTTTTAACTTCTAAATTCACATACAGGTTAGTTTTCCAAACCCCGTACTTTTATTTTGTGGTTAAACTCGAATGCGATAGGTAAATGTATGTTGATATGTGTTGGGTAATTGCTTTAATTGTATTTTATGCATCGGATTGCCCGTAATTTGTTTGAACTTGTGCCTAAATGCTTAAATCGATTGATTCTCGTGTTTTATGTGTTAAAATTGGTTCTAAATTGTTGAGTTGTGGTAATTTTGTAATGGGTCTAGTTGGCTGAAGTCTAAGTTACCCCGAGTTGTGCTAAATAACGTAATTTACCCAATGATTGAGCGTTTGGTGTCATTTTTAAGGGCAAAAGGCGTTAAATGACCAATTTTGGACAAATCAAGGGAAGTCTGAGTACCCCGAGGGCATGGGTAGTATGGGTCTAGTGCTAGTTAATTAGTTTATGTGTTTGATTTTGACTTTGGGGGATGCGGGTTTGATTTTGAAGTTTCGGGTTAAAAATAAGCACGTTCGGCCGTTTGGTGAGCTTCATCAAGCTCATCGAGTAGTCCGACAGTTTGCCAAAGTCTCCTTCAAGTTGATTTCATTCTGTAACTTTCAGCCAGATATCTATGCTTATCAAGTTCACTCATCAACTCCCCGAAAGGTCTCTTTGATCGCTCTTTCTGCGCCTCTAACCCCTAAAATACACTGTAATATTCGACGGGCAAGTCCAAGATCGTCAAGTGATGTCGGAGATTCACCGAATGGCCTTGAACATCGCCGACATGCCTTAATTTTGAATTTTTTTATCTGGTACTTTTGCCATGCCCGATCTGGCTTGCCTAAGTGACTCAGCAACTCGCCGATTGGCTTGCGACTCTTTCTGCAACTCTAATTTCTGCATTTTTCTTGGACTATTTCTAACACCTTTCTATGTATTTTGTAGATATGGCTAGACCCAAAGAGTCCGAAAGACACATGCCACCCCGCAAGCAGGCAAGAGGAGTTATAACAAATGAGGATACAAATACATCCCAGCCCAAGGTAGCTAAGCTCCCTACCGAGGGAGAAAAAGGCAAAGGTAAGGGCAAGACACCCGTGGTAGAGTCATCGTAGGTCAGCTCTGATAGCTAGGGAGTCTATGCAACTCACATACCTTATTAGACACTGAGGGAGAACCCCATGATTCTCAGGCTTCCATCTTTGAGCCCGTGGATGACTAACTTTTACTTGCCCGTAGAGCAAAAAATTGCTCCAAGGGATTCATGATTCGTCTATCATCCGGGTGCCTTAGGCTCCTCTCCCAGCTTCAGATCAGACTGTGGTCCTAGCGCCACCTGTACAGGGTCCTCATCCCCGGTCTCTCAACAGACTAAAGGACGAGGGACTGAGGACTATCATTGAGGAGAAGAGCTTTTCCACAGATGGTGTAGTGGACATATATTCGGAGATATGGAGCACCCTTAAGTACCACAGGTTCCAGCTCTTCACTAAATCTCGGGGTCCCTACATCCCTAATTGGGTCCGGGAGTTCTATTCAGCCTACAGAGCTTTGGTACCACAAGGCAAGATAAAGGCTAGCACCTTCAAACCAATGGATTATGTGGTTGTCCGGGGGAAGAAGTTAAAATGTGATAGTGATGATATAAATTCTGTCTTGGACTGCACTTACAACTTTGCAGATGACTACCAGAGTATGATCAAGAAAACGACATTGGGAGATATGAAAAGTGTGTTAGCTCTTCTCCTTTCTAATAGTATCCCTAGGTGGATTAAGGCTGGAGTGCCAATAGACAATAAAGACCTTACTATGGCAGAGAGATATTGGTTCGGGTTTATTAGTAGCACAATCATGCCATCCCAGAACGAGTCCATCCTCCACCACACGAGGGCGGCCTATCTTGGATCCATTATTTCTAGGAAGAGACTAAATGTAGTTGTGATAATTGGGTAAGAGATGACCATGAGGCCAAGTAGCACCAGACATCTCTTTCATTTCCAGTGTTTATCACCGAGCTATTCAGAGGGGCCCGTGTTCCACAAGATGAGAAGGTAGATGTGGAAGTGACTCCCACCTCCTCTACTGACATCCAGTGGATTGAGGTAGAGTACCTAAAGAATAAGGTTGAAAGAAGGAATACAGCTCTGGTGGATACATCCCCGCTGGTTGATATTGAGAAATTCTGTAGAGGCAATATTGCCTACTCTGGCTACTGGGCCTTCAAGTATTTCTGGATCTGTCCTCTCTGTGACTCTGATTTCTTATGATGCTCCCCTATCTCCTAAATCTGCTACTAGCACTGCTGCATCCCGACCTCCACACACCCAAGCCATGCTGCTATGGATGGGGCACCTAGCCCATTTTTCTGATGTGCGTGCATCTAGGCTAGAGGTAGTGGTTCCCACAATGATTAAGAGAACTCTCACTGATGCATTGGTACCTCTCAAAGATTCTATTGATGCCCTCACGGTGAGGATAGAAGTGTGTGAGAGAGATCAGAGAGCTACTCATGAGGTGACGTACTTAAAGGCCGCGATTGTGGAGTTGAAGAAGGATGTGGACCAGCTGAAGTCCACTGATATGTCTCTAATTTTTGGGACTGTGGAGATCCCTGATGACCTGAGCACTGATATTCAAGCATGTTCTGATGTGCCTCTGGCAACCACTGGAGATGAGGTTAGAGATGATGATGCGGCTGCAGAGTCCGAGGCTGAGATAGATGAGGAGCAACTTGGTGTTCA
The DNA here is from genome assembly GCA_035578085.1 of Solanum pinnatisectum. NCBI lineage: Eukaryota > Viridiplantae > Streptophyta > Magnoliopsida > Solanales > Solanaceae > Solanum > Solanum pinnatisectum. The sequence continues at coordinate 117,800 of JAWPEI010000018.1, forward strand.
AGAGGAGACCGTGTTTGAGGGTTTGATTGAGGTAGAAAAGGCTATGGTACATGTTGTTGTTAAGACCTCCTTAAGGGATACTTCTATGGCAGGTTCTAGTGCTGCTACAACTCATGAGACATTGGGTACTGATGCCTAACCTCAGAGTGTTACTCCGAGCACTGATGCCCCGACAAATGGAGTGACTGACTAGACAGGATGGCATATTTACTCCCCCCCCTCTCTGTTGTTTTTACTGATTATTCTTGTTTTAGTTGCATTTGAGGAGAACTACTTCTGTTTGTGGGTGGGGTGAGGTATTTCCATACCTACCTCTTGTGATTCTATTTTGTTTGTGAATATGGGGTTTTGTTCATCTATATATGTGTTTTGATCTATGATCTTATGGATGTTTTAGCTTATGGCCCCTTGTTTTGAACCTAATTTTAAAATTTTCGCCAGATCTTTTGTTTGTGACTGTGGTTGTTCTTGTGCGAATTTGAGTATCGGTTGTAATCAATACTGATTATTCGAATAGTTTTCTTAATTGAACAAAATGAATGTACAGCTACGATGAGGTCAATGAAGTTCCATAGACAATGTGTGAACTTTTAGCATCTCGTTGTGACTAGCCGGTTATCAAATGAGTCTATTATGATGAACATTGCACACTAGCTAGAAGGTGTGGAGTCTTGTTTGATATTTGTGTCAATGCCTTGTGTGATGAGATTACTTTGAACATTGTGTGTGATGGCACCTAGAATTTGTCTTGTTGGTCCGGTTGACTTAGTGATGTATGCATTGAAATGATCATAGGCAATAATTTTGAAGAGTGAAACAATTTGACAATATATCTCTTTTGTGGCCAACCTTGTGAGATGTGTGAACCTTTCTTGCACCCTCTTGAGCCTAACCCTTTTCTTGGAAGAAACTTGAACAATTGTGACCTCTCTTTATCTATTCACCCATAACTTTCATGAAGTGTGGTTTCTTCGAATAGCCAACTTAGGCCAAAAGACTAAGTTGGGGGTGTGGTGAAAAGAGAAGGAAAGTCAAGAAGTGTGAAAAATTCCCCTTTGAGTAATGATATTGAAAAATATGGAACCCCTCCATGTCAGAAAAAGAAAAGAAAAGAAGAAATCGAAGAAAAAGAATGAAAAAGTTGTGAAACAAAGTAGTGGAAGTTGCAAAAGAAATGGGGTATCCAGTAATTCATGTGAAGTTGAATAATGGGGTGGATGATGAGCATGATTTAAATGTTAAAGAAAAGGAGGAAAAGTGATGTTCAGACCACACTTCATGAAGGTAGAAGCCACTAAGCCTAAATGACCATACCTTGACTCTCAGCCCCGTTACAAGCCTTGGAAAGACCTTTATGATCTTAAGTGATCTGAAGCGAATATTAATTGGAAAATAAGGGCAAACCTATGGGTGAAGTCATGCATGTGCTCATCTTTATGAGTGTGATAGTCGTACGTGATTCTGGAACCTTAAATTGTTGAAGAAGTTTGTGTGAATATGGAATCATCTTTGTTTTGAGGGCATTTAAGTACCTTTGTTGAGCTTGAACTTGCATTTTAAGAAAGTATTATGAAATTGAGCATCATTGATAATGGTGAGTCACAATTTGAATCTTGGAGTGCACAATTGATCATTACATGAGTAAGTTGAACCTCGTTGTGTGCATTCATGTTGAGTCTTATGCAACACTGTCTGAGACATCCTTTTGAACTGCTGATCTTGAGTTTTACTTGAGGACAAGCAAAAAGTTGGGGGTGTTGATGAGTCCGAGATGTGGACTCATTTTGGGGCTTTGTTTATATAGTTTTAGAGTCATCAAATGCCTAATTTAAGCCATAAACTTATGCTAAAACCTTGATTTTTAGGTATATATGGATTGAAGAGAAAAGAAAGGACACTAACAGGCAAAAATGAACAAAACAAACTGAAGAAATGAAGAAAGGCGAGCTTGATGATCGCCAAGAGCACTTGGTGAATCGCCGAGTGGCTATTTTGACCGCCTAAAGTTCCAATGTGCCTGCCTTGAGGGAAGAAACCAAGTCGGCAACAAAAAAGAGGCAGTAGGCGAATTGCCGAGCAGTTCTACGATGTAAAGAGTGATCGCCCAAAGTTAGAGAACTTGAGGATACTGAGAGCCAATGCAAAAAGGCAATAGAAGAGCAAAGGGTTGTTCGCAGAAGCACTCGGCGAACAAGACATACCTTGCTTAATGGCCCTTCGTGGCTTATTTTTGACGACTATTAATTAGATTTTGAAGTGTTTATTTAGGAGTTCTCTTTCTAGATTTTAGCGTACTACCATTTTATAATAGTTTCTTAGTAGACTTTAAGAGCTTTTGAAGATTCAATTCGGAGATTTTGTAAGTAGGTTACTAATTTTCTTTGATTTTGAGCATTGTAAAGGCTTAATTACTCTTACGCAATAGATGAATAATCGATTTGGTAATAGTTTTTACCTTTTATGATGTTTGTATAAAACCCAATTCTTGGGGTGTGATCATGTGATTATGGGTTGAATTAGTTTATGGGTATTGTTAATTATTAGTTTAAATGCTATATTGAAGTGGGTTTAATCATTAGCTGAGGTTTAATTTATGAATTGTAGTTGCAAATGCAGTTTTAATTTTGTGTTCTTAGCTTGCTCGAGAGAGAGGTTTTAGAACCAAGACTATTGATTAATGGTTTGTAGGTATTGGGTTGAGCTGGGTTCAGCTAGAGAGAGTAAATCTTAAACCCAATCCTACCCATCTAGCTCGAGAGAGTGGATGAAGTAAGGTGTGGGTTGTTCTTTATTGCTATGCATACTGATGTTCGAAAGAAATCACCTGATTCGAGGTAGTTGTTTGAGAGAAAGCTATATCTCTTATAGTATAGCCTACCCACTAATTTGTAGTTTTTTTTTTAGTAGTTTCAATTACCTATATATCAAAATTTTCCTATAATCGATCACATCCCGAGAATTCCTTTCCTTATTGTTATTTCAAATTGTTGGTCACTACGTTGTAGTTGATAATTGCAAACAAAATACCCTATCTAACATTCGTGTCAACTTTTTTTAATTTATTTCATGCCTTTTTCGATAGTGTTTATTCTTATAGCTAGTTAGATCACATTTGTACTTCTTGATTGAATTTGAACACGTACCGCTCCCATTGGGATTCGACCCCAACTCATTTGTTGGGTTATATGTTGCTTAATGATCGTTTACACCTAGAAATTGATGAGGTGTGCCTGAAGCGTTAAATCAACAATCCAAACTTTGGAAGATATGTTAACAATATGCATAGTTGAGATCAAGGCTAACTGGGATGATCACTTTCCTCTGATTGAGTTTGCGTACAATAATAGCTATCACTTAAGCATTGGTATGGCTCCATTTGAGGCTCTGTATAGTAGGAGTTGTAGATCTCATATAGGTTGGTTTGAAGTGGGTGAAGTTGCCTTGATAGGTCCTGAATTGGTACATGAGGCTATGGAGAAAGTTCGGCTCATTGGAGAAAGGTTGAAAATGGCTGAAAGTCTAAAAAAGTCTTATGCCAATGTTAGGAGAATAGATCTTGAGTTTGAGGTAAATGATTGGGTCTACTTGAAAATTTCACCCATGAAGGGTTTAATGAAGTTTTGTATCAAAGGAAGCTTAGTTCCTAATATTTGGGCCCATATCAGATTTTGAGGTGAATTGGTAAGGTTTCCTATGCACTTGATTTGCCTAATGATTTTGCATCAGTACATCTAGTTTTCCATGTCTCCTTGTTGAAGAAATATGTTGGGGATCTGACATCTATAGTTCCCTTAGAAGTATTGGGGTCCATTAGACAATAGGGTAGCTACTAATAATATGGATTGACACCAAGGGTCAAACCACCTAGGTTTTATGCATGTATGACTTCATCAAAGTTGGATAGCTCTATCTTAAGGTTTCTAAGAGTTGGATAGACACAGACTAAAAGTATTCTATGACATTCCGAAAATTTGTAGACTAAACTAGAACTAAAACGAAAGGGTAAGAGTCAAGGAAGTGGGCAAGGGCCAAGGGAGAGGACCAAAGCAATCCACTCTCCCCTAGACACTGCCCTAGTGACCACGACAACCACCACAGCTCGTGGAGGGGACCACGACTTGTGGTGTGGTCCGTGGTAGCCTAGGCAATGAGCTCCCCAAAAGTGCCTAAAAATAAGCTCTCCTTCACGAGCCACTTCATGGCTCATGGCGAAGAGCACAGCTCGTGGGAAGGCTTATGGAGAAGAGTTAGGGGTGTGAGGGTGGTGAGCAAGTAGCCTAGCCACTGCCTCAAGGTCCACAAGAGGGACCACGGCTCGAGGCTAGTTCCACGACTCATGGTGCCCCTCATGGGATTGCCTTGGGCTTTTGGGCAAAAAGGCACAATGTACCAAGCCACTGCCTCAGGGCAGGTGACTTAAATGAGGGGGTATATTAGGAATTTCCTTTTTAAGCTCTATCAAAGTGAGGTCATTTTGTATTATTTTTCTACAATTATATAAGGCATTTTAAGTCAAAATACACCCAATTACTTCATATTTTCCAAACACCCAAAGATTTTCCACAAAGTTCATCTTCTACGCAAAATTTCTCTCTCGAAAACTCAAGGAAGAAGAGGAGTAAAATTGGAGCTAAGGCTTGAATAATCATGGCTATTTCACTCAATTTCTTTGAAGAATAATTACTAAGGTATGGTAGTCTTTCATCCTTGGATAATCTTTATCCAAGGATTCCCTCCAAATTCAATTTTAAAACTAGTGATTTCCCCAAAGTTAGGGTTTGTCTTCAATCTTGTGGGTTCTTTCCAAAGACGTTTTTAATGGGTGATTTATGATGGATTATGATTGAATTGATTAGTTATTGTTGATTTATGATGAATTCCCCCAAGAACCCATGAATTCCCCTACTTTTCCAAATTGGATCTAAAAGTGTGGGTTAATTGTACAAAGAGGGGTATTATGAAACTATACTTATAGTATTGATAGTAATTGAATCATGTTATCATTCATGTCTAATGTAGTAATTCTAGATATGTTGGTTGAATGTGATCTATGGTCCTTGAAGGGCAAAGCATGAGAACTATGTATGTTTATGAGGTTAATGTATTTGCATTTAGATTACTTTGAGAGTAAAAGTGAACATTGTGATGACCTAGTTGTTGTGTTGGTTGGATGATTATGTTCATGTACACACTTTTGGTTGAATATGATATGATGCGAAAGGTTTGTCACATTTAGTGATTCTAAAGTTGGAAGACTACTCTCACCTCTTGAATCTATGAGCTATAGTATGAATTAAGTTGGATTGAGTGTCAAGACACCCTTCAATTAATATACACTTATGTCAAGACTTAATATGTAATCTATGGGAATTAATGCTTAGCACTGAGTGGATATGAATATGAGATAGAAGTTTATACGATAGTTGAGTCCGGTTTCCCAATGAAATCTTTTACACTAGTTGAGTCCGACTTTCCAAATGGGTTCCTTATACACTAGTTGAGTACGGGTTCCCAAAGTAGTTATCTCATGAGATGGAAACTTTATACCTTAGTTGAGTCCGGGATTCTAGAAACAATCTCTATATCCCAAAAACTATGTGCCCACATAGGTCTTTAGCTAGTGGATCCACCTAAGCTAAGAGTATAGCTATACCTTAGGCAAGTAGGACAACCCATTTTCGGCGTGGGGTAGACACCGAATTCCATGTTTAGCTCACATGGTCTATGTCGGTTAAGGCTAATCCAACTATGATAGTATGAACAAGAATATGAATCATGAACTATAGTTACTTAAGAAGCTTTCCTTAGTATGGGTAGGATTATGGGATCTTACTCATGCATTGCACAATGATACTTTGAGGGTATTTATGGTAAGTTTCCATTATGATATGATAGTCTACATGTTGAATATGCTATGTCGCTTGCTTTTACACTAATATTAATGATGAATCTTAAACTTGGTAAAGTGCATGGTTTTTAACTAAAATGTCCCTTTTTGCATGTTTTCAATGATTTCTTGCATGACTATCATACTTAGTACATTTTTGTACTAACCCATATTTCTTCTACATTTTTTATAAGTGTAGGGCCCAGTTCTTGAGGTGATCTCCTTCTTGATCAAAGCTTGGATTGGCTATTCTCCTTCCTTATTGGTGAGTCCTCATGGTTCGAGGATGGATGATGACTTTCTAGTTTCATTTCTTATACTTTCATTTGGGAACTATGTTGTAAGTGTTGTGACCTTATTTGATATTCGATTGTAGTAGATTGCTAATTGAGACAAGTCTAGACTTCCGCTTGCTTTTATGAGAAATTTTAAGGCTCGAAATGTGTTTTTTTTACTCTTCATTGTTCTTTAGTTATGTTATGATATGCTAAGTGGCTTACATGGTGCCTTTCGGGGTCCTATGTGCCATGTTAATTCTAGGGGGTATCCTTGAGTCGTGACAGACTTAGTAATCAAAGTAAAAGGTTTAGAATGATTCTAGGATGATGTCCCATAAACCATGTCTAATAGAGTCTTGTTCATGAGTGTGAAGCGCACCACAGTTATGGGTGAGAGGCTATAAAATGTTTAGGAAATATCACTTCTTTCATTATTCTTGAGTCATACCATAGAGTCTAGCTCTATAAAGTCCCTCTTTTAACCCTTCTCTTGTGTCTTCAGGAAATGAATACACGAAGGGCTAATGCTAGAAGGGCGGAGGAGGAGAATATGAATCATAGAATTCTTCAAGGTAATCAAGCTCCACAAGCTAACTAAGCTCTGGTTGATCCCGTGGTGGAAAATGTTACCCATGTGGAATTTTGATCTACTATCAAATTGTTGGCTCAAGTTGTGACAACTGAAGCCAATAGAGAGGTGATTGCTCCTATAAACACTAATGTGAATTCTGCTTCTACTAGATTGAGGGATTTTGCTAGAATGAACCCTCCCATGTTTCGTGGTTCCAAAGTGGGAGAGGATCCTCAAGAGTTTTTGGAAGTGGTTTATAAGATAATTGATGCCTTGGGGGTGACTTCGGTAGAAAAAGTGGATTTAGCCGCTTACCAATTGAAGAGTGTGGCTCAAGTATGGTATACTCAATGGAAGAACAATAGGCTGGTAGGATCTGGCCTAATAGATTGGGAAGTTTTCAAGTTGGCGTTCTTTGATAGGTTCTTTCCCAGAGAGTTGAGGGAAGCTAAGGTAGAATAATTTGTTAACCTTTGCCAAGGAGGTATGAGTGTCCAATAATATTCTCTAAAGTTTACCCAATTGTCCAAGTATTCTCCGGCTTTTGTGGCGGACTCAAGGGATATGATGAGTAGGTATTTGACGGGTGTGTCTAGATTGATGAGAAAAGAATGTCGTTCGACAATGCTTTATGATAATATGGATATCTCACGTCTCATGGTGTATACTCAACAAATGGAGGAAGAGAAACTCCAAGAAAAGAATAGGGAGGTAAAAAGGGCTAGAACCAGTGATGGGAATTTCTTCAATGCTAAGTCCGATGGATAAGGTCGAACAAGGTTCAAACAAAGGTTCTCCAACCAAGGCTCCTCTAAAACTCCCCCCAAGGGTCAACAATGATTGGGTCTCCAACCCTAAACCTCAAGGAGGTAATAGTTGTGTTTCTTATGTTGTTAGGCCTAATTGTGCAAAATGTGGTAGAAAACATGATAGCAAGTGCTTAGTTGGCTCGGATGGGTGCTATGGTTGTGGGAAGAGTGGCCACAAGATGAAAGATTGTCCTATGCTCAAGGTTAAGGGAAGGGAAGATAAACAAGCTCCTCCAAATGGTTCCAACTACAATGCTCAAAAGCAAAATCGCTTTTATGCTCTTCAATCCTGAGGTGACCAAGAGAGCTCCCCGGATGTGGTGACCGGTATGTTAAAAGTCTTCTCTATTTATGTATATGCCTTGTTAGACCACCGTACCACTTTTTCCTTTGTTACACCTTTTGTGGCCATGAAGTTTGAAATATTCCCCGAAGTGTTAGTAGAACCTTTTTCAGTTTCTACCCTGGTTGGTGACTCGATGGTGGCTAAAAGAGTCTATAGAAGTTGTCCCATTTCTTTGACCCATAAAGTTAGCTTGGTGGATTTGGTAAAGTTAGACATGTTAGACTTTGATGTGATCTTGGGTATGGATTGGTTGCATGCATGCTATGTCTCTGAGATTGTAGGACTCAGGTGGTTAAATTCCAATTTCCAAATGAGCCTATTCTAGAGTGGAAGGGGGAAAATTCTACCCTAGAGGTAAATTTGTTTCTTGTCTCAAACCTAGGAAAATGATCTACAAAGGGTGTATTTACCATCTTGCTAGGGTGATGGATGTTGAGTATGAAACCCCTTCTCTAGAGTAGGTTTCGATAGTGAATGAGTTTCCAGAAGTTTTCCCCGATGATTTGCCCAGTATTCCTCCCGAGCGGGAAATAGATTTTGGCATTGATCCTTTATCGGATACTCAACCTATCTCCATTCCTCCTTATAGAATGGCTTCAGACGAGTTGAAAGAGAAATTAAGGGATTTGCTAGATAAGGGTTTTATTCACCCAAGTATCTCTCCATAGGGTGCTACGATATTGTTTGCTAGAAAGAAGGATAGGTCTCTTAGAATGTGTATTGATTATTGTCAATTAAACAAAGTGACTACTAAGAATAAATATCCCATTCCGAGAATCGATGACTTGTTTGATCAACTCCAAGGGACTAGTTACTTCTCAAAAATTGATCTTCATTCGGGTTAACACCAACTAAGGGTGAGAGGGGTTGATATTCCCAAGACCACCTTTCGGACCCGGTATGGACACTATGAATTTGTGGTTATGTCATTTGGATTGACAAATGCTCCGGCGACATTAATGGACCTAATGAATAGATTGTTCTGGCAATACCTTGATATGTTTGTGATCATGTTTATTGATGATATCTTGATCTACTCAAGGAGTGAGAATGAACATGTGGACTATTTGAAAATTGTATTGTAAGTTCTTAAGGACCAACAACTTTTTGCAAAGTTTAGCAAGCGTGAATTTTGGCCTATACCTGTAACTCCTTCAGATAATAGAAGCTTTTTGGGTTTGGCCGGCTATAGGAGGTTTGTTGAGGGTTTTTCTTCCATTGCTTCTCCATTGATGACTTTGACTCAAACAAAAGCTAAGTTTGAGTGGTCGGAGGCTTGTGAGAAAAGCTTTCAAGAGTTGAAAGACTTACTTCCGCTCCGGTGTTGACCTTACCGGAGGGTACCGATGGGTTTGTGGTATATTGTGACACCTCTAGAGTGGGGTTGGGATGTGTGCTTATGCAACATGGTAAGGTGATTGCCTATTCAAGGCAACTTACGGTGCATGAGAAGGATTATCTGACCCATGATCTTGAATTAGCGACGGTTGTGTTTGCTTTGAAAATATGGAGACACTACTTGTATGGGGTCCATGTGGATGCTTTCACCGATCACAAGAGTCTTCAATATGTGTTTAGTCAAAAAGATTTGAATCTCTGACAAAGAAGGTGGTTAGAACTTTTGAAGGACTATGATAAGAGTGTCCTTTACCACCCCGACAAAGCTAATGTTGTAGCGGATGCACTTAGTAAATTATCCATGGGTAGTGTGGCTTATATAAAAGACGAAAAGAAAGAGTTAGTCTGTGATGTGCATAGATTGGCCCAGCTAGGTATCCAACTAGTGGATTCCACCAAGGGTGGTTTCATGGTTCATAATGGCTCCGAATCATCCTTTGTGGTGGATGTGAAGTCTAAACAAGATCTTGATCCTTTAATGGTTGAGTTGCAAGAGTCGGTACTCAAAAAGTCCGTTGAGGCTTTCTCCCAAGGAGGAGATGAGGTACTTAGGTACCAAGGTCGATTATGTGTTCCGAATGTCGATGGTTTGAGAGAGAAAATTTTAGAGGAGGCTCATAGTTCTCGGTGCTCTATTCATCCATAAGAGACTAAGATGTAACTTGATCTATGGGAAGTCTATTGGTGGAATGATATGAAAAAGGATATTGCGGAATTTGTAGCCAAATGTCCTAATTGTCAAGAAGTTAAGGTTGAACACCAAAGGCAGGGAGGCTTTTTGCAAGATATACCAAATCCCACTTGGAAGTGGGAAGAGGTAAATATGGATTTTATGGTGGGTTTGCCTCGTACTCGAAGGCAATATGATTCCATTTGGGTCATTATTGATAGCATGGGAAAATCAGCCCACTTTTTCCCATCAAGGTTTCCCATTCAGTGGAAGACTATGCCAATTTGTACATAAGGGAGATAGTGAAGTTACATGCAGTTCCTTTAACCATCATTTCAGATCAGGGTACTCAATTTACTTCACACTTTTGGAAGTCATTCCAAAAAGGGCTTGGTACTGAGGTCAAGCTTAGCACGGCTTTTCATCCTCACATGGATGGTCAAGCGGAACGCACCATTCAAATTTTACAATACATGTTGAGGGCGTGCCTTATAGATTTCAAAGGTAATTAGGATCACCACTTGCCATTAATAGAGTTTGCCTACAATAATAGTCACCACTAAAGTATCGATATGGCTCCTTTTGAAGCCTTGTATTGTAGGAGATGTAGGTCTTTGGTTGGTTGATTTGAGGTAGGTAAAATTCCCCTTATTGGTCCCGAATCGGTTTATGAAGCTAATGAGAAAGTTTGGATCATTAGAGAGAGGTTGAGGAAGGCTCAAAGTAGACAAAAATCTTATGCCGATGTGAGAAGAAGGGATCTAGAATTTGAAGTTAATGATTGGGTATATTTGAAAATCTCACCCATGAAGGGTGTGATGAGGTTTGGAAAGAAAGGGAAACTTATTCCCCGGTATCTAGGCCCATATCAAAATTTGAAGAGTATTGGGAAGGTTGCCTATGAGTTGGATTTGCCAAATGATTCTGCCCCGATTCATCCAGATTTCATGTTTCCATACTTAAAAAGTGTACTGGGGATCCGGTATCCATTATTTCCCTAGAAGGGTTGGGGGTTGATGAAAGCCTTTCCTATGAAGAGGTTCCGGTAGAAATCTTAGATCGGTAAGTCAAGAGATTGAGAAACAAGGAGGTAGTTTCTGTGAAGGTTTTATGGAGAAATCATTTAGTTGAGGGTGCTACTTGGGAGGCCGAGGTTGATATGAAGTCCCGATATCCTCATCTCTTTCCTTCTACTCCTATTCAAGCTTGAAGTAATAGTCCCTCTTGAGTTTTAGTGTTTTGGAAGTCATGTGTGTTATATGAGCCTTTCCATGATTACCTTAAATTATGCATGTTCTTGATGAAATTCATGTTTAGTGAGAAAATGAGTTTTCATGATTTTTGTTCCTCATGTTGTTGTGCATTTAGTATGAGTTGCCTATTTGCCTTCATGAGATGTGTTATGAACATGCTTCAGTATGCTTTTGAGAGTATTGCATATTGGCTCCATGATTTTGTGTTGAGCATTAGTTGGAAAAGGTAGTTCCTCCTATGAATATGAGATATATGTAGTTTCATGTATATTGGGTTGATAGATGTAGTTCCTACTCCCTTGTATTGTATTGACTATGTTTTGAGAAGGAGTTGATGTTTCCTCCTTTGGATTTTGCATTATTTTGATATTTCATGCATGATGTGATGCTAGTCTTGAGTTTTAAATTCCATAAGGTGTCTAGATCTTCATTCAAGGACGAATGTTCCCAAGGAGGATATATTGTAAAATTCTAGAAATTTGTAGCCTAAACTAGAACTGAAATGAAAGGGTAAGAGTCAAGGAAGTGGGCAAGGGCCAAGGGAGAGGACCAAATCAGTCCACTCTCCCCTAGACACTGCCCTAGTGACCACGACCACCACCACGGCTCATGGAGGGGACAACGGATCGTGGTGTGGTCCGTGATAGCCTAGGTAGTGAGCTCCCCAAAAGTACCCAAAAACACGCTCTCCTTCATGAGTCACTTCACGGCTCATGGTGAAGACTGATATTTGCATAATCAAGGACACAACTTCCAGTGCAAGAGTTTACGATCATGCAATAGTATAATAACCCAACCAAGGATTAGGATCGTCCCAAGGGAGTGATTTTCAGAATTTGTAGAAAAATAAAACTTTGTTCTAACTAGTCGTAGTTAAAGACATTAATGAGTAAAAACATTGTAAATTAAAGGGGGACACAAGAGTGTCAATTAACAATGAGGGTTTTGTCACTAGTAAGTAAAAAAAAGCAAAATAAACAACGAATTCTAAGTAATAAGAGGGGATCCTTGGGATGTGATGGGAATACGGGTTAAGCTAGATTATTGGGTACAGGCTTTCGATAGAAGATTCATAAAATAATTGTGACTAGGCTAAGCTTTAAGGAGGATAAGCTCTCTCTCAGGCAACTTACCCCGTTTCAAATGCGTTCCTCTCGGACACCCACTTGCTGCATGAAGACCAGCCTACATCTTAACCCACTCACTCTCTTGAGTTGAGTGTGTGGACATGGGACTACGGTTCACTCTCTCGAGCTGAACCTCATGTCGACCCACTTACACTGGCCATCAATCTAGTGGTCTTAGTTTTACAACCTCTCTCTCGAGCAAGCCAAAAACACATAAATAAACTTGTATTTGCAACTACAAATTCATTAAATTCATCCACAACCACTAAAAGAATCACATTTAAACAATGAATAGACTATTAGCATGCAAGACCCAACAGTTATCTTAACCCATATTCACTAAATCACACCCCAAGAACTGGCGTTTTTAGCCACACATCAAGAGATAGAAATTTATACCTAAATGATCTTGCATTCAAATGGGTATAAAGATTTAAGTCTTGTTATAAGCAAAGAATGAAGAATCCAAGAGACCCAAGACCAAATATTTGGAGATGAAACCCTCTTTTTCTTCAAGTCTTTAAAACACTCTCAAACTTAGAGCAAAAATATCCAAAGTACTATTCTAAGTGAAAAATTATAATAAAAATGTTCCACCCTAAAACTAAAACTCTAACTACTATTTATAGTTATCATAGATTTGTGCTGCAGCGGATCGTTCGGCGTCATTAGTCCGAATCGCCGATCAACTCGATGATTCGCCCTTCGGTGTAATTCATCACCGTCTTGTACCAGCCTTCAGCATCATCGTGCCCTGGGTTATTGGACAACATGGTACTACTTCGCGAAACTGCTTGGCGATGCGCCGACTGCTCCTTTTATCCATCGACTTGATCCTTTTTTTCAGTGTTCAGCACACTAAAACAAAAGGCGAAGTAAGACCCTTCGGCGAATCGCCAAGTGGATTCGGCGATCCTCAGGCCTTCATTTCTTCATTCTTTTTAGCCCTTTTTGTTCCTTTTTGCGACGTAGTGTCCATGCTCTCTTTAACTTCAAATACCTGAAACTTAAGAGTTTTTATCAGATATTGAGACAAAATAAGCATTTGAGGACACAATTTCTATTAAAATATAGCCTTGAATGAGTCCAAAAATTGGACTCATCAACACCCCCAACTTTAACTTTTGCTTGTCCTCAAGCAAACTCAAGTTCAGCCGTTCAAAAAGGATGTCTCGAACAGTGCTACATAAGACTCAATCATGAATGCACACAACAAGACTTAATTTACTCATGCAAAGATCAAATGTGCACTCAAATATTCAAGTTGCGACTCACCAATATCAACGAATCTCATGCTCACAATAATTATTTCAAATGCAAGTTCAAGCTCAACTATAGTGTTCAAATACCCTCATACAAAGAATGATTCCATATTCACACAATGGTTTGCAGTTTAAAACTTTGGAATCAGATGCAACGCTCACACTCATAAAGAAAAACACAATTTGCTTTGACCCATAGGTTTGCCCGTATTTTCCAATCAACATTTGTTTCAGTTCACTCAAGATCAAAAAGATCTTTCCAAGGCTTGTAATGGGGTTGAGTGCAAAGATAGGGTCATTTAAGCTCATTGATTTTTATCCTCATGAAATGTGGTGCTCACAACACTTTCTTTCCTTTTCCTTCATCATTCTCTTTAGTGCTCATAAGTCATCCTATTATTCACTTTCCCATAGTGTGTTGGAAACCCCTTTTCTTTGCACTTTATTCTGCAACTTTCTTTTTCATTCTTTTCTAATCTTTTTCTCTTTCTCTCATTTTTTTTTTATATGGAGGGGTTCCCTTTTTCTCAACACCATGGGTTAACAGAGACTTTCCTTGCACTTCTTGACTTTCCCTTTTCCTCTAACCATACCCCCAACTTAGGCTTTTGGCCTAAGTTGGCTATTCAATTAACCACAATTCAAGAGGATTATAGGTATTGGATAAAGAAAGGTTATGATTTCATCAAGTTTCTTCCAAAGAAAGGTAAGGCACAAGGGGTGTTCAAAAGCGGTTCACACTCTCACAAGGTAGGTCACAAAAAGAGGTATATGTCAAATTTGCTCACACTCTTAGAAGTTGCCTAAGATCATATCAAGAGATAGCATCACTCAGTTGACCGGACCAACGTGGAAAATTCTAGGGTCTATCATGCATGGTTCAAAGTAAGCTCATCATACTAGGCATTGACACTTCAGTCAAATATGACTCCACACTTTCGCTAGTGTGCAATGATTATTACAAGATACTCAATTCAATACTAGGCTAGTCATAACGAGATGCAAAGAGTTCACATATTGTCTATGCAACTTCATTTGGCCTCATCGTAGCCATGCATTCATGTTCATTTGATTATAAGCCCTATTCAAGCACCGGTATTGATTGGAACTGAGACTTAAATTTTTCAAAAGAACAGTCACATTCAACGCAAGAGAGGTGGCAAAAATTTTTGGACCGGTCAAAAAATCATTTTGCAATTTAAATTGAAAGGAGACATAAGCTCAAACATCCATAGAAAAGCAATATTAACACAATTTTAAATAGAACGGCCAAAATATAAACAAAATACGACTATCAACACAAAAGGTGTGGGCCTCACCCCACCACAATTAAAAAGCATTTATCCTCACATGCTCATGACAAAATATCCAAAATGACAATTAAAGAAAAATAGAGAGGGAGGTAAAGAAGGGATCCTATCTAAGCTGTCGCTCTATTTGTCTGGGTATCAGTGCCCGGAGTGTTGTCATTCTGCTTTTGGTTCTCTTTTTCTTTTTGCTCTACTTCAGCTTCTGCAGCGATATTAGCCTCGATCATATTATCCAACTTGTGAGCTACCACAAAGGCGTGTATCGCATTACTGAACCCTCGAGCCCATAAAAGGACATTAGGGTTAATGGGAATCTTCCTACTGGAATGGGCTTTCTTGTTCTCGCTCCTTGCTTTGGGGTGATCTGTCGTCCCTGCATCTCATCTAGAGTTTTGTACCCTTATATGTCATGGTGGCATATTTCTTCCTGCAACTTTTGGTCTGGCCATGTCTGTAAAGCCTTGAGATAAATTTAGAAATGCAGGCAGATTTAGCAGTCCATTCGGCGAATCGCCGAATACTTTCGGCGAACAAATGGATGCCCATCGAAAGTTACAATGCAAAAGGGGTCAGGGATGTAGACAAAAAAGCTAACAAGAAGACTGTCGGTGAGTCACCAAGTGCTTTTGGCAACCTCATGCTTCTCGCTGAAAGATATAGAAGCCACAACACATAAAACATGATATCAAAGGTGAGGTAGGGCAGCTAGGCGAACCACTGAGTGGTTTGGCGAGCTCATCTCAGCTCACCAAAATGACTCGTCATGCCTATTATCAACCCAACTTCTTGAAATCAGCCCTGCAACCCCCAAAAACACAATTCAAGCTCCTATAGCACAAATTCGACTAAGACCCGTAGCATAAGAGCACTACATATTGCAAATTAATTTGACTTAATGCACTAGAAAGAAGGAGTTCATCATTCGAGCAAGAGTTATTGATTAGGAATAGGCAATTAAGCAATCTGATTCAATCAAAAAGGCCCAGCAAAATTTAGAAATATTCACAGATTGCAAATGGGTACAATTTCGACGAAATGAACGCGGGGTTTGAAGTACTAATCTTTTATGTCGATCAAATGGATGTTGAGATGCTAGAAAGCAATGTAATCCAACTCGTAGCACAATTCGAGACTAAAAATACTCCAAAAATGCAAGAAATGTAAAACTAGAGTGTAGATATGAGTTTGGGAAGGTGAAAAAGTGAGAAAAGGGAATGAATTTGAAACTTTTAAACCTTTGGCTTGAAAAACCATCTAGTTTTTACCCATTCGACAACATTAGTCTCGATCTCTAATCTATGCGACGTAACGCCAAATAGTCATTTGCCTCACCGAATTTTACAGAACCTCTATGTTTTATGGGAGTTCAAACGGTAGTCTCTGTCAGGATCGTCGACACAGTTAACGGTTTGCCAATGATTTCCTTTGCTCGCCAAGTTTTAGAGACTACAATGTTGACGATGTCTTGAGTCAAATGGCAGACAAGGTCGGATTCGCCAACCTCTTCAGTGACTCACTGATTGGACCTGTTTCTCGCCAGTCTGCACTTTTTGTTCACTCTCCCCACTTCTATATGCACCATCAACACACCATTATTTTACCAAGAATTAAGAAAGCAATTAAAGGGGTTTTGGGTTACCTCCCAAACAGCGCCTTAGTTAACATCGCGGCATGACGCAACAACGCCTTCAGGCGTCTATCAAATACACCACTTCAACCAAAGAAATCTCTTGACAATCCCCCAAAATATAGTTTTAGACGTTGACCGTTCACTTTAAATGAAGGTCCTTCCTGATCTTCAAGTTCTATAGCACCATTGGTAAACACTCGCATTACTCTAAAAAGTCCAGACCATTTGGACTTTAGCTTTTCAAGAAAGAGTCTAAGTCGAGAAATGTATTAAAAACCCAATCTCCTACCTTGAAGTCCCGCTTGAGTATCCGAGTGTCATGCCACTTCTTCATCTTCTCTTTGTAGATGGCTGAACTTTCGTATGATCTGACTCTAAACTCATCCAGTTCATTCAACTGTTCTACCTTCTTCCTTGAAGTTTTTGACCAGTCCAAATTTAAAGCTTTCAATGCCCACAATGCTTTTTGTTCTAACTCAACGGGCAAATGACAAGCCTTACCATAAACCAACTGATATGGGGACATACCAATAGTAGTTTTGCAAGCGATCTGATATACCCATAGTGCATCATCGAGTCTCCTAGACCAGTTAGTTCTGTTGGTATTTACTGTATTTGCCCAGATGCTATTGATTTCCCGATTTGACACTTCGACTTCACCACTTGTTTGAGGATGATAAGGGGTTGTTGCTTTCTGTTTTACCCCATATCTGCTCAGTGCCATTGAAAACCATCTATTGCAAAAGTGGGGCCCCTCATCGCTATTGATTGCTCTAGGAGTGCCAAATCTTGCGAAGATGTAGCATTTTAGAAATTGAACAATGCTTTTTCCTTTGTTGTTTGGAAGTGCGATGGCTTCCACCCATTTGGAAACATAATCTACGGCCACCAAGATATATTTATTTCCAAATGAGATCATAAATGGACCCATGAAAATGATCCCCCATACATCGAATAGCTCGACCTCTAAAATAGGAGTGAAAGGTAATTTGTGTCTTCTAGACACGACGCCTTGTTGCTGACATTGAGGGCATTTCTTCGCAAATACGTGTGCATCCTTGTAAAGGGATAGCCAATAGTATCCACTCTGGAGAACTTTAGCGGCAGTACAAATACCACCACGGTGACCTCCCACTGGAGATTTATGACATGCATCGAGAATTTCTAACGCTTCTTCTTCCGAAATACACCTCCTAATGACATGGTCAGCACACTCTCGAAACAAGTATGGTTCATCCCAAAAGTAATTTTTAACATCGAACATAAACCTCTTCTGTTGGTAAAAGGTCAACTCATCCGACATCATCCCACACACAATGTAATTCGCAAAATCTGCATACCATAGCGTATGTTTGAGAGATATTGCAAACACCTGTTCATCGGGGAAGGAGTCATTTATGTCGACCTCATGCTCAGCATTTGACCTTACTTCTAACCTTGATAGTGATCAGCCACTTGATTTTCACATCCTTTCCGATCTTTTACCTCAAAATCAAATTTTTGTAATAGTAGCACCTATCTTATCAATCCTGGTTTTGCATCTTTCTTTGCCATCAAGGAACGGAGTGCAACATGATCAGTATGTTCGATTACTTTGGTGCCTAGCAAGTATGCCCAGAACTTTTCAAATGCTTAGACTATTACAAGCAACTCTTGTTCACTGACTGTATAATTTTGATGGGTATTATTAAGAGTGTTGCTTGCGTAATAAATTGGGTGAATAGTTTGTTGTGCTTTTGCCCCAACACGACTCCCAATGCTATACTACTAGTGTTACACATTAATTCAAAAGATTCAAACCAATTAGGGTTGATGATAATTGGGGTAGATACTAGTTTCTCTTTCAAACACTGAAATGCAACCATACAAGCATCGTTAAAATTGAATTTTACTTCTTTTTCTAAGAGTTTGCATAATGGATGTGCAATCTTTAAGAAGTCTTTAATGAATGTTTGGTAGAACCCTACATGCCCCAAGAAACTACGAACACTCTACACTAAAATTGGCAGAGGTAATTTCTCAATGACCTCAATTTCTGCCACCAACTGTTGTTGCCTCCTTGCTCATTTTGTCATATCTTTGTTTGAAGTTAGAACAAAAATTGAGATCCAGGATTCTATCTATGGAATCATAGTACTCAGGGTATCTCACATGCCTCTCTCGCATGAGGCTAAGAATTTCATCAATATACTGAAACAAAAATAATATTAAAGAGTAAAGAAGAGTAATCATTGAAAAGATAAAACAAACGAACATTATAAATTGAAGGTACTAGTAGACAAAAATTACCCAGTCTTCCTACCAAATTTCCATGCTTGTCATGGTCCTGAAATCTTCTCCACTAAAATTATGCATGTAGTATTGTGCACGCACATCCTTTGCTCTCGTCAGTTCCACCAGTTTGTTCTTTTGAGCTATATGCACACGCTTATAAACATTCACATGCTTGAACTCCAGTACTTCCTCTACTACGGCCATTGACAGTTCTCCAAATATCTTCTTCTTCAAATTTTGTATTGCCTTGATAAAGGATTTTTTTCTCTTCTTGGCCTATGGAGTACATGGATGCCGAACATTCTTTGATAGAATGACCTTGACCCCCCTCTTGTTTTTAAATTCATTGACAGCCTGACTCAATGTTTGAAGATACATGATAGAATCTTCATCTTGTTTCTTGCACTTCTCACAGAGAAAGCCAGTGCATCTTCTACAAGAGGTAGCCCCTTAGTCTTGTCTAGCACCAGCATCAATACCACCACCATCAACCCCATCAAAAATTACTAATTCATTATCAACTCTATCTCTTTTTATGGTTCTTTCTCCAGCCAATTCCATTTTAACTCTATCCACAACAGGATCAAATAAGGTTTCAACCAACCCTAGAGTAATTAGATATGACATTTGCAATTCCTTTTCTGTTGGGACAAGCCATGGATGCACAACCTAAAATTATAAAAATGAATCATTCGTAGGAATATTTGGGTTAGATATTGCCACAGATATGTCAGATGTTGATATAGATGGGTGATATGTTGACACATATGGGCATTTATAGCAACATTTGTGTCACATGTTGCAACAGATGGATCATATATAGCAATATATGAGTCATCTATAGAAATATTTGTGTCACATGTTACAACAGATTGATCATCTATAACAACATATGAGTCATCTATAGCAACATTTGGGTCACATGTTGCTCCAGATTAGTGATATGTTGAAACATATATGGGTGTAATATAATAATAACTTACTGCATCATGAGGAAGGTTAATAAAGGTCTGGAGGATTTTTGACGGTTTTTGTTTTTGCTCTTAACCATCTCAATATCCTTGGAGATGAGATCTCTTCTTCTGCAGTTACTTGATGGGTCAAATGAGAAATGACTTCAAATGTCCAAGCCTATAAAAAAGGAAAACATGTCACAAATCAAATGTTGAATTATTCAATATAATATAAAAAGATTAAGAACATTTATGTTTACCATGAAAGCCCATGAAAAGCCAAATAATTTATTGGTCTTTGGAGATAAAGGTTTCAACAAATATTTGACAGTTAATTCAAAGTTGTCATAACCCCAAGGATAGTTGTTGAAAGCCTCAATATCCTGAGATAAATTCATCCATTTAAGGGATATGTTGTTGTTGACATCTTTTACCAAAAGTACATTATGTACAAACCAAAGTAAGCACAATGACTCCTTGTGCATCTTTGATGTATCCTCGTCATTCAACAAATATACTAAATTTGGATTTTTGAAGCATGTGCCAACAAGGGACACCAAGTCCTGCTCCTCAGTTGACTGTCTGTTTCTTTTTTTCCTCCTTTCTTTCATCTCCGTGGTTATTTTTTGACTATGAATTCAGGAATTGGCTTAGAAGGAGGATGGAATTTTAACCCTAAACTTATGGCAAACTCTCTTCTGCCAAAGAAGAATGGCATGCCACAATAATTAATCAAAACCTCATCCTTCTTTTTAGGATTCTGAAAAATGAACCTTCTCTTCAGAAGTTCATAGACCATGGTCATTTGAAAACGTGCATTATATTTCTCTGCCAAATCAAGAAAATGATCAAAACAACTATTCCTATAAAAAATCTTCCAAACCTTTCTGCTTGTGCATGATCCTGAAGGAGTCGAAAGGTTTTCCGATGGTTGACCTCATAATGCTATCACTAGTAGCATTAGGCAGCAAATGCACATGGAAAGTGTGTGCATTGACAGTTTTGATCCCATCATTATCCTTAACTTCATTTTTTTCTTGTTCTTCTTCATCAACTTCTATTTGTTTTCCTTTGTTTTCATCAACTTCATATATTTTTTTCTTCTTCTTCCTCAACTACTTCTTTATTTTTTCCTTCGTCTTCCTCAACTTCTTCTTTATTTTTTCCTTCTTCTTCCTCAACTTCTTTTTGTTTTCCTTTATCTTCCTCAACTTCTTTTTTATTTCCCTCTTCTTCCTCAACTTCTTTTTTTCCTTCTTCTTCCTCAACATCTTCTGCCCTTTCTCCATCATCATCAACTTCATTTTTTTCTTTCTCTTTCTTCATATTCTTTTTGAGAAAATTCTGGTTCTACTTGAGAAGAAGAAACTGCTTCAGATGCAAGTTCTTCTAAAAGAGTGGTAGTCGAATTTTCATTCTTCTTCAGATGCAAGTTCTTCTAAAAGAGTGGTAGTCGAATTTTCATTCTTCTTCCTACAAGTTTTAGTCCTACACCTCTTCTGAATCTTTGTGTCAAATGTTTCATTTGTTAATACAATTTTTCTTTTGACAGGAGACATTATATTTGTACCTGCAACCACAAAAATCAAATATTTCTTAACAAAAATAACAACAACCAAACACAACAACACAACACAACAAGACAACACACAACACATTACACAACAACACAAACAACAAATGCAATTCAATACCACACATGAACCAACCAACAAACCACAAAATCCTAACAAATGAACTACAAATTAAGCTTTTTGAAATCAGCTAATATTTCAAAAGGAATAACTACCCAAGCATCCTATAAACAAATAAGTGATAAAACCACTAAAAACATCCTGATTTAATACCAGTAAGTATTTCAAAACCCTAATTAAATTTTACCTAAGAAGATATCAATGATAAACTAGAAATGATGAGGGTAACGATGCCTTGTTGTAGAAGAGGATCGCAATAGATTACCACTGGTGTTGTAGAAAATATCGCAACAATTTGATATGTGAAGAAATAATGGAACGAGAGAAAGGAAAGAAGAGAAAAGAAAATGGAAATTAGTAAAAATAATTAAATTCGAATATGAAACGAAACGACCTTTTATAGAGGAGAGGTGAGAGGGAAAAATGAAGGGACGATTGTTTTAAACCTTTTTAATTTTTCTTTTTTTTTGGAATTTTGACAATTCAAAATGTGACATATGTTGCCACATATATCCTTTATGTTGGGGCACATGCAGATAGTTCTGTGGTGTTTTTACAACCGAGGTTATATATGTTACCATAGACACCACATTTCTTCCTTTTCATCATAATTGACATTTGTTCCAACAAAATAAAAATAATATTAATAATCATTAATATTATTATTATCTGCAAAAATGAACAATTGGTGACAATATAATGTTGCCACATATCTCCTTTCTGTGACATATGTTACCACATATCTTCTTTCCGTGACATATATTGCCACATGTATCCTTTCTGTTGGGGCACATGCAGATTATTCTGTGGTGTTTTTTACAACATAGGTTATATATTTTGCCACAGACACCACATTTTTTCCTTTCCATCATAATTGACATTGGTTCCAACAAAATAAAATTAATAATAATAATCATTAATATTAATATTATCAGCAAAAATGAACACTTCACCAATTGTTTTATACAACTTATCAACAAAAAGGTAATTCACAATGGTATACGTAATCATCAATCTAATCAATGGTGGTAACCACAATATTTTCATCGAACTTTGCTTTTTTAGGTCTAGGCCTCTATGGGTCTTCATTGTTACTAACATTGCCACTCCGAGTCTTTAAAATCCCATAATTCCATAGGAGTAAAGCATATCTCCTGCGAAGAATTTCAAAACTAATTCCATCAGATGGTACTTGTAGTCCATCACTCAAAACCTCAGCGTATGCAGCAACAAAAAGTCCACAATCTCTACATGGTATATCATCGATTAGAAAATATAATAACATCACATTTCAATAGTGGTAAGACAAAAAAAATAATGTGATACTTACAGACTATTGCTTGCTTGTTGGGCAATACCAGTAACATGTCTAACTTCGAATGGCTGAGATTTGTTCTTTTCTTGGTAAGATTCAAGAACTGACCAGTTGGTTCGGTCTTTTTGATAAAAAAATCCGCTGGATTCAAGGTACTTTGGCAACAATGTAGACAACTTTTGAATCTCGGAGCACAATTTTCTGTTAGTCCTAGATGAGGACATCAAATCATATACTTTTATATAGTGTTCCTTCAATACAACGACTGCCAAGACCCAATGAAACTCCCCATTACAATTTATAGGGACATAAACCTCATCTGTGAGGTGCCAAGGCAGTCCACCAGGTATACTAAACCCTTTGATAGTGCCAACGATTTTATTTTCATATTCAGGAACATCACTGGCATTGTCAATGTATGTTTTGAAAAAATAATTAGTAGTGTTATATCAATATTTAGAATGACTTTGTTGCTTCGACTTCTTCCGCAAATAGTATAAAATGACATCCACATGTTGCACAGATGCATCAACAAGTGTATTTCTATATCAATTTATTTGTATGTATTCATGTCTTAATCAAAAGATAAAAGTGGGCATCAATTTACCTTATCAATCCAGTATTTATTGAGTTGAGACATTACGTAGAACCAGTCCTTCTTTGAAAATGCAACTACAAAATCAAGTTGTTTGAACTCAAGATTCGAGCAATTGGCTAAGTAGTGATCGTTTTTGTCTCTTCTACAATTGTGTAATCATTATAAATAATTATTTAGTAGACAACAAGAAGAAATACTAATAATAGTTGAACAACTTTACTTTTTTGCATTTATCCATTGCGAGAAGGATGACATTAGTTCAGTTGGACCCTCGCCGCCAATGTTAAAACCTTCAAATGGATATTGTTGCTTCACATCACAACTAACGACTTTGACTTTCTTCTCTTTCTTTTTCTCAACTAACGACTTCGACTTTCTTCTCTTTCTTTTTCTCCTCCCCCTCCTCCTCCTTGCCTTTTGGGTTTGAGTGTGATACTGGAGCAGTAGTCATTGATTTTTTTTCTTTCACTAATTATAGATAGTGATTCAGAAATAGATTTTTTCAACTTCCTACACTTCAAAGGCTGTGAAATTTTCTTGGATATATGAACATCAATATTATAAGTCATTTCCTCAAAAAATATTAAGTGAGTTCTTTAACATGATTAATAAAATAATCATGTTGCTGCTCACGTTCTTCGCATAGACAAAACGAGCATTTGATGTTAGAAGAGGAAGCAACACTAATAAAAGATTGAGTTGTTATCATGGATGAAGCTTCTTGTATCATTTCATCTACAAGGTAAATAAAAACAGGTTGAGAGCTTACAATTGATTATAAAATAATAATGGGTAGCAATTTATACTTATGTTGACACAGATGGATATTATGTTGCCACAGATGTACCTTTTGTTGCCACGAATGAATCTTATGTGGCCACAGATGAATCTTCTATTACTACAGATGACCATTTTATTGCCCTAATACATAGGTGATATGTTCCAACATATGACAACTCTGTTGCAATATATACCAACATGTCACTAAAATGTAGCAACATACGACACATCTTTCAATAAATGAAATATATGTTTGACAACTGAACAAGACTATATTTCTAAAATCATATGAACAAAATGATCACAAAAAGAACAACAAAAGCAACAAAAAATAAATTTTCATTGAATGTTAATAATACATATACATTTCCTCAAAATTAGAGCTTTTTTGGTTTGTTGATTTTCTTTCAAAAACAATAAATAATAGGTACCATTACACCATTATTCAATTTTCACATCTATAGAATGATTTATTGTTCATTAACCCAAGAAAAAAAACTTAGTATTGTTCGAAAATTGTAAAATCTTTCAAAAAAATGACTTACCCATTTTAAGTCGAATACAATCTTTAGTTCAGAAAGAGGAGAGAGTCACGGCCGGAGATGAGGAGTAAGATAAGATAATGGGGGAGCATATTTTTTTTTTTTGATAATCAGATTTTCGAATTTTCTAAGGAAGAAGAAGAAGAGAAGAGAGAACGTTGGGAGAAGAAAAAGAGAAAATTCTATTTTCTTTTACTTTTTTTTCGAAATGGTTTGGATAGAATTATAAAAGTTGAAAAATAAAGTGTTTTTTTTATATTTTATAAAAGATTAGAAAGTTTTGAAAATGTTAATTTGGTCCCATATTTACTTAATTACATTTTAAAGTGAATTTGACCCTTTTTGGATCAAAGTATCACCAAAAGCAAAACTAAAATTTAATTAACACCTTTCATTTAATATTCTCAAGTTACCATAACTCCATAAATTATACAACTTCAGAAAATCAAGTAGTAGCATAACAATGTAACTGACAGGCATAAATGCTAGTAACACAATCAATTAGTAGGGCGAAGGAATTACCTTAATTCTTTGCAAAATCAAACCAATATACCTAATATATATATATATATATATATATATATATATATATATATATATATATATAAACTGCTAATTAAATAAACAAACAATTGAGTACACGATTTGGATCAAGAACAGTTCTAGATCTGGTCCAGGACGAACTGCAATAGGAGATTTATTAAAACCATTGAATTCGGAATATGGTAAAGTAGCTCCTCGGTGGGGAACTACTTCTTTGATGGGTGTTGCAATGGCCTTATTTGCGGTATTTCTATTTATTATTTTGGAGATTTATAATTCTTCTATTTTATTGGATGGGATTTCAATAAATTAGATCTATAAGGACTGCAAAGTCCAATATCACCAAAATAAAAGTCAATCAATCGAATCAAATTAGCCCATAATTAGGCTCATACACCAATCAACTATAGGATTACAATATTCAACCAGCACAACAAGATCTTAACAAGGCATAAAGGAACAAGTTTAGAAAGATCAGAAAATCACAGATAGTAGTTCGTACAATAAACGAGATTCAGAGCAATTATTTACTATTCACATAGAGCAAGCATGCAATAATATTTCAGAAAAGTAAAAGGCAAGTCTGAGAAATATGCAAAGTAAACAAACCCAAATTCTATAAGCCTTATGTCGGCCACACCTTGTCTGAATGGTGCTCACCTCGCCGTTACTACACCATTGCTGAACGGAAACGCTACTTTGTTTGAGCATGCTTGCAAGAGAAGAGAGGAGAAATTAGAAATATTGCGATGTCTAGTCCTTGCTAGATATGCCAGAGTAGTGGGAAAATGAAGGTCTCGATGGTGGTTCATCAGAGCTGTTGCCTCGTTGTTGCTGTTGTCTTTGTCTTAGTGGTTGCTGGCTTCTGGCTGCTCTCACCGGCGGAAAGGAGAGGAGAAGAGCGAGGGGTCTACTAGAGGTGTCGGAGTTCACGGTTGCTTCGCCAGGATGGAGCAGGATGCGTGGTTGGTTCTCACAATGGCTCACAAGAGAAGAGAGAGGGTAAAAAATGAAGGGGAGGCGGTGACTACCATGGTGATCGATGCATTCACTGGTAGCTGCTGAATTGGTACGCCGGTCCTCACTGGAGCACAGGTGAGAGGGAGAGTACAGGGGTGTGGTGTGATGGTTTTGCGATGGGGGTGCGCGGTGAAAATCAGAGAAGTGAGAGGTGGCTACCATGGTGGCATCGCTGGACCAAAAAGAGGAAAAGAGAAGAGGGGGTTGACTGGGGTCTCGCCGGCCACAAGGGAAAGCAGGAGCAGCAACGGCTTGGTGGTAATGTTTTCCGGTGATGAACGAAATAGAGAGAGAGGCTGTTGATCTCTAAGAGGGGGACTAGAGAATGATTTTCTCACTAGAGTATTTGGTGTATCAAAATATGAAGGTATTGGATGCTTTATTACAGCTGCTCGATAAAGTAGATGAGCGACTAAGATTGATTTGTGGTGTAAAAGAGATCGAGACGGACGACTCAGATTAAATGAAATATGATAATCTGAAATTGGAACAAAATAGACTAAAATTGAAATAAACAAGTGGTTAAAATTGACATGAAATTGAATATGGAAGGCTAGAATTGAAATGGAATTGGATAGGAAAAAGGGCTATAAGCTAAACAATTTAAATGATTTAAGGAAGATAATTAAATAATATAAAATAAGAACAGTTAAATATTTTAAACCTTAAATCGATAAGTAAAATAATTGTTTTAAAATTGGACATCCGATAAATATAATAAATAAAAAGAATAATTTGATAAGAAAAAATAATTACAATAAATTTTGCAAATTATGAATATTAAAATATAACTACTTACATAAAATTACTTATAATTTTGAACCCGTAAAAATAAGAGAAAAGGTTTTGCAGTGGCTATAGGTCGGTCAAAATTGGGTGTCAACAATTGAGATTTATTTTTTGTCCAATAAGAAGATGCCGTGTAATAGATGTAACAACCCGTTAGGTCGTTTTAAACACAAGGCCTATTTCTTTCATTAAAGAACCTTCCCATAAATTTTAAATGAGAATTTTGACTATTCATTTAACTATAGTTATTTAGTTGGTGTATATTTATCAAATGATAAAATTTTATTAATTGGTGGTTCATGGGATAAGTCCATAATTTATTTAGGAGAAACTAAGCAAATACCCCATAAAATAAAAATAATTACAAACATTTACTCCTTTACATTGATTACCCCACTAAATAATTACATTATATACCCCCCTATAATTTCACTTAACTGATACTAAATCAGTATCATATACTGTATTGGTATCATTTAGGCTGATAATTTCACTTAATTGATATTAAATCAGTATATATATACTGTATTGGTATTATTAAGGTTTCTTTTTCATAAATTACTCATTAGTCGAGGATACAATAAGAGTATATATATACTCTTATTGTATCATTGACTAATGATTAATATCTGAACAATAAACCTTAATGATACCATAAAAATATATATACACTCTTATAGTAGCATTGACTAATGAGTAATTTCTGAACAAGAAATGTAATTATATATATATATATATATATATATATATATATATATATATGCAAAATTATTAGCCTTAATGAATGGGGTATGAGCAGTAATTTTTTTTGAGAACAAATATTTCTTAAATTACTTGAATTAGGGTATAAACATGTAATTATTTTGAGTTTTATATATCATTTATATAGTTTTTCTATTTATCTAATACCCTACGTCACTTGACTTTTGGATAAAATAAGTTGATAGGGTTTAACATAACTTTCGAACGAGAGAGAAAAGCGTCAACAAGATTCCAATTGCTTTAGGTAAATTATAACAATGACTCAATCCTTGCAATTGTATACATGTATAGAGGGTAATATTATATTAATTGGCTTTAGATTATAAAGGTAATGATTGCTGGCAGTTCGTTCAATATGGTTGCTGCCACTGGTGCTTCAATTTTAAATATTATTATTTATTATCACGTAATGATTCAAGTTTTGATCTATTTAGATAAGTAATTAAATATTAAGTGTATTGTATCATATAAATATCATTAGATAATGTTATTTGGAAGAATTGAGACTTACTCCTATGCTGGAAATTTATGAAATATAAGACTTGATATGTTAGTTGGTATCAAGATTTAGGAAATGCATTATAGATTTGGATGGGTTATTGGGTCTAGGCTAGACATATAGTAATATGGGTGTCAATAGACTTGTTTAGTACTTATGAATTATGCATACTTGATAGAGTGGAAATAATCTAAGGTATTGAAGAAAGGAAAAATATTGGTGAATTAGCTTGCTTGACTTCAATTCTTTGGTGGAGGTAGGTTATGTTTTATTTTGTGTGATAGAGAGCTCTTAATAATTTATTGATAGTCATTGAGTAATGCTATGAAATTTCCTACTAACTTAATTGTTATGGTTTGGATGACTTATGTGTTGTTGTGATTGGTCTATAATCCCTATACCCTGAAATCCATAATCTTGAACTTGTTCTATTAAAGTGAGTCCTTGAATAAAGAAGGCTTAATGAAATATTGTTAAGGAAGTGGAAAGACATGATAAAGAATGATGAATTAACTATACTGATGGATAGCGTGCCATGAGCCGCCACGATATATTTTTTATCGGGTGCCATGAGCTGGCACAATATATTTGGATCGGGTGCCACAAGCCAGCATAATATATTTAGATTGAGTTCACGAGTTGGAACACTATTATTGGATTGGGAACACATTTCGACACTATAAAATTAAAGGAAAACATATTCAAATAACTTAATGTACCCAATCTCAAAGAACTCATTTCCCAAAAGAGCATGATGTGGAGGCATGAGTCATCATGTGTATTCTTGATATTGTTGACTAATTATGTACTTGTTTCAATGTTGTTATCACTTCTTATGCTGTTTGTTGCTTGGCATCTGCTAAGTGCTATAGTTAATTTCATGTTATTACCTTATGCATATTATTTTCTATTTTGGGTCTGCCGATGATGTCTACTTAGTACATGTTGCCCTGTATTGACCCCTACTTGTATTTTTCTTTGGTTTCGTTTCGAGAAGTATAACGAGTGGCTTCAACTAGCCCTCAGCTCTAGCCAGTCTCCAGCACATCAGGTTCCATGGTGAGCTATTCAATCTAGCTCTCTCGATTATGGCATGATGTCCTTAGTATTCTGACACAAACTATCTTATATATTTATTTTGGTATCTTTGATACTATTAAACTTGGTAGTTTAGTATTAGATGTCTTTGATGTGATAACTATAATGTTTTGGGAATGACATTTAATAGACTCTAGTAGAATCTTATTTCTCTCTTTAATAAAATTTTGAGTTTCTGCATTATCTTTGTATTTTGTAAGTTGAATAATAAATATAATTTGGGATTGAATTCATTGGCTCGCCCACCTAGGAGGTTAAATGTGGGTACCAGTCATGACTCAATTTTGATCGTGACAAACATGGTATTAGAGCTTTATATTCGATGATCTCATCACACAAGCACATGTCTAGTAGAGTCTTGCATAATGGTATAGGGACACCTTCACGTTTCTTTGAGAGACTCTAGGACTTTAGGAAAACTCCATTCTTTCATTCTTTTGTGTGATTACTTAAATCAAATAGGTATCTAGGTGATACAAATTGGTATCTGACCTCCTTAGCTCTATTTCACATATGATCAGAACTAGAGCAGCAGAAGTGGAAACACCAACACTAACAAGAGAGGATGCGTCCTTTGAAATAAACATGTTTCCCTGATTCATTATGGGCATGTAATGACTAGTGACCTACATGATCTTTTTATTAAGTTTTTAAAGTTGAATTCCCCATTCTTCATGGTTACTGAATATGAAGATGCTTATGATTTCTTTGTTGATTGTCATGACCTTCTTTATAAGATGAATATTGTGGAGAGATTTGGTGTTAAGTTTGTGACATACCACTTTCAAGGAGATGCCAAAATGTGGTGGCGGTCTCATGTTGAGTGTCGACTTGTAAAGGCACTACCTATGACTTGGGAAATATTTTCTAGCTTCTTCAAGGAGAAGTATATATTCCATACTTTGAGAAATAAAAGGAAAGGAGAGTTCCTGAATATAGAACAAAGAAAGATATTTGTTGCAATCAATGAGGCCAAATTTCATGCTTTATTCAGATATAGGACTCAAGTTTCTTCGGCCCCAAAAGTGGATTCACTGCTTTGTGAAGGAATTGAGGTAAGAATTGCAGAATCAAGCTTTGTAGGTGACTGCTTCAGCAAAATGTTTTGAGGAAGTAAATGATTTTGTAATGGAGGTAGAGGGGGTTAATCATTGTGCTTAGAACCAAGTGGAAGACCAAAAAAAATAGTAGGGAAACAACCACATGTAATTTGCATAAGGAAAGACCAGTTTACACGATCATAAGCCTTTTCCAAATCTAACTTGCGTAACTCAATAAGATTCTTTTCTAAATTAGTGATCTATACACTCATTCACTAAGAAAGCAGCACCAACAATATGGATTCTAATCTTTTTTCTTCTCTCTATCTACTTGTCTACAAACTTCAAAGTGGAAAACAGATATTGTGTTGTTTGACCATGGAAAATTTATTAGGGCCCTTACCCAAACTCTCTATTAAAGAGGCTCCCAAGTTAGAGTTAAAATCTCTGTTAGCTCACCTAAGGTATGCGTATCGGGAAATAATTAAAATTTACCTATGATACTTTCTACAGAGTTGTCTAAAGCACAAGTTGATGCAACATTGATGGTTTTGAAATGAAGGAAGAAAGCTATTGGGTGGCTAATGTTCATGGGATTAGTCTGGTGTTGTGCATGCACAAAATCTACATGGAGGAAAACCACAAGCCAAGTGCACAACATCAACTAAATCCGTTAATGAAGGAAGTAGTGAGAAAGGAAGTAATCAAGTGACTAGATGTTTGAATTATGTACCCTATCTCTGAATGTGAATGGATAAGTCCCGTGCAGTGTGTATAAGAGAAATGTGGTATGACAGTGGTGAAAAATGAAAAGAATGGGTTGATTCCCACAAGAACTATTACTGGATGGAAGATGTGCACGAATTATCAAAAATTGAATAATTGCACAAGGAAGGATCGTTATCATGTCCATTTCATTTATCAAATGCTTGACTGTTTAGCAAGGTAGGTGCTATTGCTTTTTAGATGTGTATTGTGGATACAATCAAATCTTGATTGCACCTGAGGATTGATGAGTTTGAGATTTGGACTCATTTAGGGCTTTGTTTATTGAGATTTAGTGTCCTCAAATGCTTATTTTATGCAACTAACTGATGTTAAATCCTTAATTTTCAGGAATATGGATTGAGGAACAAAGCAAGGACACTAACACGCAAAAAGGAACAAAACAGGCTGAAGAAATGAAGATGGGTGAGCCTGAGGATCGCCAAAATCACTTAGCGTGTCGCCGAGTGGCTCATCAGACCGCCTAAAGTTCCAGTGTGCCAAGCCCTGAAGGAAAGAACCAAGTTGGCGATGAAAAGGACCAGTAGGACAATCACCGAGTCAATTCCGCAAAGCCAAGATAGATCGTCCAAAGCTACAGACCTTGAGGACACTGAATGCCAAGGCAAAAGGGTGATGTAAGAGACCAAAGGGTGGCTCGCCAGTGGTTCGGCGAGTCCAACTTACTTCAGCGAATGAGCTTTCGTAGCTTATTTTTGGCAACTATAAATATGTTTTTGAATATTTAGTTTAGTATCAATTAATCTTTAGAATTTTTTTACTATTAAGTTTTGAGCATCTCACAGTTTTCTCTAGTTTTCCTAAGCTTTGAGGGATTGAAGAAATTCACTTTTGAGAAATTGGAAGTGGGTCTTTGAAGTTCATCAAATTGGGGCATTGTAAAGATTAAATCACTTTTACCCTGTTGATGGATAATCAATTTGGTAACGATTTTTACTTTTTTATGATGTCTAGCTAAAACCCCAATTCTTGGGGGTGTGATTATGTGATTATGGGTTTATTTAGCTTATGGGTATTGCTAATTGTTAGTGTAAATGCTATTTAAAAGTGAGTTCAATCATTAATTGTGGTTTAATTTAAGAATTGTAGTTGCAAATGCAGTTCTATGTTTGTGTTCTTGGCTTGCTCGTGAGAGAGGTTTTAGAACTAAAGTTTTTTTTATTGATGGTTTGGGGGTATTGGGTTGATCTGGGTTCAGCTTGAGAGAGTGAATCCTAAACCCAATCCTACACTTTCAGCTCAAAAGAGTGGATGTATTAAGGTGTGCGTTGCTCTTAGTTCGCATACCTGTTGATATTCGAGAGAAATTACTTGATTTGGGGTAATTGTTTGAGAGAAAATTACCTCCCTTATAGTTTAGCCTACTCACTGATATATAGCTATTTACTAATAGTTGCAATGACCCATATATCTATATTTGCCTATAATCGATCACATCCCAAGAACCCATCTCATTATTGTTATTTCATATTGTTTGTGACTGTTCGTAGTTATTAATCAAGACCAAAACCCCCATTTGACATTCGTGTCACCCCTTGATTTGAATGATGTCTTTATTTGATAATTTTTATTCCTATGACTGATTTGACTGCATTTATAATTCTCAATTGAATCTAAAACATGTACCGCTCCCGTGGGATTCGACCCCAACTCATTTAGTTGGGTTTTATACTAATTTATGATCGTTGACGCTTAGAATTGGATGAAATATCTTTGAAACGTTATTAATCAAAATGGTGCTGCTGCCGGGGAGTGGTGTTGTTTGAAATTCTTTTGGTGAAGTTGAATTGTATTCTTGTTAGTCATAGTTGAATCCACTTATTTTTAGTTTCGGTTTTCGTGTTGCTTGTTAAACAAAGGAAATGGGCATCACTGGAAGCAATGGTAGCCAAGTGGACCACCAAGATGACATCAGAAATTTCAATGATATCAATAAACCAAATGTCAATGACCCAAAGCTAATGGGTGGAGTTGGTTCCATTCGTTTGCCTCTAGCTAAAGGGAACGTTGTGTTCCACATTACAAGCACCATATTACAGCTCTTACAATTGAAAGGATTGTTTGGTGGACTGGCTCATGAGGATCCCCATGAGAATATAAGGAACTTTGTTGATGTTTGAGGATTGTTCTCCTTTAATAACATATCTCAAGAGTTGGTTCGGTTGAGGTTGTTCCCATTTTTTCTAATGGGAGAAGCGTGTAAGTGGTTGGCTGAGTTTCCCAGAGATTTTATCACTTCGTGGGATGAGCTTATTACTGCATTTCAAGTGTGATTCTTTCCTCCTTCGAAGATGATGACTCCTCAGAACAACATCCAAAGCTTCAAGCGTTTAGAGGGTGAGCCAATCTATGAGACTTGGCTTAGATTTAAGAAGTTGATTCTACAATGCCCAACCCATGGATTGCCCGACAATGTTCTGCTGCAATACTTTTACAGAAGCCTTCATTCGGTGAACAAAGGAGTGGCTGATCAACTTTCTCCCAGAGGTTTAATGCAACAACCTTATGTGATAGCAGCCCAACTCCTTGATGGCATGACCAAGATTAGCTGGGCATGGTACACCCGTAAAGATCTGGTTTCTCCTCTTACTTACAAGTTGACAAAAGAGCATATTGTAAAAGATCAAGAAAGATACCAAAACATGGCAAAGATGATGACCCAGTTGAACATCTTGGCCAAGAACGTTAGGGGTGTTGGTACGAGAAGTGTTAGTGTTGTTGGTATTGGTGGTATAAACCCCAAAGAGGCCAAATTTGAAATGTTGTACAGTGAGGAAGTGAACTTCCTAACCAACCAATGAGGAGGTTATCGTACAAACTACCCAAGGCTGGGCCGTAACCTAGGTTGGAATAGAGATGTGGGCTGGAGAGCCCATGATAGAGAGTGGCGTGATCGTAACGCCATTTGGAAGGAAAGAGAGAGGGAGAAGGGTAGGTATGTTCCCCCCCACGAGCGTCAAAAGCCCAAAGATTCTGAGGGTGGCCGGAGTGAGGATATGCTCTCACGTATTCTCAACAAGGTTGAAGGGTTTGACAAAGTTTTGAAGGAAATGAAGGAAGATGTATCGACTCTCAACCAGACGATGACCTTTCATTCCCTCTCTATCAAGCAGTTGGAGACCCAAATGGGTCAAACTTCTTCACATTTAAACCCAAGACAACAAGGGGGTTGCCTAGTGACACTATGGCAAACCCCAAGAATGAAGTTTGAGTGGGTAATTGCGTCGTGCCACGACATTAACTAAGGCGCTTCTTGGGAGGTAACCCAAGTTTTTAATGCAGGTTCAAGTGTGGAATTTGTTTGAAATATGCATCTTGGGAAGCCAAGAGTCCAGTCGGTGAACCCCCGAATAGTTCGGTGAGCCCAACTTGGACCGTCATTGGACTTAGGAAAACATCAAGTTAGAGTCTATAAAACTCGGCGGGCCCATGGACGAGTCGGGGACTCGCCGAATAGGTTGGCGAGCCTGACTTTATCCGCCGTTTGGACCCCTAAATTGACTGGAGGTCCTATAAAACTTGGTGAGGTAAATTATCACTCGGTGCATCATCGAGGATGACAAATATCGCTGAATAGGCAGCAAACTGAACGGTTTTTAAAAGGCCAAAGGTGTAAAATTTCAAACTCTTTTATATTCCCTCACTTTTAGCCTCGTATATTTGCACCCGCACTATATTGTTTCTATATTTTTACATTTTTATTGTTTTTTCCTCGTTGATATCGTGCTCAGAGTTGGAATACATTGCTGCCTAGTTTTACAAACTCGTATTTCGGCTTTAAGGTAGGTTTTCCAAAACTCAAACTCTAAAATAGCGATTGAATTCAAATGCAATTGTTTAATTCTTATTGATGTGTGTTGGGCCTTCTCTAAAATCGTAATTGTGTGCTAGTTTTCCTATCGTAGTTTCGTAATTGTGCTAAATTGCCTAAATTGTCAATTTCCTGAGTTTTCTACTTTAAAATTGATCATAAATTGTTGCATTGCGTTAAATTGTTGTTGGTTCTAGTCGGGTGAAGTCTGAGTAACCCTAATTGTGCTAAATGACATATTTGCCCAATGATGGAGAATTTGACGTCATTCTTAAGGGCAAAAGTCATCAAATGGCCAATTTTGGCAAAACTGGGGAAAGTTTGAGTACCTCGGTGGCATAGGTTGTATGGTTCTTAGTTTAATTGCTTGAGTGTGTTGTTTGATTTTGTTTTCGGGGGTTACGGGCTTGATTTTAGGAAACTGGGTGAAAATTGGCACGTTGGGCAGTTTGGCGTGTTGGGTCGAACTCGCTGAACCATTTAGCGGCTCACCAAAGTCCCCCTAACTCGCCCTTAATTTCATGTTTTGGTTGATTCTTTAACTTTTGGCGAGAATCTTGAGCTTAGCGAGTTCACTCGACGACCCGCTGAAAGTCTCCCTTGATCTCCTTTTCTGCACCCCTAACCCCTGAAACACACTATAACTTTTTGCGGGCTAGTCTGAGCTCGCCGAGTGATATCAGCGATTCGCTGAAAGGCCCTACATATCATTGACCTGTCTTTTTTCTTGGAAAATTTTGAATCAGTCCTTTTGGCGAGCCTGATTTGGCTCGCCTAAGTGACTCAGTGACTCGTCGATCAGTTCCGCAAGTCTTTCTGCAAACTTTTGTCGGCATTTTTCTTGAATTGTTTCTAACTTTTACCAATGTGTTTTGCATATATGGCTAGGACCAACTTTGATGAGAGTTGTATGTTGCCCCGCAAACGAGCACGACGTATGGTGATCAATGAGGGAGAAACTTCTCCTTTTAAAAACAGAAAGAAGGCACCTCCTAAGGGAGAAAGGGTAAGGGCAAAATGCGCGTATATGAGATATCGGAGCAAAACTGCGGCAGTAAGGGGGAGTCCAATGATTCTTATGTCTCACTCTCCGAGCCTGATGACGACTAACCACTACAGTCCCGATGAGTAGAAATTCGTGCACGATTTCATCACGATTCATCTAGTATCCAGGAGTTTACCCATCATGTCACTAACTCTATGCCTGCTCCAGCACAGATGGTGATTCCATCGCCACCAGTTCAAGGTCCTCCTTCCCGGCTAGTCAACAGGCTAAAGGCCGAGGGATTGAGGACAATTCTTGCGGAGAAACGGTTGTTTACAAAAGGAGTGGTGAAAAGGTACCCTATGATGTGGGACACACTCCGGTTCCACAGATTTGATATCTTCACTAGGCCCCGAGGCCCATATATCCCCACCTCGATTCGTGAGTTCTACACTACATAGGAGACTTAGTACCCCAGGGGATGAAGAAAGCTAGTGCCTTCAGTTCGGTGCAGTCCGTCTTGGTAAGGGGGGGAAAGAAGTGGGGTGCATCAGCGATCATATAAATATTGTACTTGATAGAGCTACTAGGTTTGAGGATGAGTACGAGGGTTTAGCTATATCACATACCCTAGATGACCTCAAGGGCAGGCTTGCTTCCTTGATTTATGATACCACCCCGAGGTGGATTGAGATGAGAGTTTCGATTGAGAAGATGGACTTGAATGTAGCTGCATGGTATTGGTTTGAATTCATTAGTAGCTCCATCATGCCCTCATAGAATGAGTCCATCCTCTGCCACCCAAAGGCAACCTGCCTAGGATCAATAATCACCAAGAAGTGGCTCAACTTGGGACGCTTTATTGTGCAGGAGATGGCCATGAGGGCTAAGCAGTGCAAGACATGCCTTCCATTCCCTGTACTCATTCTAGAGCTATGTTGACGGGTCAGAGTTCCTCGTGACAAGAAGAGGGACATTGATTGCACACCTACATCCTCTACAGACATCTGGCGCATAGAAGCCGAGTAGACATGGGGTGAGGCAGATCAAAGGAGAGCGGCTTTAGTGGATACATCCCTGGAGGTTGATGTTAAGTCTATATCTACAGAGGCATATTTGCCTACTCTAGCCTCCGAGCCTTTAAGTACATCCATTTCTGCCCCTTCCCAGGCACCTGGTTCTTCTGCAGCCCCCCAGCCTACTAGGATTACTTAGGCCATGCTACTCAAGATGGGGCATCTACCCCATTTTACAGATGTGCTGGCTACCTGGCTAGAGGTCGAGGTGACTTGGATGATTGAGCAAGCCATCTTAGCTGCTTTGACATCCCTCTGGACGTTGATTGATGATCTCACAATGAGAGTAGAGATCTGTGAGAGAGGATAGGGGGTTACTTCAGAGGTGACGACTTTGAAAGCCGAGGTTTGAGATTTGAGGAAGGACGTGGACTATCTGCAATCCATAGACTTTACTTCTCTGTTTGAGCCACCTGAGACTCAGGGTGTTCCGGGCAGTTCTGAGATGCCTCCGGCTACTACTGGAGATGTGCCTAGTGATGATGTGACTGCTACTGAATCCGAGGTCGAGACTGATGAGGAGCAGCTTGGGGGAGTGCGATGCCGCCATAAATGATGATCTGACCGACTTAGAGGATACAATGTTTGAGACAACTTGACAAACCTTCTTGAGACATACCACTATGGCTGGGTCGAGCGGAGTTGCAACTGATGTTACCCCAGGCATTGATGCCAGGACAGATGGAGCAACTGTGTAGACAAGATCTTTCTTTACCTCCCTCTCTGTCGTTTTTATTTACTATTAATTATTTTTGTTGCATTTGAGGACAACTGCTTTTTATTTGTGGTGGGGTGAGGTATTTCTATAACTACCTCTTATGTATATATTGGGTTTTGCATTTTAAACTTTGTTTTGATCTTATTTTGTGGACCTTTGATCTTATGGCTCCTTGTTTTGAATAGAAATGGAAATGATATTTAATAGACTCTAGTAAAATCCTATTTTTCGCTTTAATAAAATTTTGAGTTTCTGCAATATCTTTGTATTTTGTAAGTCGAATAATAAATATAATTTGGGATTGAATTCATTGGCTCGCCGACCTAGGAGGTTAAGTGTGGGTGCTAGTCATGACTCGATTTTGATCATGACAAACATGGTATTAGAGTTTTATATTTAATGATCTCATCACACAAGAACATGTCTAGTAGAGTCTTGCAGATGGTATGGGGACACCTTCACTTTTCTTTGAGAAACTCTAGGACTTAAGGAAAACACCATTCCTTCATTCTTTTGTGTGATTACTTAAATCCAATAGGTATCTAGGTGATACAAATTGGTACCTGACCTCCTTAACACCATTTCACATATGGTCAGAACTAGAGCAGCAGAAGTGGAAACACCAACACTAACAAGAGAGGATGCATCCTTTGAAATAAATATGTTTCCCTGATTCATTGTGGGCAAGAAATGACTAGTCACCTACATGATCTTTTTATTAAGTTCTTAAAGTTTAATTTCCTATTCTTCACGATTACTGAATATGAAGATGCTTATGATTTCCTTTTTGATTGTCATGAGCTTCTTCATAAGATGATAATTGTATAGAGGTTTGCTGTTTAGTTTGTGACATACAATTTCAGGTAGACGCCAAAATGTGGTGGCGGTCTCATGTTGAGTGTCGACTTGTAAAGGCACTACCTATGACTTGGGAAATATTTTCTAGCTTTTTCAAGGAGAAGTATATACCCTGGACTTTGAGAGGTAAAAGAAGAGGTGAGTTCCTGAATATAGAATAAGAAAGATATGTGTTGCAACCAATGAGGCCAAATTTCATGCTTTATTCAGATATAGGACTCAAGTTTTTTCAGCCCCAAAAAGTGGATTCACTGCTTTGTGAAGAAATTGAGGTCAGATTTGCAGATTCAAGCTTTATAGGTGACTGTTTCAGCAAAACTGTTTTGTGGAAGTAAATGATTTTGTGATGGAGGTCAAGGGGCTAATCATTGTGCTTGGAACCAAATGGAAGACCCAAACAAATTGTGAGGAAACAACTACATGTAATTTGCATAAGGAAAGACCAGTTTACACGATCATAAGCCTTTTCCAAATCTAACTTGCGTAACTCAATAAGATTCTTTTCTAACTTAGTGATCTATACACTCATTCACAAAGAAAGCAGCACCAACAATATGAATTCTTATCTTTTTTCATCTCTCTATCTACTAGTCTACAAACTTCCACATGGAAAACAAATATTGTGCTGTTTGACCATGGAAAATTTATTAGGGCCCTTACTCAAACCCTCGATTAAAGAGTCTCCCAAGTTAGAGTTAAAATCTCTGCCAGCTCATCTAAGGTATGCGTATTTGGGAAATAATTTAAATTTACCTATGATACTTTCTACACAGTTGTCTGAAGCACAAGTTGATGCAACATTGATGTTTTTGATATAAAGGAAGAAAGCTATCGAGTGGCTAATGTTCATGGGATTAGTCTGATGTTATGCATGCATAAAATCTACATGGAGGAAGACCACAAGCTGAGTGCACAACATCAACTAAATTCGTTGATTAAGGAAGTAGTGAGAAAGGAATTAATCAAATGACTAGATGTTTGAATTATGTACCCTATCTCTGAATGTGAATGGATAAGTCCTGTGCACTATGTACTAAATAAATGTGGTATAACAATGGTTAAAAATGAAAAGAATGGGTTGCTTCCCACAAGAACTGTTATCGGATTGAGGATCTGCACGGATTATCAAAAATTGTATGATTGCACAAGGAAGGATCGTTATACTGTCCATTTCATTTATCAAATGCTTGACTGCTGTTTAGCAGGGTAAGAGTACCTTTGATTTTTATATGGTATTGCGGATACAATCAAATCTTGATTACACCTGAGGATTGATGAGTCCGAGATTTGGACTCATTTAGGAATTTTTTTTATAGATTTAGTGTCCTCAAAAGGTTATTTTGTGCCACTACGTGATGTTAAATCCTTAATTTTCAGGAATATGGATTGAGGAACAAAGCAAGGACACTAACAGGCAAAAAGGTATAAAACAGATTGAAGAAATAAAGATGGGTGAGCTTGAGGATCTCCAAGAGCACTTGACGTTTCACCGAATGGCTTATCAGACCGCCTAAAGTTCCAGTGTGCCAAGCCCTGAAGGAAAGAACCAAGTTGGCAATGAAAAGGACTAGTCCGCGAATCACCGAGTGAAGTCCACGAAGCCAAGACAGATCGCCCAAAGTTATAGACCTTGAGGACACTGAATGCCAAGGCAAAAGGGAGATGTAAGAGACCAAAGGGTGGCTCGCCGAGAGGTTTGGCGAGCCCGACTTACTTCGGCGAATGAGCTTTCGTAGCTTATTTTCAGCGGCTATAAATACATTTTTGAACATATAACCAAGTATCAATTAATCTTTAGAACTTTTTTATTATTAAGTTTTGAGCATCACATAGTTTTTTCTAGTTTTCCTTAGCATTGAGGGATTGAAGAAATTCACTTTTGAGAAATTGGAAGTGGGCCTTTGAAGTTCATCAAATTGGCGCATTGTAAAGATTAAATCACCCTTACCCAGTTGATGGATAATCAATTTGGTAACGATTTTTACTCTTTTATGATGTCTAGCTAAAATTCCAATTCTTGGGGGTGTGATTATGTGATTATGGGTTAATTTAGCTTATCGGTATTGCTAATTGTTAGTGTAAATGCTATTTGAAAGTGAGTTCAATCATTAATTATGGTTTAACTTAAGAATTGTAGTTGCAAATGCAGTTCTTTGTTAGTGTTCTTGGCTTGCTCGAGAGAGAGGTTTTATAACTAAAGTTTTTTGATTGATGATTTGTGGGTATTGGGTTGATCTGAGTTCAGCTCAAGAGAGTGAATCCTAAACCCAATCCCACACTTTCATCTCGAAAGAGTGGATTAAGGTGTGGGTTGCTCTTAATTCGCATACTTGTTAATGTTCCAGAGAAACCAGTTGATTCGGGGTAATTGTTTGAGAGAAAATTACCTCCCTTATAGTCTAGCCTACTCACTAATATCTAGCTATTTTTTAATAGTTGCAATGACCCATATGTCTATATTAGCCTATAATCAATCACATCCCAAGAACCCATCTCATTATTGTTATTTTGTATTATTTGTGATTGTTTGTAGTTGTTAGTTAAAACCAAAACCTCCATTTGACATTCGCGTCACCCCTTGATTTGAATGATGTCTTTATTTGATATATTTTATTCCTATGACTTATTTGACTACATTTATAATTCCCAATTGAATCTGAAACACATACCGCTCCATGTGGGATTGTACCCCAACTCATTTAGTTGGGTTTTATACTAATTTATGATCATTGATGCTTAGCATTGGATAAAGTGTCTTTGAAATGTCATTAATCAAAATGGTGTTGTTGCTGAGGAGTGTTGGTTTTTGAAATTCTTTTGGTGAAGTTGAATTGTATTCTTGTTAGTTATAGTTGAATCCACTTATTTTTAGTTTCGGTTTTTGTGTTGCTTGTTAAAACAAAGGAAATGGGCGTCACTGGAAGCAATGGTAGCCAAGTGGGCCACCAAGATGACATCAAAAATCTCAATGATGTCAATGAACCGAATGTCAATGACCCAAATCTTATGGGTGGAGTTGGTGCGATTTGTTTGCCTACAGCTGAAGGGAATGTTGTGTTCCACATTACAAGCACCATGTTGCAGCTCTTACAATTGAAAGGGTTGTTTGGTGGGCTGGCCCATGAGGATCCCCAAGAGAATATAAGGAACTTTATTGATGTTTGTGGACCATTCTTCTTTAAGAATATATCTCAAGAGTCGGTTCGGTTAAGGTTTTTTCCTATTTTCTCTAATGAGAGAAATATGTAAGTGGTTGGCTGAGTTTCCAAGAGATTCTATCACTTCATGGGACTAGTTTATTACTGCATTTCAAGTGTGATTCTTTCCTCCTTCGAAGATGATGACTCATCGGGATAACATCCAAAGCTTCAAGCATTTGGAGGGTGAGCAAATCCATGAGACTTGGCTAAGATTTAAGAAGTTGGTGCTGCAATGCCCAACTCATGGATTGCCCGACAACGTTCTGCTGCAATACTTTTATAGAAGCCTTGATTCAGTGAACAAGGGAGTGGCTAATCAACTTTCTTCAGGAGGTTTAATGCAACAGCCTTATGTGATAGTAGCCCAACTCCTTGATGGCATGACCAAGATTAACTGGGCATGGTACACCCGTGAGATCAAGTCTCTCATATTACTTACAAGTTGATAAAAGAGCAGATTGAAAAAGATCAAGAAAGATACCAAAACATGGCAAAGATAATGACCCAGCTGGACCTCTTGGCCAAGAACGTCATGGGTGTTGGTACGAGGAGTGTTAATGTTGTCAATGTTGGTGGTGTAAACCCCGAAGAGGCCAAATTTGAAGTGTTGTACAATGAGGAAGTGAACTGCCTAACCAACCAAGGAGGAGGTTATCGTGCAAACTACCCCAGGCTGGGTCGTAACCAAGGTTGGAATAGAGATGAGGGTTGGAGAGACCGTGATAGAGTGTGGCGTGATCATAACGCCACTTAGAAGGAAAGAGAGGGGGAGAAGGATAGGTATGTTCCTCCCCACAAACGTCAAAAGCCCAAAGATTCTAAGCGTGGCCGGAGTGAGGATATGCTCTCACATATTCTCAATAGGGTTGAAGGGTCTAACAAAGTTTTGAAGGAAATGAAGGAAGATGTATTGACTCTCAACCAGATAGTGACCTCTCATTCCGTCTCTATCAAGCAGTTGGAGACCCAAATGGGTCAAATTTCTTCACATTTAAACCCAAAACAAATAGGGGGTTGCCTAGTGACACTATGGCAAACCCTAAGAACGAAGTTTGAGTGGGTAATTTCGTCATGCCACGACATTAACTAAGGTGCTTCTTGGGAGGCAACCCAAGTATTTAATGCTTTGTGTTTTGATTATGAATAATGGGTGTTGATTGTGTAGGTTGAAGTGCGGAATATGCTTGAAATATGCAAGTTGGAGAGACAAGAGTCTAGTCTGCGACTCATCGAGGAGTTTGGAGATCCCAACTTGGACTGACATTGGACTCTATAAAACATTCAGTTGAAGTCTATAAAATTCGACGGGCCCATGGACGAGTCGGCGACATGTCGAATAGATCGGCAAACCCGACTTTGTCCGCCATTTGGAACCCTAAATTGACTATAGGTCCTGTAAAACTCAGTGAGGTAAATTATCACTCAGTGTATGGCCGAGTGGTTCAGTGAGAATGACTAATATCCCTGAATAGGCCGCAAACTGAATGGTTTTGAAAAGGTCTAAGGTTTAAAATTTCAAAATCCTTCATATTCCCTTACTTTTAGCCTCGTATATTTGCACCCGCACTATATAGTTTCTATATTTTGCATTTTTATTATTTTTTGCTCTTTGATATCATGCTCGGAGTTGGAATACATTGTCGCCTAGCTTTACAAACTTGTATTTCAGCTTAAAGGTTGCTTTTTCGAAACCCAAACTCTAAAATAGAAGTTGAATTCAAATACAATTGTTTAATTCTTATTGATATGTGTTGGGCCTGCTCTGAAATCGTAATTGTGTGCTAGTTTGCCTAACTTAGTTTTGTAATTGTGCTAAATTCCCTAAATTGTTGATTTTTAGAGTTTTGTGCTTTAAAATTGATCATAAATTGTTGCATTGCATTAAATTGTTGTTGGTTCTAGTTGGGTGAAGTTTGAGTAACCCCAATTATGCTAAATGACGTACTTTGCCTAATGTGGACAGTTTGACGGTCATTCTTATGGGAAAAAGTCGTCAAATGGTCAATTTTGGCAAAACTGGGGGAAGTTTGAGTACCCCAGTGGCATGGGTCGTATGGGTCTTAGTTTAGTTGCATG
Source organism: Solanum pinnatisectum (assembly GCA_035578085.1). Classification (NCBI taxonomy): domain Eukaryota; kingdom Viridiplantae; phylum Streptophyta; class Magnoliopsida; order Solanales; family Solanaceae; genus Solanum; species Solanum pinnatisectum. Next base: position 161,758 of record JAWPEI010000018.1, read on the forward strand.
AGTGTGTTAATTGATTTTGTTTTTAGGGGTTGCAAGATTGATTTTGGGAAATTGGGTGAAAATTGGCACGTTTGGCAGTTTGGCGAGCTGGGTTGAACTCACCGAACTGTTCAGCAGTTCGCCAAAGTCCTCCTAGCTTACCCTTAATTTTGTGTTTTGGTTAAAATTGATTTTGTAACTTTTTGAGAGAAGCCTGAGCTCGACGACTCACCGAAAGTCTCCATTTATCGCCTTTTTTGCGCTCATAACCCCTAAAACACACTATAACTTTTTGCAGGCTAGTATGAGCTCACCGAGTGATGTCAGTGATTCACCAAAATGCCATGCATATCACTGACCTATCTTTTTTTTGGGAAATTTTTGAATTAGTCCTTTCGGCGAGCTCGATCTGGCTTGCCTAAGTGACTCGGCGACTCGCCGATCGGTTCGGCAATACTTTTTGCAACCTATTGTCGGCACTTTTCTTGAATTATTTCTAATTTTTCCCGATATGTTTTGCATATATGGCTAGGACCAACTTTGATGAGAGTGGTATGCCGCCCCGCAAACGAGCACGGGGCATCGTGATTAATGAGGGAGCAGTTGCTCTTTCTAAAGGGGAAAAAATACACCTCCTAAGGGAGGAAAGGGCAAGGGCAAAGCACCCATATATGAGATACTAGAGCACAACTATGGTAGTGATGGGGAGTCCATTGATTCTCATGTATCACTCTCCAAGCCTGATGACGACCAACCACTACAGTCCCGGCGAGCAGAAATTCATGCATGATTTTCATCACGATTCATCTAGTATCCAAGAGTCTACCCCTCATGTCACTAACTCTATGCCTAATCCAGCACAGACAGTGGTTCCAGCGCCACCAGTTCAGGGTCCTCCTTCCTGGCTAATCAACAGGCTAAAGGCCGAGGAATTAAGGACAATTCTTGCGGAGAAACGACTGTCTATAGAAGAAGTGGCGGAAAGCTACCCTCTTGTGTGGGACACACTCTGGTTCCACAGATTTGATTTCTTCACCAGGCACTAAGCCCTATATATCCCCACCTCAGTTCGTGAGTTCTACACTACGTACCGTGACCTAGTATCCTAGGGGAAGAAGAAAACCAGTGCCTTTATTTCGGTGAAGTCTTTCATGACATGGAGGAAAGAAGTGGGGTGCATCAGCGATCATATAAATATCATACTTGCTTAAGCTACTGGGTTTGAGGATAAGTACGAGGGTTTAGCCATAGCACATACCTGGGATGACCTCAAGGGCTGGCTTGCTCCCTGATTTCTGACACCACCCCGAGGTGGTTTAAGGCAAGAGCTCCGATTGAGAAGAAGGACTTGAATGTAGCTCTGCGGTACTGGTTTGAATTCATTAGTATCTCCATCATGCCCTCACAGAATGAGTCTATCCTCTACCACCCAAAGGCAGCTTGCCTAAGATCAATCATCAACAATAAGTGGCTCAACTTGGGACTCATTATTGTGTAGGAGATGGCTATGAGGGCCAAGCACCGCTAGACATCTCTTCTATTCCCCCTACTTATTACAGAGCTATGTCGATGGGTCAGAGTTCTTCATGACGAGAAGAGGGACATTGATTTCACGCCTACATCCTCTACAGATATCTGGCGTATAAAAGCCAAGTACACATGGGATAAGGCAGATAGGAGGAGAGCAGCTTCGGTGGATACATCCTTGGAGGTTGATGTTGAGTCTATACCTGCAGAGGAATCTTTGCCTACTCTACCCTCCGAGCTTTTAGGTACATCCAGTACTGCCCCTTCCCAGGCTCATAGTTCTTCTGCAGGCCCCTAGCATACTAGGATTACTTAGGTCATGCTACTCAAGATGGGGCATGTAGCCCATTTTGTCGATGTGTGGGCTACCCGGCTAGAGGTCGAGGTGACTTGGATGATTGAGGGGCCATGTTAGCTGCTTTGACACCCCTTTAGACGTTGATTGATGATCGCACAACGAGAGTAGAGATCTGTGAGAGAGGACAGGGGGTTACTTCAGAGGTGACAACTTTGAAAGTTAAGGTTTCAGATTTGAGGAAGGACGTGGACTATCTGCAGTCCACAGACTTCACTTCTCTGTTTAAGGCAGCTGAGACTCAGGGTGCTCCGAGCAGTTCTGAGATGCCTCCGTCACCAGAGATGTGCCTAGGGATGATGTGACTGCTGCTGAATCTGAGGCCGAGGTCGAGATCGATGTAGAGCAAGTTGGGGAGCATGATGCCACCGTATATGATGATCTGGCCAACTTGGAGAATGCGATATTCGAGACTGCTCGACAGACCTCTTTGAGAAATACCACTATGGTTGGGTCAAGTATAGTTGCAGCTGATGTTACTCCAGGCATTAATGCCCGGACAAATGGAGCAACTGTGTTGACATGATCTTTCTTTTCCTCCCTCTTTGTCATTTTTATGACTATTGATTATTTTTGTTGTATTTGAGGAGAACTGATTTTTATTTGTGGTGGGGTGAGGTATTTCTATATCTACCTCATATATATATATTGAGTTTTTCATTTTAAACTTTGTTTTGATCTTATCTTGTGGATGTTTGAGATTATGGCTCCTTGTTTTGAATAGAAATGACTTTTGACCCATCTAAAAAATTTTGCCACCTCTTGTTGTGTGTGAATGTGGCTGTTCTTGTGCAAATTTGAGTATCGGTTATGATCAATACCGATGACTTGAATAGTACTTTTAATCGAACAAAAATTAATGTGTAGCTATGATGAGGCCAAATGAAGTTGCATAGACAATGTATGAACTTTTTGCATCTCTTTGTGACTAGCCGGTTATCGATTGGAGTCTCTTGTGATGAACAATACACACTAGCAAAAGTGTGGAGTCTCATTTGTTATTGGTGCCAATGCCTTGTATGATGAGCTTATCATGAACCTTGTGTGATGACACCTAGAATATTCCCCGTTGGTCCAGTTGACTAAGTGATTGCAAGCTCTTGAAATGATCTTAGGCAACAATTTTTAAGAGTGAAACAATTTGAGAATATACCTCTTTTTTGGCCAACCTTGAGAGAAGTGTGAACTTTCCTTGAACCCCTTTGAGCCTTATTCTTTTCTTGGAAGAAGCTTGATGGAATTGTGACCCCTCTTTACCCATTCACCCATAATCCTCATAAAGTATGGTTTGTTTGAATAGCCAACTTAGGCCAAAAGCCTAAGTTGTGGGTGTGGTGAAAAGAGAAGGTAAATCAAGAATGTGAAATTTCCCCCTTCTACCAACGGACTTGAGAAAGATGGAATCCCTCCATATAAAAAAAAAGAGAAAGAAAAGATAAAAGCAAAAGAAAAAGAATGAATAATGGGGTGAATGTTGAGCATGATTCAAATGTTGAAGGAAAGGAAGAGAGTGATGTTCAGACCACATTTCATGAGGGTAGTAGCCACTGAGCCTAAATGATCATACCTTTACACTCAGCCCCGTTATAAGCCTTGAAAAGACCTTTTTGATCTTGTGTGAGCTGAAATGAATGTTGATTGGAAAATAAGGGCAAACCTATGGGTGAAGTCATGCATGTGTTCATATTTGTAAGTGTGAGACTCGTATGTGATTCCGGAGCTATAAAGTGTTGAAGAATAGCATGTGAATATGGAATCATCTTTGTTGTTAGGGCATTTGAGTACCTTTGTTGAGCCTGAACTTGCATTTGAAGCAAGTATTGTGAACTTGAGCATCTTTGATAATGGTGAGTCACAACTTGAATCTTTGAGTGCACAATTAATCCTTGTATGAGTAAGTTAAGTCTTGTTGTGTGCATTCATGATTGAGTCTTATGTAGAACTGTTTGAGACATCCTTTCTGAACTGCTGCACTTGAGTTTTACTTGAGGACAAGTAAAAGTTTAAGTTAGGGGTGTTGATGAGTCCGAGATTTGGACATATTTAGGGCTTTATTTATTGAGATTTCATGTCCTCAAATGTTTATTTTGTGCCAATAACTGATGTTAAATCCCTCATTTTCAAGAATATGGATTAGGGAACAAAGCAAGGACACTAACAGGAAAAAAGGAACAAAATAGGCTGAAGAAATGAAGATAGGTGAGCCTAAGGATCGCCAAGAGCAGTTGGCGTGTCGACAAGTTGCTCATCAGACCGCCTAAAGTTCAAGTGTGCCAAGCCCTGAAGGAAAGAACCAAGTTAGTGATGAAAAGGTGCAGTCGGCAGATTGCCGAGTGAATTCTGCAAAGCCAAGATCGATCGCCCAAAGTTACTGACCTTGAGTACGCTGAATGCCAAGGCAAAAGGGTAATGGAAGAGACCAAAGGGTGGCTCGCCGAGTGGTTCGGCGAGCCCACCTTACTTCGTCGAATGAGCTTTTGTAGCTTATTTTTGGCAACAATAAATATGTTTTTGCACATTTAGTGTAGTATCAATTAATCTTTAGAACTTTTTTATTATTAAGTTTTGAGCATCTTCAAACAGTTTTCTCTAGTTTTCCTTAGCGTTGAGGGATTGAATAAATTCACTTTTGAGAAATTGGAAGTGGGACTTTAAAGTTCATCAAATTGGAGCATTGTACAGACGAAATCACTCTTACCTAGTTGATGGATAATCAATTTGGCAACAGTTTGTACTTTTTTATGATGTCTAGCTAAAACCCCAATTGTTGGGGTGTCATTACGTGATTATGGGTTGATTTAGCTTATGAGTATTGCTAATATTTAGTGTAAATGCTATTTAAAAGTGAGTTCAATCATTAATTGTGGTTTAACTTAAGAATTGTAATTACAAATGTAGTTCTATGTTTTTGTTCTTGGCTTGCTCGAGAGAGAGGTTTTAGAACTAAGGTTTTTTGATTGATGATTTGTAGGTATTGGGTTGATTTGGGTTCAGCTCGAGAGAGTGAATCCTAAACCAAATCCCATACTTTCAGCTTGAAAAACTGAATGGATTAAGGTGTGGGATACTCTTAATTTGCATGCTTATTGGTGTTCGAGAGAAATCACTTGACTTAGGGTAATTGTTTGAGAGAAATTACCCCCCTTATAGTCTAGCCTACTCACTGATATCTATATATTTACTAATAGTTGCAATTACTCATATGTCTATATTAGCCTATAATCGATCCCATCTGATTATTGTTTGTGACTGTTTGTAACCCCCATTTGACATTCGTGTCACCCCTTGATTTGAATGATGTCTTTATTCGATAATTTTTATTCCTATGACTAATTGTACTTCCCAATTGAATCTAAAACACGTACCGCTCCCTGTGGAATTTGACCCCAACTCATTTAGTTGGGTTTTATATTGATTTATGATCATTGACGCTTAGAGTTAGATGAAGTGTCTTTGAAATGTTATTAATCAAGGATCGAGAAAAGACCACTTTCATTTGTCCCTATGGCGCGTATGCCTTCAAGCGCATGCCATTTGGGCTTTGCAATGTGTCGGCCACTTTTTAGATGTGCATGATGGCTATATTCCATGATATGGTGGAGTACATCGTAGAGGTGTTCATGATAGTTCTCTATCTTTGTGAAGTATTTTGAGGTATGTCTCCAGAACCTTGACAAGGTACTCGCTCATTATGAAGACACAAAATTAGTACTTAATTGGGAGAAATGTCACTTCTTATTTCCATAAGTCATAGTTTTGGGTCACAAAGTGTCAAAGCATGGACTAGAGGTTGATAAAGCCAAGGTTGAGGTTATTGAAAAATTGCCCCTTCAATTCTGTCAAAAGGGTAGGAAATTTCCTTGGGCATGTAGGTTTTTACCGGAGATTCATCAGGGATTTTTCCAAGACTGCCAAACCTATGTGCAGTCTCTTGGAGAATGAGGTGAAGTTTGAGTTTGATGAGATCTGTTTAAAGGCATTTGAGGTGCTGAAGCAGAACTTAATTGAAGATCCAATCTTGATTGCTCCTAATTGGAAGCTACCTTTTGAATTTGTGTGTGAAGCAAACGATGTGGAAGTTGGTACAGTGTTGGGACAAAGAAAAGATAAAGTGTTCCATTTGATCTACTATGCGAGCAAGACCATTGATTCCGCTCAAGCTAACTACACATTGACTGAGAAGAAGATGCTTGCTCTAGTGTTCGCCTTCAACAAGTTCACATCATATTTGGTAGGCACCAAGGTAATTGTTTATACTGACCATGCAGCTATTAGGTACCTTTTTAAGAATAAGGATGACAGGTCAAGGCTAATTCAATGGATATTGCTTCTCCAAAAATTTGACCTCAAAATCAAAGACCGTAAGGGTACAGAAAATCAAATAGCTGATCATTTGTCAAGATTAGAAGACTTCTCTCACGTGCATGAAGGGGAACAAATACGTGAAGAGTTTTTGAATGAGCAGTTGATGGCATTGGTATATCCTAAGTGCTTTGGTATGATGATCTATTGAATTTATTGGTGATTGGAGTGTTTTCTCCAGTGTCAACTACCCAATAAAGAAAGAAGCTGATGCATGATGCTAAGTTTTATATCGCGGATGAACCATTCTTGTTCAAACAAGAAGTGGACCAAGTAGTAAGACAATGTATTCCGGAACACGAGGTCAAGAAAGTTCTCCAAAGTTGTCATACAAGTCCTTAAGGAGAGCACCATGGAGGAGAGCACACAGCTCACAAGGTATTACAATCTGGCTTCTTTTGGCCCTCACTATTTAAAGATTCTATGGCCTATGTAAAAGGATGTGAATAATGCCAAAGGTTTAATACTATATAGACATGACCACTAAAAAATTATTCTTGAGGTGGAATCATTTATGGGTGGGGTATTGACTTCATGGGTCCCTTCCCACCATCAAGTGGAAATCAATATATTCTAGCGACTGTTGATTTTGTGTCCAAATAGGTTGAGGTTGTAGATCTTCCTAAGAATGACTCAAGAGTGGTGATTAAACTCATCGAGAAGCACATTTTCACTCGTTTTGGTACTCCAATGACGATCATAAGTGATGGAGGCAAGCATTTCATTAACCATCTAGTGAAGAATCTTCTAGCTAAGTATGGTATACAACATAAGATGGCTACAACTTATCACCCGCAAACTAGTGGTCTAGTTGAATGGTCGAATAATTAGGTAAAGCAAATCTTGTAGAAAACAATAAATGTGTAGCATAGAGATTGGTCCAAGAAGCTTGATGATGCTTTATGGGCGTATAGGACTACATATAAAACACTCATAAGGACTTCTCCCTATCACATGTTCTTTGGAAAAGTGTGTCATCTTCTAGCAGAGTTAGAACACCATGCGTATTGGGCGATAAAGAAGTTGAATCTTGACCCTGAGCTAGCCGGTAGAAAGAGAATCGGTCAATTGCACGAACTTGAGGAGTTTGGCTCCACGCTTATGAGAATGCTAAGTTGTATAAAGAGAAGACCAAAAGATGGCATGGCAAGCACATAGTCCCTCGTACTTCCACTGCGGGCCAAAAGGTACTACTTTTTAACTCGAGACTTAGATTATTCCCTAGAAAACTAAGGTCTTAATAGAGTGGGGCCTTTGAACTGGTGAGGATGACACAACATGGTGCAGTAGAGCTTAAAGGCAAAAACGTCCCGACTTTCTTAGTGAATGGGCAAAGGGTCAAACACTATTTTGGAGAAGATACATATCGAGATAGAGAAGCTCTTGAGATAAACAATGAATGATCCAAGCAGAGGTGAGCCGCTACGTTAAACCTGGCGCTCCATGGGAGGCAACCCATGAAAATATGTAATATTTAGTTAGTTTTTGTTCAAGCTGGATTTTTATATTTTAGTTTAATTTAAGTTTTCTTAGGATTTAGTTGAAATTTTTATTTTGGTAGGATTTTAGTCAAGTTGATTAATTTTAATAGCTCGGAACCATAAACGAGAAATATAAAAAGAGAGGAGTCGTGCCACAACCAAAACTAAGGCTCTGGGTGGGAGGTAACCCACCATTAGTCTAATGTGATCTGTTCATATTTTTACAGGAATATCGGAAGGTATAGCATGCCACATCAAAAGATAAGCAGAAATTTTGGGTCTGGCCTGCAGGTGCACTATTGGTGTATCACACGAGGACCCAAACTACTGAAGGTCCTGGCTAGTGTACTACAGGCACGTTGCACCACTCCTCCAACTACTGAAGACAATTTATGGAGCCTGAGTGGAGCATCGCGCCAATCGTTTCCCTAGAAGGTGTATTGCCAGCGCATCGCCCCAAGGTGTGAACTATTGAACGCGCTTAATGGCGCAGCTCTAGCATGCCGCGCAAGCCCCCTTTCTTGCATGTTTCCAATTGGGATCAAATTTCCTCTTTTAAATCCTATACCTACTAAAATTCTATCCCACTTTGTCTCTCTCTCTCTCTTTCTACAAGCCTTAACCGACCAAATTCCCCCAATTTCTATCAAACTCTAAAAACTTTCTTCTTCTTCCTCACTCACTTTATTTCCCAAAATTCCCAGATCCACCATTAATCCCAACAAAAGCTTCTTCTAAATAGTATTCCTTTATCCCCTACCCACAAAACCCACAAACCACCAAGATAAATCAATACCCACTCAAACCCCCCCCCCCTCCACTACCTAAATCAACCTACTCCCACCTTAACATATTTTGTTTCTACATCCCTTAGAGTTTTCATGGCACCCAAAGGCAAGAATTAGTTGGTGCAGGTAATAAGAGGTCTAGGAAGGGTGATGCCACCGGATCATCTAGTGCCCGAACTCCATCCAGGAGGTTTGGAAAACAAGTAGTGGAGCACCACGGAGAGGATTGGTTTGAGTGTCAAAAAGAGGCCAAGTATCTCAACGATAAACATGTCCATGAGGTATAATTACAAGTTGAATTTACTTGTATTTATGAAACAATATACAATCTTGGGATGCAAGACATTTTAGAGGATCAAGGAGATTGTAATCTCACCCTTGTAAGAGAATTTTATGCTAACTGGATAACTAAGTCATGTTACAATCATTCAATGGATATGAGGGGAATGAAAGTTCAATTTACCTCCAAAGTGTTTAATTCATTTTTAGGTACACCCCCATTGTAAGGATGTTGAATATAATAGGCTAAAAGACACTACCCCTATAGAGATACTAGATATACATTATGTGGTGCCGACTCCATAGCTAGGTGGGATAGGAGAAAAGACACAGGTAGACATGCCACCCTCCATTATGCTTATCTAAAACCAAGAATTTAGAGTGTGATTAAAGATTAAGAGCAGCGATTTGTTTCCCTGTAAGCACACCTCTGAGGTTACTATGGACCGGGTTGTCCTAGTATGCATTTTAATAAAATGTATGCCGATAAATGTGGGGTCTCTGTTGAGACAAAACCTGATAAAGTTCAGGAACAACAAACAATGAAGGTTCTGTTATGTCAGCTTGATGACTCGATTTCTACAAGCAGAGGGTGTTGAAGAGGAAATTCATGACATGGCCTAAGAGAGGGCCCCTTACCTAGTTTGAATCCTTGTGGATGCGACACACATAAAACATCAAAACGTGTCCTATGGGCCCTTATTATCTGCATGTGATCGGCAAGCGAGGGACGACAATTGGATGGGTCAAATGTTTGGCATGACGAAGCTACAACTTTGCATTAGAGGTATGATGAGTCCATAAATTGGACTCATTTAGGGCTTTACTTTAATAGAAATAGTGTCCTCAAATGCTTATTTAGTCTAAATATCTTATGAAAACACTTACGTTTCAGTTTTTGAAGTTTTAGTGGAGGCATGGACACTTAGGCACAAAAGGGAACAAAAAAGCTGAAAAGAAAGAAGCAGCTGAAGCTTGAGCATCACCAAGCATGCTTGCCAATTTGCCGAAGGGACGCACTCCGTCCTTTGTTCCAGTACGCCAAGCCCTGAAAGAGAAGGACCAAAAAGGCGATGAAAGAAGCAGTTGCTGCTTCGCCGATCAGTTTTGTGAAGCAAAAGTATACTGCCCAATGATCCAAAATATACAGATACCAAAGGCAAAAGCACAAATGATGATGCACTAGAAGAAGGGCGAATCGCCGAGTCATTAGGCGTTCACGACTAACCTCGCCGAGCGATCCGCCAGCACTATTTTCTGAAGTCTATAAATACTAAAATCTTTACTAGTTTTTGTGAGGAACATTAAAGTAAAAACATAATTTTAATTTTCACTTTAGCTTCCTTATTTTCTCTCAAGTCTGGAGAGGATTTTTGGGAGACTTGAAGAGAGAATGAGTTCATCTTCCCCAAATTGGAAGTGGGTCTTCTCCATTCTTCCTTCTTTGCTTAAATCAAGGTCTAATTTCTTATACACATTTGATTTCTTTATCATTTTAGGTATAATTTCTTATTTCTTGATGTGTGGCTAAAAACACCCATTATTGGGGTGTGATTTAGCAAATATATGTTGATATTATTGTTAGGTTTTTCTTGCTAATAGGTTAGATGCATTTTAATGCTGATTTCACCTAGTGGTTGTGGTTTAATTTAATGGGTTTGTAGTTGCAAATACAAAACCACCCATGTGTTTTCGGCTTACGAGAGAGAGAGGTCGCAAAACCAAGACCGCTAGATTGATAGCCTAAGGAGTGGGTCAACATAAGGTTCAGCCCGAGAGGCTGAGCCCTAGTCCTATATCCTAACACTCAGCTCGAGAGAGTGAGTGGGTTAAGGTGTAGGCTGGCCTTCATGCGGCAAATGGGTGTCTGAGAGGAGCCCATTCAAAACGAGGTAAGTTGCCCGAGAGGGTACTTATTTCCATATAAAGCTTTGCCTAGTCACTATTATCCTGCAAATTTCCTATCAAAATCATGTACCCAACGATTTATATCAATATATATTGTGGTCACACCCCAGGAACTTCTCCCCGTACTTGAATTTTCTCTTTATTTTTGTTGTTTTAGCTATACTTGTGACAAACCCCCTTTGATATTTGACACTTTTGTGTCACCCACTTGAATTTACTTTGTTTTTATTCGATAATTTCTCAAACTACAGCTAACTAGAACAAAATCCTAGCCTAACTACTATTTTCACTACCACACCCTTGGGACGTCCCCAACCCTTGGTTGGGTTACAATATTATCGATGATCGTAGAACCTTAGGTTAGTGTTGTTGGTCACAATAAGCATCAAAATGGTGCCTCTTCCAGGTGGTGTCACATAAAAATGTAGTTAAATAGAGCTTTTTTTTGTCTTTTTAGTGTAGTTTTACTAATTTCACTTTTAGTTTTGTTTTTCTTTTTGAATTGTTTGTGTATGCAAGACCTCTGAGCATGACGGAGGGAGTGGATGGTAAATCAGTTGAGGCACATCAAGAAGTCGAGGGTAACTTCAAGCTAACTGCATTGGTATCTCAACTAGATGACTTGACCACCAAAATATCCGAGGTGGAAAACTAGTGCAAGCACCAAGGGAGGTATATACCTTCTCATGAGCGGAAGAAGTCTAGAGAAAATGAGAAAAATCGTGTTGAGGACACAATTCAAATCATTCTCCAAAAGATCACCGATCAAGATCGAGTGTTGGACGAAATGAGAGAGAATGTTAAAGTGTTAAATCAATTGATTGGATCTCATTCTAGATCGATCTAGCACATCAGATCACTCCTGATGTTTGCAATGCCTCAGCTCCATCCAAATGACATATTGGGGTTACCTAGTGACACTAGCTCTAGCTCCAATAACAGAGAGTGAGACAGGACTTAAGTTGAGCCACGACGTTAAATAAGGTGCTTCTTGGGAGGCAACCCAAGGTCTTAAATGTTAGGATTTTATTTTTTATGAGTAATGGTGTGTTGGTGTTACAGGATAAACTGAGGAAAGTGTGGAAAATTTCAGGTTGGCAAGCTGAAAGTCCATTTCGCGAGTCGTTAAACAGGTCGACAAGCCCTACTGGATCAGCCGTTCGGCTCAATACAAGAGTTGTACAGAGCCTGTAAAACTCGGTAAACTCGAAAAGCAGCTTGGCGCTTCGCCAACCTGCTTAGTGATCTCGATGCAGACCACTAATTTTGCCTCCATAGAATTGAAGATTTTGAAGAAAGGATTAGATAAATGACTACTCGGTGCACCGCCGAGTTTTTCGGCGAGTTGACTAACATCGCCAAATGGACAAGAACTGAACAGTTATAAAGTGCCAAAAGTCTTAGAATTTTTAAACTTTCCCACTTTTCCTCTTTTTAAACCTCTCAACATCATACCAAGGTAATATTTTCTAGATTTTTGCTTGCCTTTAGTATTGTAGTCGATAATTAGTGCTTGGGCTTTGATTTCTTTGCTGCCTAGCATTTCAAAAACAATTTGATCGGCATTAAAGGTTAGTTTCTAAAACCCCAAATTTATTTTTAAAAGTTTTTGAACTCTTTCGTAATTGTAGTATTAGGTTGACATGTGTTGGGCCTCTCTGATAGAAATAGGTTGCTATGATGCTAGTTTAAATTTGAAACCTTTGCCTAAATTGTCTTAATATTCGAATGCTTTAGTGCTTGTGTTTGGATTTTGAATGAACTCGAAATGGGTGTTGCATACTCATTGTTAGGTTGGTTGGGTGAAGTCTAAGTAGCCCACATTTATGCTAAATAACGAAAATTACTCAATGAGGGAATGGGTGACAACATTCCTAAGGGTAATCGTAATTAAATAGCCAAATTTGGTAAGGCATGAAGAAGTCTAAGTATTCCGGCGTGATGGGAAGCATGGGTCTTGTGTAAATTTTGTATATACATGCTTTGATTTTGTTTTTGGGGCTTTTAAGGACTGTTTTGAGAAATGGATTGAAAAATAGGCATGTTGAGCTATTCGGTGAGCTGGGTCGAGCTACTTGTTATAGACCACCCTTCATTCATTTCCTTAGTGCTGAGAGATCTGTGATTTTCTGCAGACACATTATTAGTCACCGAAGGTTGTCGACGACTCGCCGATAGGACTTTAGATTGCCCTTTGCATGCCTCCTTTGACCCTCTTTCACTGTATCTTTCAGCAGACAACTTCGTCGTAGCCAAAAGTAGTCAGCGAATCGCCGAGTAGACTTTTCCATCGCTAATTTGCCTAAATTTTAAGCTAATCCCTTCGGCGAGCTTGACCTAGCTTGCCAAAGAGGCTTGGCGATTCGCCAACTAGAACGGCGAAGTTTTCGGCAATAGATTTTGTGTTTTAGCTTGATTGCTCTTTTGACTAATTGTAAACTATTGCAGATATGGTACGCATCAGCTTCAACATGCAACCCCAAAAGAAAGCAGCTCCAGGCATTTGTATTAATGAATGAGGCTCAACTCCATCGAAGCGAAAAGGGGAAGAACCTCTACAGGGCAACAAAGGCAAACTATTGAAACATATAGCTAAGAAGAGAGTATATGTTGATGTCGAAGATGAGTGGAATGAACCAGATGATGATCAGCCACTGATTCAACAACAAATTAGGCTGCGAACTATGCCTCAACCTTCAACCACTAGGGTTTCATCAGATGCATCCATTTCAACCAGAGATACTTCAGCCCCAGCTCCTCCTGAACCAGCTCTAGAGCCAGCACAAGCATCTCCAATGGTCCCTACATCTCATATCATACCTCAACCTCGAATGCTAAACAGGTTAAAGGGCGATGGGGTCCGCACCATCATAGAAGAGAAGCTCTTGTCTGTGGAGGAGTTGGAAAAATACCCTAATGTCCTGCAAGCCATACGTTTTCATGAGTTCGAGCAGTTCACAAGGCCCCGAGGCCCATATACCCCTTCTTGGGTGGGTTAGGGAGTTCTACATAGCTTATGGAGTATTGGTGCCTAAGAACAAGAAGCAGGCAAATGAGTTCAGACCAGTGAGGTCAGTTATAGTAAGAGGCACGGAGGTAGATTGCTACAGCGAGCACATCAACATTGTATTAGGAAGGCCGCTGCATTCTGTACTCCCTTATAAGGGACTGCCTATTGTCAAATCATTAGACGAGTTGAAAGGGTGACTAGCTCCTATGATTTTTTAGAACACCGACAGATGGATTGGGGTTGGAGCGCCTATCGAGAAGAGGGCTATGAACATCGCTGCTAGGTTCTGGTTTGGCTTCATCAACAGCACTATCATGTCATCCTAGAATGATTCTGTTCTGTGCCATCCTAAGGCAGTCTACCTTCGTTATGTCATGTCCAGGAGAAGTGTCGATGTCGGGCTGCTGGTTTCACAGGAGATAGCCATGAGGGTCAAACAGAAGCAGACTTCCCTGCCATTTCATGTTCTGGTCACTGAGTTGTGCAAACGTGCTGGAGTGCCTCGAGACCCTACAAGGGACCTCGAGGTCATCCCGTCTTCCTTCACTGACATCCGGCGTATTGAGGCCAAGTACATATGTGAGAAGGGTGATAGAAGGAGAGTAGCTCCAGCAGATACTACTTCAGAGGTCGATGTTAACATGCTACCCGTAGAGGTATCGGCACCCACTACGACCTCTAGGCCACTAGGTACATCAGCTTCTTCCTCTTCTTCGTAGGATCCAGGTGCTTCTTCTTCTGGCCAGCTGATCAAGATTACTCAGGGTATGATCTTGAAGATGGGGCGTTTGGCCCAATCGGCTGAGGCAAGGGCAGCCAGATTGGAGAGATCAGTCCCAGGGATGATTGATAGCGCTATAGTTGCTGCACTTTCCCCCCTCTCCTGATCTCTATTTATACCTTGACCATGAGGGTTACAACTTGTGAGAGCAGACAGGGGAAAGTATCTAAGGTACCTACTTTGAAAGCTGATGTTGCAGAATTGCGTAGGGATGTAGACTATCTGAAGTTTGTTGACTTCAACGAATTGATAAAGACCGCTGAGGATCAGGATGTCCCTAGAGGTACACAGATAGAAAATACAGCAGCTGCAGCTACAGAGGCAGATACTGATAAGGAGTTGACAGCAGTACAGGAGGAGCAGAGCATTTTTTGAAATTTGGCATATCTAGTGGGGACAGTTTTGCAGCCAGTGGTCCAGACATCACCTGCTAAGGCATCCACAACAACTCCCATGGGACTTGGCACTGCTGTTCATGATGAGGCTACTCCGTGCATTGATACCCAAGGATAGATCGCTGCTCAGAGTGTTAATACCCCGACAGATAGAGAGATTGCATAGACAGGGTCCTTCTTTACCTCTCTCTGTCTTACATTGATTTTACTTTTGGATACTACTAATTGCATTTGAGGACAAACGCTTTTATTTGTGGTGGGGTGAGGCCCATCTTGTTTGCTTGATTATGGATATTTGTGTTTTTGTGTATATTTGGGTTGTTTGTTTTTAATTATGTTATATACTGTTTTTCGTGGATGTTTGAGCTTGTGGCTCCTTTATGCTTTTAAATTGCAAAAAGATTTTGACCCTTCCGAAATCATTTTTTTCTAAAATTTTTGCCACCTCTCATGTTGAAAGTGGTTGTTCTTGTGCAAATTCAAGTCTCGATTTTGATCAGTACCGATGACTTGAATAGTGCTCTCAATCGAACAAACATGAATGTGCGGCTATGACGAGAACAAATGAAGTTGCATAGACAATATGTGAACTCTTTGCATCTCGTTGTGATTAGCCATTTCTCAAATTGATTCTCTTGTAATGACCGTTGCACACTAGCAAAAGTGTGTAGTCTTGTTTGACTTAAGTGTAGATGCCTTGTGTGCTGAGCTTACTTTGAACCTTGCATGAATAAACCTAGAATTTGCCCCGTTAGTCTGATTGATTTAGTAAGTTGTGCTCTTGAGATGATCTTAGGCAACTTTTAAAGAGTGTGAGCCAATTTGACATATACCTCTTTTGTGGCCTACCCGTGAGTGTGTGAAACTCTCTTGAATTCCCTTTGAGCCTTACCTTTCTTTGAAAGAACCATGATGAACCCTAGACCTTACTTGATCCACTACCTATAATCCTCTTGATTTGTGGTTTAGGGAATAGCCAAAGTTGGGGGTGTGGTGAAAAGCCTAAGTTAGGGGTGTCATGAAAAAGGAAAAGGAGAAGTCAAGAAGTGCAAGAAAAGTCTCCCTTAACCTATGTTGTTGCGGAAAAATGGAAACCCTTCATATAAAAAAAAAAGAAAAGAAAAGTTGCGTAGTAAAATTACAAAAAAAATTGGATTTCCAAGCAATCCATGGAGGTGAATAAAAAGATGAGTTAGAAGAAGTAGAAAAAGAATTGATAAAGGAAAAGAAGGGGATGCCTTGAGAATACCACATCTCATAAGGAAAAGGTCACTGAGCCTAAATGACCATACCTTTGCACTCAGCCCCATTACAAGCCTAAGAAAGACTTTTTTTTGTCTTGAGTGAGCCGAACCAAAGATCGATTGGAAAATAAAGGCAAGCCTATGGGTGAAAACATGCATTGTGTTCCTCTTTTTTAGTGTGAGCATTGCATCTGATTCCTGATCTTGAATTGATTAACCTCTGTGTGTGAATTTGGAATCATTCTTTATGTGAGGACATTTAGATACTTTTTGTTGAGCTTGAACTTGCACAAGTAGCAACTATTGCGAGCATGAGAATCTTTGGTAATGGTGTGTCACAACTTGAATCTTTGAGTACACAATTGATCTTTGCATGAGTAATTTGATTCTTATTGTGTATGTTCATTATTTAGTCTTGTGTAGCACTATTTGATACATCCTATTTGAGCTGCTGAACTTGAGTTTTACTTGAGGACAAGCAAAAGTTTAAGTTGGGGCTATTGATGAGTCCACAAATTGGACTCATTTAGGGCTTTATTTTAATAGAAATAGTGTCCTCAAATGCTTATGTAGTCTAAATATCTTATGAAAACACTTAAGTTTCAGGTATTTGAAGTTTTAGTGAAAGCATGGACACTTAGGCGCAGAAAGGAACAAAATGGCTAAAAAGAACGAAGAAGCTGAAGCCTGAGCATCACCAAAGGGATGCACTCCGCCCTTTGTTCTAGTACTCGAAGCCCTGAAGGAGAAGGATCAAAAAGGCGATGAAAGGAGCAGTCGGCGCTTCGTCGATCAGTTCCTCGATGCAGAAGTATACCACCCAATGATCCAGAACGCACGGATACTAAAGGAAAAAGCACAAACGATGATGAACTAAAATAAGAGCGAATCACCGAGTCATTCGGCGTTTGCGACTAACCTCGTCGAGCGATCAGCCAGCACTATTTTCTGAAGTCTATAAATACTATACTCTTTAGTAGTTTTTATGAGGAACATTAGAGTAAAAACATAATTGTAATTTTCACTTTAGCTTTCTTATTTTCTCTAAAGTTTGGAGAGGGTTTTTGGGAGACTTAAAGAGATAAGGAGTTCATCTTCCCTAAATTGGAAGTGGGTCTTTTGCATTCTTCTTCCTTTGCTTAAATTAAGGTTTAATTTCTTATACCCATTTGATTTCTTTATCATTTTAGGTATAATTTCTTATTTCTTAATGTGTGGCTAAAAACCCCCATTTTTGAGGTGTGATTTAACAAATATGTGTTGATATTATTATTGGGTTTTGCTTGCTGATAGGTTAGATGCATTTTAATGGTGATTTCACCTAGTGGTTGTGGTTTAATTTAATGGGTTTGTAGTTGCAAATACAAAACCACTCATGCGTTTTCAGCTTGCTTGAGAGAGAGAGGTTGCGAAACCAAGACTGCTAGACTGATGGCTAAGGAGTGGGTCGACATGAAGTTAAGCCCGAGAGAGTGAGTCCTAGTCCTATATCCTAACACTCAGCTCAAGAGAGTGAGTGAGGTAAGGTGTAGGTTGGCCTTCATGCGGTAAATGGGTGTCTAAGAGGAACCCATTTGAATCGGGGTAAGTTGCCCGAGAGGGAACTTATTTCCATATAAAGCTTAGCCTAGTCACTATTATCTTGCAAATTTCCTATCGAAAGCATGTACCCAATGATTTATATCAATATATATTGCGGTCACACCCCAAGAACTTCTCCCCATACTTGAATTTTCTCTTTATTTTTGTTGTTTTAGCTATACTTGTGACAAACCCCCTTTGATATTTGACACTTTTGTGTGACCCACTTGAACTTACTTTGTTTTTATTCGATAATTTTTCAAACTACAGCTAACTAGAACAAAATTCTAGCCTAATTACTATTTTCACTACCACTCCCTTGGGACATAACCCCAACCCTTGGTTGGGTTAGTATATTATCGACGATTGTAGACACTCGAACCATAGGTTAGTGTCATTGGTCATGATAAGCATCAAGGTCACCCGCTCACAGATGCAGAGACGGAACTGTTATCCACTGAGGGATGGTGCCATGTAGCTGTGCATAATGGGCCCATCTTTTCAAAAGCCAGTTAATGATGATGAAACCATAGTCGATGAGGCACTGAATGATGAGGAAAATGATGATGTTGATGATACAGACAATACCTTGATGACAGTGGATAGGGCCACTGATGTGGAGGGTTGTTATGCCAATGAAGATGATAAGGCCTAGAGGACAAAAGGAGTTTTCTCTAACTCTATACTTTGTGTTATATTATGCACTGTGGACAATGCTATCTTTAAGTGTGAGTAGGAGATGAATTTCCTTGTATATATTTTACTGCTTTATCGAGTCTTTTTCTGTTTTATGTGGGTTCCTCGACTTTTTGTTTTCAGTACCATTCCTGAGGATAATCCCATTGAACCAACTAGGACTAATTTTTATTTAATTTAGTTGAGTCTTAGGGTTGTCATAGGAGTGAATGTTACCAATGATGGAAGGATGACGACCGTCTTAAGAGAAAATTAATCATTATGAGTAGTAGATTGAGAAGCTAACCTTTTGGTATTTTGAAATCTTGTCGTAAAAGTTAGCTAGACGTTATGGGTAGTCACACTTGTAGATGAAACTTTTAATTGGTATCCTTGAAACTAACATAGGGTCTTTTCTTTACTCTAAATGAATCTAATTGGGCTTAATTTTGTGGAAACACCTTAATGCAGTTTATATGAGCAAGCTAAAATTGATTCTATCCTTATGTGTGTCATGATGCCATGTATGGTGAGTGATCTCTTAGTTCTTGCATTGATTGACATCTAGAACTTTCCCCATGTGTGCTTAATGGGTAACTTGTATGACTTAGGAAATGTGATTGAGACATTTCTTTGAATAGCCAATTTTAACTCTTTTGTGTGCCTCCAAATGAATTATCCCTAGTTTAGCCCCATTGAGCCTTTTAGCCTTGATTTTATTACTAAACCACATGTTTGAGCTGAATCCCTTTCTATTGATACCATAAGTTTATTCGATCCAAAAGTTGATCATTAATGCACTATTGTTAGAATAAAAATTGAGAACAATCATAGAAGTGAAAAGGGTGGAAATTCTTAGTTTGTGGCGAAATTAAAGAAAAGAGGTAGAAAAACATGACCATGATCTTAATTTGTACTAGTACTTGTGTTGAAAATAAATAAATAAATAAACAACATCATATTGGTTGAAAAAGAAATATTTTCTTAAGTAAACAAAAAGGGAAAATCTTGAAATACAAGTGGAAGGATATTTAGAATGTGTACCAAAGAAAAAGAGAGGTGATTGAAGATGTATTTTTGGAAATTAAAACATGTGCATTAAGGAGGAATAGTCACTGATGAGTCCTAGATTTTGACTCATTTAAGGCTTTGTTTAGATAGTTTATTTTCCTCAAATGCCTAATTTATGCTCCGAACTGATGTTAAAATGTTGATTTGTAGCAAATAAAGAAAACGGAG
Organism: Solanum pinnatisectum; assembly: GCA_035578085.1. Lineage (NCBI taxonomy): Eukaryota > Viridiplantae > Streptophyta > Magnoliopsida > Solanales > Solanaceae > Solanum > Solanum pinnatisectum. The sequence continues at coordinate 181,362 of JAWPEI010000018.1, forward strand.
AAAGGCAAGGACACTACCGGGCGAAAATGAGCTAAAATGATGAAAAAGGCTGAGGATAGCAAAATGCTGAGAATCGCCAAAGCCATTCAGCGACTCACCAAGTGGCACCTCAGCTCGCCTAAGTTTCAGACTGCCAGCCCTGGAGAGAAGCCAACTTGGCGATGGAAATGGACCTTCGGCGAACAGCCTAACAGATCGGTGACATATCATGTATTGCCTAAAGTTACAGAACCTTGAGGATAAATAACTAAGGAAGACTGGCAATGGAATGGAGTGATTGGTGTGTTGCCGACCTGATTAGCGTGTCACCGACCTGATCGGCGACGCTCGACTTACCTCGCCTAATGGTCCTTGCAGCTAAAATTTGAGAAACTATAAATTGAATTTTAAAAGAGTTCAAAGGAGTCCTGGTTTTTATTATTGAAGTCCAGTTTTAGTTTTCTTCCATTTTTTGGAGAGTTTTCTTAGTATTTTCATTTGGAGAACAACTTTGAAGGGTTTTTCAAGTAGATTTGAAGTGTGTCTTTGATTTTTAGCACTTTGAATCATTTTAAAGACTTGGATTGCAATACCCAGATCTGGAGAATGTTTTTGGTATTGATTTCTATCTTTTTATGATTCTTGGCTAAAACCCCAATTCTTGGGGTATGATCATGTGATTATTTGCTTAATTAGCTTATGGGTATTTTTGTTTAATGATTTAAATGTTGTTTTAACGTGGGTTTGATCAATAGTTGAGTAGTAATTTATGAATTGTAGTTGCAAATACAACTTTCGCATAGTGTTTTGGGCTTCTTCGGGAGAGAGGTTCTAAAACCAAGGTTATCAATTGATGATTGTAGTGTGTGGTTATTATGGGTTTAGCTCGAGAGAGTGAATCTTAACTTATTCCTACCTATCCATAGTGATCCTCTCCTACTTCCAAATACGAATTGGCATCCTCTGAGATATACCCCCGAGCCGCTGGTGCTTACACTAGACCTGTTGGCAAGTCAAGCGCCTAGAAACAAAGTTTGTAATATCCCTCTTCACGCCACAACACTAGTAATGGAGACTTGGATCAAGATATTGTCACGACCTAGGGGTACCCCCTAGACGTAACATGGCGTACTTGACCCCGAAGGGGTTTCATACAATCTCTTAGCATAATCATACCATATGATACTAGAAAAGTATGGAAAATTTAAAACTTCTTTAAACCATACAATCAAAAACATTTTCATAAAGCAAGCGGAAGTCTTTACTATAACTTTGTTTCAAACCATCTATTAAACTCTTGAATAAAACTCTTGGGACGCAGCCCATACATAGTCTAAAACTTAAAGAAATGACATAAGGAAATAATGGTGTCACGACCCAAGAGCACGCCCCCCCCTAAGTCGTAACACGGTGTACTTGACCCCGAGGAGGTCTCATACAAGCCATATAGCATCATCATGACATAAGACATAGAAATAATGCGGAAAATTTGAAACTTTTACAATGGAAGTTCAACTTCATATTTCATATACGAAAATCATAGGAAACTAGACTTTTGTCTCTTACACCATCTAAACCAAAGAATACAAATTTTGGGACATAGACCTTATACATCAATAGAAGTCTCAATATACGAAATACGACATGACAAAGAAAATAAGAGATCCCGTCCTCGAACTAAGGACTCACCAACTACTTAGAGATAGCAATCCAAGTCTTCTTCGAACGAGAGTGTAATCACTTAGCCAGAACCTACACTCATTTAGTAGAAGGGAGAAAAGGGGTTAGCACATAATATGTACTAAGTATGGAAACATGCATAAAATCCTTAAACATGATGAAACAGACATTTTAGTGAAAAGAATGCATTTATTGAGTTTAGAAACCAACATGTATATCCAACGTACAACACAAGCCACAATCACATTCATAATCATTATAAGATAATATCAACACCTTAGCAACCCCTAAGAAGCATTTGTGCAATGTATGGTTGGCATCCCATAATACCAACTCTACTAAATACCCCTTTGAAGTTACCTTGGCCATGTACAATATCTTCAAACCTCATTAATATCATTGGTCACAAATAAGAAATTAGTCATGCATAATAGTTTGAACATAAGGAAAGTCATTAACATCAACTAACCATTCAATATGCATGCATACATTCAATCTCAACATAAAGTAAAGGAACCACCCTACAACACCTTACTAAACCCACCTGTGCAATGTAGGAGTGAAGTCTCATACCCCTACTCCTACTAAGCAAATTTACCAAAAAGTTATAGAATGTTCCTTGTCTCATTCATTATCTTCATTATTAGGGAAAAGTGGCCTCAACCAACATAGACCATGTGAGCTACATGGAATCCGGTGTCGTGTAACCCCACACCGAGAAAGGTATTCTACTTGCCTAAGGTAGAACTAAAATGTCTAGCTATAAGGTGGATCCACTAGCTAAGGTCCTATGTTGGCACATAGTTCTAGGATAGGGAGATTGCTTCTAGAAACCCGCCCTATTGCATTGGTGGAGGGGCTTCCATCTCATGAGTTCCCTTGTGGATGACCCTCGACATTGCATTGGATGGAGGGCCTTTACCTCATTGTCCATATCCATTCGGTGCTAAGCAATATTTCCCAAATTATACGTCATTAGTCTTTGAATTGTATTTACATGTGTGAAGGGATACTTTATCCTTCGTTCAATACAATTCATAAAATAGCTCATTGATTCATTAAAGGTATGAATGTACTTTCAACTTTAGAATCACAATTAGTATGTGAGGATAACTTTCACACCAAGATCATGTGTTCTCTTGAGAATAGAATTTCAATCAACACAATAAGATCAACATGGTTTATGTACAATTCATGCATAATAATGTGTAAAGGTGCATATGGGAACTATACTTTTCAATTAACACCATTTGATTACATCATAATTATGTTTATGCATGAAGTATATGTGTGTGTGTAATTGTCCTTGCAATGACCCAACAACAATGATATCATCATACTAGACAATACATATAATCTCAAGTTTAAGGGTAAGGGAAGAACTACCTTTCAACAATACCAACTTTACACATTAGTCGTAGGAGATTTACTTTCTAAATGAATCAATAGTTTGTACATATCTTTCATTCATATGCACAAACCCTAGTAATTTACCCATTTTTAAGGTCATGAATCATGTCTCACAATTACACCCAAAGATACTACAATAGGCATGGATAGAGCAAGATTCAATAACTAAATTCACATAGGAACAATTCATAGTAAATCATCTTTGCATCAATACACCCCATCGCAATACTTGAAATGGTTCATGGGGTATACATGGGTTCAAGGGGATTTTTACAATGAAAATCACCATTAAACATCAATTCATCCATAGTATAATGAAATTAACAAGATGAAATCATTTTTAAGAAGAACCCATGGTTAGAATAGAAACCCTAGTTTTTCAACAATATACCAAATTTCGAAATTAGAGTTTGAAGGGCTTCATGGACAAATAAATTCCATGAATGAAGGTCCTCATACCTTAATCAAAGCCTTGCCCACGAATTGGAGTGAAAACCTTGGAGCTTGAGCCCTAATCTTCAAGTTCTTGGGGTTCTTCAATGGAGGAACTTCTAGAGAGAGAATTATTGCAAGGATTTGGGTCTTCTTTTATTTCTTTTAAGAGTGATTAGAAAGGGAGAATTTGACTCTAAAAAGTATTTATATTTAGTAGGAAAAGAGTAGAAAGTATTGGTTTAAGTTTAGGAAAGACTTACTAAAAGATCCTTCATGAAACTCCCAACCTTACCTCTTTCACGCTGCAGTCTACCTTATTGCACACCTTGGCTCGCCAAGGCACTTAGGTGACACGCCTAATGCACCTTGGTTCTGCCCAAAGTTACAATGAGCTCCATAAATGGGTAGCTCACTAGGCGATGGGGAGGGACCATGGGCGAATCGCCAATCCATTGGGCGATCCTCCACCCATTCCGCCCTTTGTTCCAGCAGCTTGGACTTGAGGGGTGGCTGTCCACTAGGCGAGAAGAGTCCTTTGGTGCATCGCCAAGGCTCATGGACGAAGCTACTGCCCATCGCCGAATGGACTTAAGGTAGCTATTGTTTTCCCTTGATTTTTCTTAGGTAGTTTAGGGTCCTAGACTTCACCCTAGACTCCTTCCTTAACCATTTAAGCTCTAAGATAGCCTAGTCGTTGCCTTAAGGTTACTCTAACCCACACCATGAGGCTCTAGTTCATCCTAACATTTTTCCAGGGTATAACAAATAGGTTCGTCCTTGAAGCTATGAGGACTCACCAAATCTTCAACTCTTCTTGCTCCTTAGAAACCTAGCCTTCAAAGGAACTCAATCTCTGAAACCCTACATTTGATTAGAATGTAGGCAATATGCGTTAGTACAAAATGTACCAAGTATGATAGCTAGCACAACATCATAAGAGCATCTCAAAATGGTTAGTTAACATAAGACATAAGCATAAGAGATAATAACATATTTATAGCATAATCTCCAACATAAGCATCATATAATCATAAGTCAACATAAGACATAGTTAATGAGCATAGGAGATAAATCATATTCATGGTATAGTCCTTACTTAGACTTTCATATCTACATACTTCAACCTTTAGTCTTTCATATTACAAGGGAACTACTTCACAAGCCACCTCAAAGCATACTTGTGCAAGGCAAGAATAGCATCCCATAATACCATCTAAGCTAAGTACCTCTTCTTGGTCATTCTTGGGCATAATCCATATTCATAGTCAAGACCTAGGTTTTCATGTCATAAGAGCACTATACTCCTAAGTAACCTCAAAGCACACTTGTGCAATGCATGTGTGGCATCCCATAATACTACACATACTAAGCATATCCTTGAAGTCACCATATTCATGCTTACTAATCATAGGTGTCACTATTGACCTACTTCATATAGACAAGGAACTATCAACTTAAGTCAAACATATCATGGAAGGCACCTATAGCAACAATCCAAGAAAAGCATACATCACATAGAGGACACTTCATAAGTAGCTTCAAGTCATATTTGTGTCATGTATGAATGGCATCCCATACTACCATTCACACTAAGTACTTCCTTAGGCTATCGTACTCAATCCTTACTACTTATCATACTAGACGATCAAAGAATAGCACCCTACTAGGCTAGACCTAACTACCATGGTAAGAGACACTATCATGCAAACCAAGCTATACAAGGAAGAGTACAAGTACCACAACCTAGCTACTATGCAAACATACAATATAATGCATGCTACCCTTAGGGGAATATGATCCTCAACCCTAAGCTACCCTTAGGATAGTATGGTGTCTCAATCCTAAGCTATCCTTAGGAGAGTATAAATCCTCTATCCTAAGCTACCATGAAGTGGTCTTGGCCTAACCAAGTCATGCTACCATGGAGGCATTCTAATACTTCTAGTCCAAGCTACCCTTAGGAGAGTATAGATCCTCAATCCTAGGCTACCATGCCTATACTAATTCAAGCTACCATGAAAAGCATCCTACCAATGCTAATTCAAGCTAACCTTAGGAGAGCATAATTCCTCAATCCCAAGCTACCATGAGAACTACTAACTCATGCTATCTAAACAAGCTATACATGAAGGGATCATACGTCATAACTTCAAGCTATTCTATTCTAACATGTTTTGATTCATCTTAGGTGTTTCACCCTTCAATCAAGATCCATTCTATGTGAGAAGACCTTTCACATTCTACATACATGTATTCATATATTTCTAGGTAGGTTATGTGGGTAAAAGCCTTCCACCACAACACTATCTATTTTGTATACCAATTCTATGCAAGCTATCTCATCATATTAGACTTACTCCATAAGCCCTAGTGATCAACATTATGACTTCAACCCCTACTATCAAGCTTTACTCCATAATAAGCATAATTCATCATCTCAAATTCAATCATTACAATTTATGATCTATAATACATTCATAAATCTAGTTCAATTCATGATTTCATATTCTCATTCTTGAATAAGTTCGATACATGATGACAATCCTAGAAGATCTATCAAGAATCATCAATTTCTCATCACAAGGCATAAACCCACATACTTTGCTTTCTAGGGTTAACCATGGAATTCACATAAATTCACCATAATATCATGAATAAAAACTAAATTAACATTAAATAGGTATTATCCAACTAATTGGAGTCGTACCCAACTAAACCCACTCATTAGAAGAAACCCTAACTTAGATTGGGGTTCTTCTTCACAAATTTGGGGAATTTATAGGGGACTCTATGGGTGGTAGAACCCATATATGAAAAGCTAAACATACCTTTAATCAAAGCCCTACACAAGCCTTCAACGATGGAGCCTTTGTGTTTCACCTTAGCTTCAAACTCTAGCTTCTTCTTCAACAGAGGTTTTCTAGAGAGAGAAATATTTAAGAGGGTAGTGATTTGGGGTTTTGATTCTAAATGACTTATTTGGGTATTTAATGACTTAAAAGACTTTATATATGTGTATAAAATCAACATAAAATGAACCCCACATAAAACTAATTAAAAGGGAATTTACTAAATGACCCTTGACTAGGTAGCCCCTTGCCAAGGGCCACGCCCATCTTCACAAGCCATCAAGGTCACCACAGCCCATGGTGGTACCTGTGGTCCGTTGACCAGTAGCTCCCCTCACTTTTCGAGCTCCTAAAATTCTAAGGCATGACCACGAGACCTCCCACAATTCGTGGTCAAGTCAACGGGGTGTGGTGATGGTCATGGTCTTGGGGCAGTAGCTAGGCCTCAAGGCCTTGCCTCCCACAAGCCTAAGGGGACTTCACTAGCCCCTTCACAGACTGTGGTCAAGACCAATGGTCGTGAAGGTGGTCGTGGTCTTGAGGCAGTGCTTGTCCAAGGTTGGGCAGTCTTGGCCTTTGGCTTAGGCTTTGCCCCCTTGCCTTGCCACTTGCCCTTGCCACCCTCCACCAAACCTTAAGTAGCCTTCTAAACTATAGGGTCTAACACATACTTTAACGTTCAACCACTAAACCCCTCATACAAAGTACAGAAAGTCTCATCTACGACTCTAACACTCACATATCAAACTCTAGAACCCTAGCTTGAGGCTCAAGTTTGGTCTACAAGTTTTTGGGGTGTTACAGATACATCTTTGTCGCTCCTAGATGGATGGAATATTGAGAACAATGATCTTCCTCTCGAATCAATATAATAAACTCACCCGTCTTAGGCACACTAATCCTGCCTGCGATCCTCAAGACACAATAAGAATTGAGGACAACCTCCTTGTCTTCCCCAGATCTGTTTAACTAAGGAAGACCGAGCCTTAATAAAAGCAATCATACCACCACCATCCTCTAAAATCATTAACGGTACCAGACTGTTAGCTAATCTCTAAACATCTTTAGCCAACGTCTCTCCTTAATACTGAGCGCGGTAAGACTCCCCATGCTAGAAGTCTTCCTCCCAAATGATATAAGATTGTAGTCCTTAAGCAACTCAAGCAATCTATGGTGCCTCAAGTTCAGATCCATCTGACTGAAAATATACTGAAAACTCATATCATCGTGACGTCATAACTTAAGCACAAAGAACACGGCTGCCAACTCCAAATCATAAGTAGGGTAGTTCTTCTCATGAGCCTTCAACTACCTAGAATCATAAGCAATCACATTCCCCTCATGCATCAATACACCACCTAACCCCACTCCAGAAGCATCACAATACACAGTAAAGTCCACACCTTCCTCAAGTAGAGTCAATACAGGAGTGAAAGTCAACAAAGTCTTGAGAATTTGAAAACTATTCTCATACTCATTAAACCATTGAAATCCCATGCCCTGTTGATTTAATCTCGTCAATAGAGATACAATAGTTGAGAAACTCTGTATAAATTGTTAGCAATATCATGTCAATCCCATAAAACTTTGAATCTTTATGGGAGAAGTAAGTCGCGTCCAGTTTCTAACTGCCTCAATTTGGTAGTATCTACTCAAATACCCTCTTTGGACACCACGTGTCCCATGAATTCCACAAAATTATGTAAGAATTCGCACTATGAGAACTTGGTATACAACTTGTCTTCCCTCAACCTCTAAAGTACACTTTTCAAGTGTCGAACATGGTCCTTCTCAGTCCTGGAGTAAATCGAAGCATCATCGATGAATCAATCAAAAAAAATCAAGGTATGGTCGGAAAACCTCGTTCATTAACTCCATAAATGTTGCAAAGGTGTTAGTCCCTCCATAAATGTTGCAAAGGTGTTAGTCAACCCAAAAGACATCACTAGGAATTCATAATGCCCATACTGAGTCCAAAAGTTTGTTAGGGATATCTTATGCCCTCATCTTTAATTGATGATACTCGGAGCTAGTTTAAGAGAATAAAGATGCTCCCTGTAGCTGATCAAATAAGTCCACAATACGTGAAAGAGGATACTTATCCTTCACTGCTACCTTGTTCAACTGTGTGTAATCAATACACATCCTCAAAGTCCCGCCCTTTTTCTTTACAAATAACACAGGGGAACCCCAAAAGGATAAGCTAGGATGAGTGAATCCCTTACACATCCTTAGTAAGGTATCTTGAAGCAAAGGTGTGGATGCGGGCCCTGAAGGAACCTAGTACTCTCTGTCATCAATTTGAGGCTCTAGAGAGACCTCTCTAGCACAACCCTTCGATGGTGCTGCTCCATGGGCATGACCTCTGGCTAGTGTCGTTCCACAGACATAACCTCTAGTTGAGCTCTACCCGTCTTGGTAGGGCCTCAACAACTGTCTCGAGGACTGCCTCCCATCTATCACCAGTAACAGTAGCTCTAGTCCTTGTTATCTGTCAAAAGAACACGCAATAACACACTACTAAAGAAGGTAACCATGCACAATGAGAAAGAATGAAACAAAGGAACTTCCTCCCAGTCTTTATAGTCTCTCAAAGATAAGTACAAACGTCTATGTACCGATCATCGAGACTCTATTAGACTCAGCTTGTATACACATGGGACCTATTAACTTGGGACTCTAATACCATTTTGGTCATGACCAAAAAATAGATGTTATGGCACTCATCTTATCCCACCAAGACAAGTCAGCCTCAAATCCAACCATTACGAGGAAGTGTATAAATAAAATAAATATATAACTTTAATAGTTAATACTAATGGGGATAACAAGGCAACTTAGCTAAATCCCCAAAATTTGGTTGTCACGTGCACAAGTCTCTAATGTAATACAATATATTCGAAAGAAAAACACAAGTCTCAAATGATATTGTCTCTATAGGAGAACAAAATCATAAATAGGAATATGAAGGTCCACTTGAATGACAAATAACTACCTCACAAATCTCCATAGGAAGCCTCGGATAAGAAGAGGGTAGAGAGTATCACGAAGATTCGAACTCGTAACCTATACAAATGTAGAAGCAAGGGGTGAGTACCAAACCACACAGTATTCAGCATGCAAACTACTAAAAACCAAGTTAAGAATATAGAAAATGGGTACTCCTTACACCCCCAATCGAATGCAAATGACATGTTCACACAATTAAGAGATGACCATTTTCATAACACTGCACAATTTACAACAACACAATTGTGATACAACATCAACAATGAATCAATAAGCCTTTCAAATAATTATCAACACATCACACGCCAATCTTCAATCACATTTTCTTTTATTACCCCTTTTTCATAATTATAATTATTCAATATGGACAAGTCAATCCATCACCAAGTCTCATTAGTCCCCAACACATACCACAAGAAAATACATGATTCTTTACACTTAACAAGGGTTAAGAAATCCACTTACCTCAATTAATCAAGAATTCACTTCAGGATTTGAGCCTTTGCCTTCGTTGGGCTTTGATGAGTCCACAAATTAGACTCATTTAGGGCTATATTTTGATAGAATTAGTGTCCTCAAATACATGTTTTGTCTCAATATCTGATGAAAACCCTTAAGTTTCAGGTATTTGAAGTTTGAGGGAAAGCATGGACACTATTTAGCAAAAAGGAATAAAAGTAGCTGAAAAATCGAAGAAATGAAGATCTCAGAATTGCCGAACCCATTTGGTGAGTCGCCAAAAGGTCTTATCCTCGCCTTTTGTTCCAGTGTGCTGAACCCTAAAGGAAAGGATCAGATCGGTGGTGAGGAGCAATCGGCGTGTCGCTGCGTAGCTCCACGAAGCAATACTATATTGCCCAATGATCCAAAGTACGATGATGAGAAAGGATAGAGTAAGATGGCGATGAAACCTACCAAAGGGCGGATCGCCGAGTTGATCGGCGATCTCGACTAACGACACCGAATGATCCGCTGCAGCACTGATTTTTGAAAACTATAAATACTCGTTAAGAGTTGTAGTTAGAAATTGAATTTTTAGCTTTAAATAGTAATTTTTCAGACATTGCTTCTAATTTTGAGTTCTAAGTTTGGAGAGAGTTTTGAAGAACTTGAAGATTCAAAGGGTTTCGACTCCAAGATTTTGAGTTTGGATCTCTTGGATTCTTCACTCTTTGCTTGTTTTAAGACTTAAATCTTCATACCCATTTGAATGCAAGCTCATAGTGGTATAAATTTCTATCTCTTTTACATGTGTAGCTAAAACCCCAATTCTTAGGGTGCGATTTTGTGAATATGGGTTAGATTATCTATTGGGTCTTACTTGTTGATGATTTATTTGTTGTTTAGATGTGATTTCATTTAGTAGTTGTGGTGGAACTTAATGAAATTGTAGTTGCAAATATGATTTCACCTTTGTGTTTTTGGCTTGCTCAAGAGAGAGGTCGTAAAACTAAGACTACTAAATTGATGGCCGGTGAGAGTGGGTCGACATGAGTTTTAGCTCGAGAGACTAAACCCTAGTCTCATTCCCCCACACACAGCTCGAGAGTGTGTGTGGGCTAAGGCGGAGGTTGTTCTTCATGTGGCAAGTGGGTGTTCGAGAGGAACCCATTTGATTCGGGATAAGTTGCTCGAGAGAGAATTTACCCCCTCTATAGGCTAGCCTAGTCACAAATATTCATCAGATTTATTGTCAAAAGAATGTACCCAATAGTTTAGTTTTTCCCGTATTCCTATCACATCCCAAAAGCCCCCATCTCCTTTATTAGTACTTTTTGCATTTCTGTTGTTTTTGTTTATATGTGACAAAACCCCATTGTTAATTTACGCTTGCGTCACCCCTTAGATTTAGCATGTTTATATTTGAAAATGTCTTTAGCTATGACTAATTAGAACTAAATTTTATTTTTCTACTAATTCTCAAGCCCACTCCCTTGGGACTCGACCCCAACCCTTGGTTGGGTTACTTTACTATTGTACGATCATAGACACTTACATTAGAAGTTGTGTCTTGATTACGCAAACACCAAAATGGCACCACTGCCGGGGAGTGGTGTTAATTGAGAATTCTTAGATTGGTAGAATTTTTGTTCTTCTTAGTCATAAGTTACTAACTTAACTTTTAGTTTTTTCTTGCTTTGAAGTTGTTGATGTAGGTAGATACCCTGAGCATGGCTGAGGGAAATGGTATCTACTTTGCTGAGACTAGTGAAGAAGTCGAGAGGGACTTCAAGTTAACCACACTAGTAACTCAGTGAACGTGTTGGCTACCAAAATATCAGAGGTGGAAAACCAGTGCAAGAGATAATGGAGGTACATAGCCCTTCATGAACGAAAATAGTCTAGAGACAGAGAGAACAATCATGTCGAGGACACACTCCAAATCATTCTCCAAAAGATCACCGAACAAGATCGAATGTTGGAAGAGGTGAAGGAGAATATTGAAGTGTTGAATCAAATTATTGGCTCTCATTCTAGATTGATCCAGCTGATCAGGACACTCATGAGTTATGCAGTGCCTCCTTTTCACTCAAATGAACTATTGGGGTTACCTAGTAACACTAGGACCAACCCCACCAATAGAGAGTGAGTAAGGACACGCGTCGTGCCATGACGTTAACTAAGGTGCTTCTTGGGAGGCAACCCAAGGTTTTAAATGCTTTTGCATACTTTTATAAATAATGATATGCTAGTGGCGCAGGTTTAAATACTGAAAGTGTTTGGAAAATGCATATTGGCGAGTAAAAGTTCAGTCGGCAAAGCACCGAAATGGTCGGCGTTCCCCGTAAAGACCATCGTTTGGACCTTCACTTTGACTGAAGGTCCTATAAAACTCGGCGAGCGCAGTGACCACTTGACGGGTTACCAAGTGGATAGGTGAGTGTGACTAATGTCATCGAATGGGAGCGAACTGGACGGTTTATAATGGCCAAAAGACTTAGAATTTGAAATCCTTCACTTTCCCTTATTTTTAAAACTTTACAAACCCACACCAAGGTATTATCTTCAATATTTTTCTAGTCCATTAGTATTTTAGTTGTTGATTGGTGCTCGGAGTTGGATTTCTTTGCTGCCTAGCTTTTCAATAGTGTTTTAATTGACATATAAGGTTGGTTTTTGAATCTCGAATTTACATTCAAAAATTTTGTACTCTTTTGCAATAATCGTATCGTTTTGTTGTGAGCTGGGCCTCTGTGATAGAATTAGAATACTTGAATGCCTATTTTAAGTTGAAAATCTTGTCTGTATTGCTTTGATCTTCAAAATGCCTATTTTGGTATGCCTTGGAACAAATGAAATTTGATTGGGTGATGCTTGCATGTTGTTTAAATTGATTGGGTGAAGTCTGATTAACCCATGCATGTGCTAAATGATGAAAATTGCTCAATAATAGAGCGGGTGACACCACTTTTAAGAGCAAATATCGTCAAATAGCCAATTTTGGCAAAATCGAGAAAAATCTGAGTATCCTGGGGTGATGGGTAGTACGGGTCTTGCTTGAATTCCATTAGTGTATGCTTTGATTTTGTCTTCAGGGGTTGCGGGGTTGAATTCGAGAAGAAAGGTTGAAAATAGGCACGTAGGGTCGATTGGCAAGTTAGGTCGAGCTCGCCGAATGACATGGCGGTTAGCCTAATGTCCCCATCTCACCGATAATTTGGTGCCTTGATTGATATTTGATACTGTAACTTTCGGCGGGAAACCTGAGGGCGCCGAAAGCACTCGGTGACTCGCCAAAAGTATTCTTATCACCCTTTGTCTGCACCCCTGAGTCTATGTTGCATTGTTACTTTCGACAGATAATCACTTGTTCGCCAAAAGTATTTGGCGATTCGCCGATCAGGTTTTCCCATCACCGATTTGCCAAAATTTTCAAGCTAAACCCTTCGGTGAGCGTGATCTAGCTTGCCAAAGAGGTTCAGTGATTTGCCGACTGGATCGGCGAGTTTTTCTGCAATAAGATTCTCTGTGATTGTGTTTGATTTTCTCCTAATTTCTCTTTATCTTTTGCAGATATGGTACGCACAAACCTAAAAGAGCCACCCCAGAAAAAGGCAAAAGGCATTATGATAAATGAAGGAGGATCAAATCCTCCACAGAAACGAAAGCAAAATCTCCCACCAGGAGACAAAGGCAAAAGGAAAAAGCACATAGCTAGGAAAGGGATAGCTATTGAACCCCAAGTTGATTTTCCTAAACTGGAAGATGAAGAGCTCTTGATTCCTCAAAAGAGTAGACACCAGGCTAAATCTCAACCTATGCCCACCGTAGCTCCCTTAGATGCTACTCCACCTACTCCTAAATTAGTGCCAGCTCAGGCACCCTCAGTAAACTCCTGCACTGCATATTGCTCCTCCACCTAGATTGCTTAACAGACTAAAAAGTGAAGGAGTCTGGACTATCATAGAGGAGAAATTGCTATCTACGGATGGTGTGGAAGGCAAATACCCAGATGTTTTGGACACCCTCCATTACTATGAGTTCGAGCAGTTCACACAGCCCCAAGGCCCTTTCTGGGTTAGGGAGTTTTACACAGCTTATGGGGAGTTAGTGCCTAAGGACAAGAAGAAGGCAAGTGAGTTTCGACCGATGAAATCGGTCATGATCAGAGGCAAGGAGGTTGAGTGTCACAGCGAGCATATTAATGATATATTGGGTAGACCGCTACACTCTGCACTTCCTTACTAGGGATTGCCTATTGTTCCATCCCTGGATGAGTTGAAGGGTTAGTTAGCTCCATTGATTTCTGACACCACCCTGAGGTGGATCGATACAGGATCTACCATTGAGAAGAGGGACATGAACATAACCTCTAGGTTCTGGTTTGGCTTCATCAGCAGCACCATAATGCCATCCCAGAACGAGTCTATTATGCACCATCCTAAGGCGGCTTGCGTCAGTTCTATCATGGCTAGGAGGCAGATCAACCTAGGACTGCTGATTTCGTAGGAGATGGCCATGAGAGCTAAGCAGAGACTTACCTCTCTGCCATTTCTGATTTTAATCACTGAGTTATGCCGGCGTACCGGAGTACCCTGAGATCCTGCAAATGGTATAGAGGTCATCCCTTCATCCTCCATGGATATCTGGCTTATTGAGGTCAAGTTCACATGAGAGGAGGTTGACAAGAAGAGAGCAGCTCCGGCAGATATCTCTCCGGAAGTTGATACTGACTCGTTACCAGCAAAAGCATCTTCGCCTACTCTGGCCTCTGAGCCTTCAGGTACATCTGCACCCTCCTCTTCTTCATAGGTACCAGGTGTTTCCTCCTCCTCCTCCCATCCAACGAAGATTAATCAGGCGATGATCCTAAAGATAGGACACTTAGCCCAGTCAGCGGATATGCCGGTTACCAGATTGGAGAGATCTATTCTGGAGATGATCGACAGGGCCATACTAGCAGCACTTACCCCCCTTCAGACTTCTATTGATGCCTTGACAGTGAGAGTCATTACTTGTTAGAGCAGACAGGGGGAGGCCTCTGAGGTGACGACTTTAAAAGACAAGGTTGCGAGTTTGAGGAAGGACATAGACTATCTTATGTCTACTGACTTCACTTCACTACTAGAGGCTGTTGAGGACAAGGATGCTCCTGAGACCTCAAGGATTCCTCCGTCTACCACCGGAGATGTATAGAGGGGTGACACAACGGAGGAAGAGTCGGATGCAGAGATTGACGAAGAGCTGATAGCAGTGCATGAAGAGGAAATGCATGAGAGCCACGATGAGAGCATATTTAGAGATGTTCCAGATCTTGTAGGATCAATTGTGCAACCAGTGATCCAGCCATCATTGACTGAGACGTCCACAGCAGCCCCTAGTGGATTTGGCACTTATATTCCTCCTGAGGTGAGTCTTGGTACTGAGACCCGAGACTAGACAAATGTTCCCAGCACTGATGCCATGATTCAGACAAAGACCCTAATAGAGGGAGCGACTACATAGACAGGACCTTTCTTTACCTCCCTCTTTGTCTTACTTAATTTTATTTTTGGATACTTTTATTCGCATTTGAGGACAAATTTTTTTATTTATGGTGGGGTGAGGCCCACCTTTGTGTGCTATTGATGTTTGTGTTTTGTTTATATTTGGGCTTTGTCTTAAATTGTGCTTACACTGCTTCTGTGGATGTTTAAGCTTATGGCTCCTTTTGTTTTAAATTGCAAAATGATTTTGACCCGTCCAAAAAAAAATTTCCACCTCTCGCGTGTTGAATGTGGTTGTTCTTTTGTAAAATTTGAGTCTCAATTCTGATAAATACCGATGACTTGAATAGTGCTCTCAATCAAATGAACATGAATGCGCAACTACGATGAGGCCAAATGAAGCTATATAGACAATATGTGAACTATTTGCATCTCGTTATGACTAGCCTAGTATCAAATTGAGTCTATTGTGATGATCATTGCACCCTAGCGAAAGTGTAGAGTCTTGTTTGACTGTAGTGTCAATGCCTAGTGTGATGAGCTTACTTTGAACCATGCATGATAGATCCTATAATTTACCCCGTTGGTTCGATCAACTAAGTGATGCTATCTGTTGATATGATCTTAGGCAACTTCTAAGAGTGTGAGCCAATTTGACATATACCTCTTTTGTGACTTACCTTGTGAGTGTGTGAATTGCTTTTGAACACCCCTTGAGCCTTACCTTTCTTTGTAAGAAACTTGATGAAAACTACCTTTCTTTATTCATTACCCATATTCCTCATG
This sequence comes from Solanum pinnatisectum, assembly GCA_035578085.1. NCBI lineage: Eukaryota > Viridiplantae > Streptophyta > Magnoliopsida > Solanales > Solanaceae > Solanum > Solanum pinnatisectum. Next base: position 197,437 of record JAWPEI010000018.1, read on the forward strand.
AAGTTGTGGTTAGTTGAATAGCCAACTTAGGCCAAAAGCCTAAGTTGGGGTGTGGTGAAAAGAAAAGGGCAAGTCAAAAAGTGCAAGGAAAGTCTCCTCTTACCCATGGTTATAAGAAAAATGGAACCCCTCCATATAAAAAAAAATGAGAGAAAGAGAAAGAAAAAGAATGAAAAAGAAAGTTGTGGAATAAAGTACAAAATAAATGGGGGTCCCAAACAATTCATGGAAAGTGAATAATAGGATGACTTATGAGCACTAAAGAGAATGATGAAGGAAAAGGAAAGGAAGTGTTGTGAGCACCACATTTCATGAGGATGAAAGTCACTGAGCCTAAATGACCATACCTTTGCACTCAGCCCCATTACAACCCTTGAAAAGACCTTTTTGATCTTAAATGAGCTGAAACAAATGTTGATTGGAAAATACGGGCAAACCTATGGGTGAAATTATGCATTGTGTTCTTCTTTGTGAGTGTGAGCATTGCATCTTATTTCGAAGCTTTAGACTGTGAACCATTGTGTGAATATGGAATCATTCCTTGTATGAGAGCATTGAACACTTTGGTTGAGCTTGAACTTGCATTTGAAGCAAATATTGTGAGCATGAAGTTCTTTGATATTGGTGAGTCACAACTTGAATCTTTGAGTGCACATTTGATATTTTCATAAGTAAATTGAGTCTTGTTGTCTGCATTCATGATTGAGTCTTGTGTAACACTGTTCGAGACACCCTTTTTGAACGGCTAAACTTGAGTTTGCTTGAGGACAAGCAAAAGTTTAAGTTGGGGGTGTTGATGAGTCCACAAATTGGACTCATTTAAGGTTGTATTTTGATAGAATTAGTGTCCTCAAATGCATGTTTTGACTTAATATCTGATGAAAACCCTTAAGTTTCAGGTATTTGAAATTTGAGGAAAAGCATGGACACTACTTAGCAAAAAGGAACAAAAGTAGCTGAGAGATCGAAGAAATGAAGATCTGAGAATCACCGAACCCATTCGGCGAGTTGCCAAAGGTCTTATCCTCACCTTTTGTTCCAGTATGTTGAGCCCTGAAGGAAAGGATAAAATTGGCAGTGAAAAGGAGCAGTCAGCGTGTCACCGAGTAGCTCCGCGAAGCAGTACTATATTGCCCAATGATCCAAAGTACGATGATGCAGAAAGATAGAGCAAGACGATGATGAAACCTACCAAAGGGTGGATCACCGAATTGACCGGCGATATCGACTAACGACACCGAATAATCCGCTGCAGCATTGATTTTTGAAAACTATAAATACTCGTTAAGAGTTGTAGTTAGAAATCAAATTTTGTCATTGAACATTAATTTTTCAGACTTTGCTTCTATTTTTGAGTTCTAAGTTTGGAGAGGGTTTTGAAGAACTTGAAGGTTCAAAGGGTTTCTGTAACACCCCGACTTTTCAAAACGTCTAAATTAACTCGTTCCTTCGTGGAAAGACAAAGAGGGTGAGTAATACATTAATAATGATGTGGTATGTCATATTTTAACTGTTCAAGGGTTGTATCTCAAGTTTTGAAGTAAGGTAAGTCGCAAAATAAAAGTTGGCAGAAGTTATCATAAGTTCCTTTTTAAAGATTTCTCTGAAATTTGGGTCAAATGTCTCTGAAGTTTTCTCCCAATCAATAAAGAGTTATGGGGCCCACGATCCATTAAATCAAAGGTCTATGAGTCTAGTTTCCAACGCAATAAACGGTTTGTTCATACGACTTCAGAATAGAGAGATATTCGCATTTTCATAAGACTGGGCAAGTAGGCACTGGAGGTGGGTCCCCTAAGTCGGTGGAAGCTTATAAGATAGCATCTTCTTCCTTTTTATTCATTCAAACTCATAATAAACCCATGAAAATCAAAGAAATTCTCCTCAAATCATCCTTGTATGTTCATAATCTCTTCTTGGCTCCTTATCAAAAATTGCCCTACTTCGCGAGCTCATCGTTTTGGTATAGTTTTCATGGTGAATTGATCGGTGTAGCTCCATGGAGGTTGTGGCAGCAGAGTTTTTTCAGTGGTTTGATTTTATCTAAGTTTTCTGGGCGTGTAAAGAAAGGTAGGAACCATCTTTTATTAGTTTATGGATACCTTAAGTCTTGGATAGTAATTTACGATAGGAATCCATATTGATTATCGTAGTAATTCTTGTCCTTAATTACTGATTGATTTTACCTTTGTTTTTAGTATTGTAGTGGTGCGGACATAGGTATTTTCAGTATAAATTATAAAGGAAAAGGTATGTTAAGGCTATTCCCTTCGTTCGACATATTTCCTTAGAGCTTGGGAGTGATATAGTAGGGTAATTAATGTTGATGATCTTGTAGATGTAATTGTGAATGGTTGTTTATAGATAAATTGCTCACCTTTAGCTTATTCAATTGTTTGTTGTCACCCTTGGGGCTATTGTGGTTAGCTGTTGAGCTATGAACAGCCTATGGGGGCTATGATGTTGTCTAACAGGACTATGTTATTGCCTAAGAGGGCTATGTGTTGCCAACGGGGCTATATTGATGCCAAAGAGTGTTATGTGTTGCCTATGGGGCTATTTTGACACCAAAGAGGGCTATGTGTTGCCTACTGGGCTATTTTGACGCCAAAGAGTGCTATGTGTTTTCTACAGGGCTCTGTGATGCAAAAGAGGGCTATGTGCAGCCCACAGAGTTATGATGTTGCCTAAGAGGGCTATGGTGGCCTACGGGGCTATATCGTTGTTAAAAAGGGCTATGTGACTTATTACAAAGACAAAGGGCTACCGATATGGTTATGTAGATTGATTTAGCACCTTTTGGGCTTATGGGGGCCTAGGTAGGTGGTATGTTGTTTGTACCTACCGAGCTTATGGGGGCTTGGTTAGGTTGTTGTTTGATCATTATTGTATTTTTTAGATTTAGTAGTGGGTTAGCATGCTTATCTAAATTTGATTTCCTTACCTGATTATTTTTGGTATATTATGATACTTACTCATTTAGTCTATAGCCTTACATACTCTGTACATTATTTTGTACTAACGCCCCATTGCCTAGGGGAGTTGCATTCATGTATGTAGGACCCGACAGACGACCCAGTAGACCTCCTCAGTAGCAGGATTGACTTCTATCTGGTTGGCTAGCCCCTTTCCTCAGGAGCTGCCAGAGTTAGGAGGTTTTGTTAGATTTTGTTGTATATATTTTTATGGGTAGGCTGGGGCCTGTACCGCCAATCTTTACTACTCTTAGAGGCTTGAAGACTAGTGTGTAGGGTGTATATCTACGTTATGGCCATGCTGGCCTAGTTTGTTGATTTGTTGATGCTTGTTAGTTGTTTGATGTATTATATTGATATATACCTGCTTTCAGTTCCGCTATAGAGATCATGGTGGCCTCGACGTCCCAATCAGGACTTCTGTGCTAGTTGGCTATTTCTTTATATGAACTATTGGGAGTAGCCGTTTCTTTTATAGATCTATTGACAGGGGCCTTGCCAGCCGAAGGCTTAATTTAAGCCTAGATATACTTGTTTGTTTTCTTGATTGCGTGTGGCTGCCATGCACTAGCAGGAAATGGTTCAGCAGGGTCGGCTCGGGCCTAAGTTTTGGCATTAGGAGCCAGTTGCGCCCCTTAAGTTTGGGGCATGACAGTTTCAACTCCAAGATTTTGGGTTTGGGTCTCTTGGATTCTTCACTCTTTGCTTGTTTTAAGACTTAAATCTTCATACCCATTTGAATGCAAGCTCATATTGGTATAAATTTCTATCTCTTTTACATATGTAGCTAAAACCCCAATTCTTGGGTTGTGATTTTGTGAATATGGGTTAGATTATTTGTTGGGTCTTGCTTGTTAATGATTTATTTGTTGTTTAGATGTGATTTTGTTTAGTAGTTGTGGTGGAAATTAATGAAATTGTAGTTGCAAATACGATTTCACCTTTATGTTTTCGGCTTGCTTAAGAGAGAGGTCGTAAAATTAAGACTACTAAATTGGTGGCTGGTGGGAGTGGGAGTGGGTCGACCTGAGGTTCAGCTCGAGAGAGTGAACCCTAGTTTCATTCCCACACACTCAGCTCGAGAGAGTGAGTGGGCTAAGGCAGAGGTAGTTCTTCATGCGACAAGTGGATGTCCGAGAGGAACCCATTTGATTCGGGGTAAGTTGCTCAAGAGAGAATTTACCCCCTTTATAGTCTAGCCTAGTCACAAATATTCAACAGATTTATTATCAAAAGCATGTACCCAATAGTTTAGTTTTTCCCGTATTCCTATCACATCCCAAGAACCCCCATCTCCTTGATTAGTACTTTTTGCATTTCTGTTGTTTTTGTTTACTTGTGACAAAACCCCCATTGTTAATTGATGCTTGTGTCACTCCTTAGATTTAGCATGTTTATATTCGAAAATGTCTTTAGCTATGACTAATTAGAACTAAATTTTATTTTTCTACTAATTCTCAAGCCCACTCCCTTGGGACTCGACCCCAACCCTTGGTTGGGTTACTTTACTATTGTACGATCGTAGACACTTGGATTGGAAGTTGTGTCTTGATTACGCAAACATCAGGCTTCCAAGTCAATGCAATCTGTTCAAATAAATAACCACAATAAGATTTCGAAACTAACAACGCCCATATTACTATATGTCTAGCCAAGACCCAAATAATCATCCAAACCTAAAATCAAGTTCCTAATCTTGATGCCAATTAAAATGTCAAGTCTCATATTTTCTTAAAATTTAAGCCTAAGGTTAAGTCTTTATCCCTCTAATCTATCTATATATAATATAAGAAGTAAAAAGTGTCACGTGTCAGCACCACAAAATTTATATATATATATATATATATATATATATATATATATATTAAATAAAAAATACCAATTTAAAAAAGCATAAATTAAAAACAGATTTTAAAAGTAGTCCTTTAGGGAAATAGGGCAGTTTTTTTAGATTCCATTTTTGTTTTATTTTTACACATTTTTAGATGGAAAATGCTTAAATCATTATTTATTTTATTTAATCGTAGAAAATTTTAAATTATTATTACAAAAAAACATAAAGTAAAAACAGTTTTTAAAGTAGATCCTTCGTTGGAAATGGGGAAATTCTTTTTTCTTTGTTTTTATACATTTGTATATGGAAAGTGCTTAAATCTTTATTTATTTTAGTTAAGTTAACATATATTTAGAAAAAATAAAATTGTTATTACAAATTTAAGTAATTGCTTGAATTATCATCATCATCATCCTCACCATCATGGTGTGCGCGTGTGTGCGCCTGTGTGTGTGTTTGATTAGTAATATGCTTTTTAAAATAAAAATAAATAGAATCATATATATATATATATATATATATATATATATATATATATATATATATATATATATATATATATATATATATATATATAAGAAAAAAAGAGAACTTATGAATTATTAAAATTAAAAGTAATTTAAAATCTAAAAATTGATATTCATATCTATATATAATAGGAGAGGTGATAGAGCCTACGTGTCAGCGCCACAATTAATCTATATTTTTTTATTTTAACATATTATTAATTTATTATATGTAACTACATCAAATAATAAACTAAATTTTTAAAAATAATATAGAAATTTTAAGCAGTTTCAAAATTACTGTGACAATTTTTAAAAACCTAAAAAGGAATTTTTTGGATAAAAAAAAGACACACACACACACACACACACACATATATATATATATATATATATATAACTTTTGAATATTTAGAGGATAATCAAAATTATTTAACAAAATTAATTTAAAATCTGAAAAACAGAAGAAAACATAAAAATAAAAAAAAAATCGAGTTTTTTTTTTTCATTAAATGTATTAGCATTTTATTTATTTATTTATTTATTGACTTCTATTAACTTACTGGAACTGCAAAAAAAAAAAAAGGAAAAGCTTAAAGAAGAGGTAAGTTTTTCTTCCTTTCCTTTTTTTTTCAATTTTTTTTTGTCTACTAGTACACGTACCCGCGCGTTGCGCAGATAATATTAACGAAAGTAATTATGTCCTACATCACGTGTTCAAATTTTTTAATGTAAATTAGCATATCAATGAGTGAAACCTATTAACGTATGAGTTATTATTGCATATTTATGAGATGATTTGCAAAGCAAGTTTTTTCGTACTTATTGACACATTTTGAATACTTAGAATTTATGAAAAAAGATCAAATATGATACAAATTTATCATAAAAATCTCAAATTGCAAAGAATATACATCAACTTTAAAATCTAAAATTAATATTAAAAAAATATTACATAAAAAAATTTAAGCATGATAGGAATTTAATTAAAAACATATCATTTAAAAATTATTAAATTAAAAATTTATATAATGAAAATAACAATAAAATATTTTTTGATCATTTTCTCTGTTTATCACTCCACTTAAATAACCTTAGTCATATATTTTCTTTTTACACAAAATTAAAACTAATAAATATGCTCAATTGATTTAGTAATTTAAAGTAAAATTTGAAATAATAAGGAGACACTTGACTACTCAAAATCCTCAACTGAACTAACATTATCTCTTTTATTTTTATTTTATATTTTTATTTAATTTTTTTAATTTAATTTTTTTTAATTCAATGATAAATTATTCTTTGTGTGTAGTAAGTGATAGTTAAATTGTAGTGTTAAAACTTATTTTAAGACTACTAATTATAATTAATTATTAGTAGGTTGAGGAAATACTCAAATTGAAAGTCAAGTAGTCTATTGATTTAGTTGCCTATAATTATTTCCTCTTAATATAATATACGCTATAAAAAGGAGGCATGAACATGTTTGCTATAAAGGAGGAGCAAAATGGAGCAAATATTTAGGATTAGTCTGACAGTAAAATAATTGATTTCAATTAAAATTTTGGTTATATTGTGCATGTTTGACGGTATTTTGAATTATTATAAATCGATTTTTTATGTTTTTTTTTTTTTAGATTTTTTTCTGAAAAACATTTGATGGATAATTACTTTATATAGGAAAAAATAGATTGAAATTTAGCTTTATCTAGTATAGAGTTAATTTACGATTCAAATTTTAAAAAATTAATGGTAACTTTCCATTCAAATTCAAAATTCAAAAAATTAATTATATCTAGTAAAATATATCTTTATCAGTCAGCTAATTGTAATAAACTTTATTATATTTTTATATTTAGAGAATAAAATAAAAATATTTGATGGAAAAAATTAGTTTATATAGGAAAAAATAAATTGAAAATTTGGCTTTATCTAGTATAGAGTTAGTTTTCGATTCAAATTTTAGATCAATGGTAACTTCCCTTTCAAATTCAAAATTTTAAAAATTAATTATACTTAGTAAAATTTATCTTTATTTGTACACTAATTTTAATAAACTTTATATTTCAATTTTTTTTTTATATTTTTATAGTTGCAATATAAAACTCTACTAAAAATTAAGTATAGAAATTGGTTGACATCCAAATTTGAATTTTTATCTTTGAATTCGAATAAATACTATATAAAGAACATAAAATTTGCCAAAAATTAATAATAATAATTTTTGGGAAGTTTTCACATTTTTATTAATAAATAATAATAATAATTTTATTTATTACCGAAAACAATAAATTAATTATTAATATAATTATGAAAACTCCCCCCCCCCCCAAAAAAAAAAAAAAAAAAGAAATAACACACTCTATAACCTCTCCTATGATATATATATATATATATATATATATATATATATATATATATATATATATATATATATATATAGAGAGAGAGAGAGAGAGAGAGAAGATTTCAATTTTTTTCGTAAAAATTATTTTTGTGGTGCTGACACATAGGCGTTATCACGTTTCCTATCATATAGATGATTATTATTATTATTATTATTATTATTATTATTATTATTATTATTATTATTATTATTATTTATTATTGTTATTATTATTGTTATTTAACAATTTATAAAGAATGATAATTAGGTGTGAAAAGTTAGTTTAAATATTTTATATAAAAAATGATAATTACCCACAAAATAGAGTCCGTAAGTATTAAAAATGTATATAACTTAAATATCTAGTTGAGAAAATTTGCAAGATGGACAAATAAAATTTAACACCTTTATAATAAAATCTTGTTGCACAACCCACATATCTTAAATTTCATTTGAAATCAATAAAAATAATTATTAATATTGATTTTTATAAATAAAAAATTGTGAATATTAAATTATAACTAATTATTAAAATTATGTATTACTATTTGGATGAATGGCAAATGTTTCCATTATTTACAGTTTTCCGTTCTTTCCCTTTTAATAACTAATAATTAATACTATGATGCTTTTCCTTTTTACTTTTTACTATAAAAAATATAAGTATACTTATTATAATATAATTATGATTTTAAAAATAATAACTTTTACGCATTATTAAAAATATTTGTATGAAAATGAAACAGTACTATTATTTTATTATATATAGAAGAGTGAGAAACAAAGAAAATGAGTACCTATACATTTAAGAAAATTATTCTGTAATACGATCATCACTCATCTGCATATAAATTTCTCCTTCTTCAACTACATATATTCAACACCAAAATTGCTTGATCCCATCTTCATTAAACGATCCTCTTTCTTTGATTTTTTTTTTTAAAAAAAAAAATCAACTGATCATCTTCATGATCTAGAGCTTCAAAATAAAGTACAGTTGTTATTAATGTAGCAACATAAAACAAAAGAAAAATAGAGGAACTATGCAAACACTTACCTTTCCATGAATGAATGATAAGGATTATTATTGCTTTGACTCTCTTTTATTGAGATGCATTTTTTTGTTCACCAGAAAAACGAAAGAAAATACTGACTGAATTATATTGTTAAGTTTACTGAATGATGCGGTTGAATTTTTTGGGAATAGGAAGTTAACCAAGGGGGTGAGGAATTTTAGGGACAGTTATTTGTAGTTGACATTTTATTTTTTATTTTCAAAATATTTTTTTAAAAAAATGAATAGATAATTAGATAGATTTAGAGATTGTGTGGAAGTGGGAGTGTAACTGTGTATTGAACAGTTTTTAAACGGCAAATTTAAATTTAAATATTAATTAGTAAAAATAATTTTATAAGAAAATACATCAAATATCTAATTGGTTACTTAAGCTTTTTATATGTTGAATTTTTTTTTAAAGAGTAGATAAACTATTCCAGGAATGAAATGGTAACATAAAAATTCTTATAATTTTATGTTTGTATAATTATATATTTATTTACAATTTTGTACATTGCATTACTATTGCTTTTAAAGTTAATAAACGGTAACTTTAAACTATTTTATATAACTGTTTTTTTAAAAAAAAAACTGTTTTATATTTTTATTTTCTTTTTTAAAATTGAATATATTATTTAAATTAACAAAAGATAATTAAGTTATTTAAATTGAATTTATTATTTAAATTAATTAAAGATAATAAAATTCAAGAAAAATTATAGTGCTAACACGTGTCGTTTTTTCTTCTCCTGTTATATATAGATAGAAGATTTGATGTCATTGTATCAATAAAAGTTTGTAGTAACGATTAACTCTTCTTATTTATCTTCATTTTGTTAATTTAGTGATATAGTATAACTTTATTTTTCCTTTTCTGTTATTTTTTTTGTCTACTTTCTGTTTCATAACTGAAAAGTCTACTTTTTTTATAAAAAAAAATATAAGCGCATTGATTTGAGTTTAACAACAAAACTTTATAATAGGCATTACAAACATAATTCGAAGTCCAACGTTTAAAATTTGAATTTAATATTAAATAATTTTGGAGATGATTACAGTTTCTTCACTTTATAGAATTGTAGGAGTTTTAAAATTCAAAAAATATATTTTAAATAGTGTTTTTCTAATCAAACTCTAAGATAAAAAGAATTATAGAGAAACAAAGATTTACAATCTAAATTTAATACATAACCAGTTTAAAGATGATTATAACTTTTCCTCCTTTATTGTAGTTGTACAAATTTTAGAATTCAAAGATATCTTTTTTTGAAAAAAATTATTAAAACAAACACTAAGAAACATAAAATCAAAACCTAACCAATTTATTTTAATTCTTTTATGGTACACAAAATTAATTCATCTTGGAATATACCAGAGTTTGAAGATACAGTAAAAGTTAAATATTTGAATTATGTGATTATGACACATTCTATATCACGAAAAGTAACTAGCAATCCTTTAAAATTAATTATTTATGAAGTGAGCATGTTGAATTTATGAATACAACGGTTATGGTGCATTATTTCAGCAAAAGAGTTTCTGAACAATACCTTTCCTAAAATACGAATCTATCTATATAAATAGGAGAGGTGAAAAGCAGCACCTGTCAGCATCACAAAAAAGGGTAATTACTATTGATAAAAATAAATTATTTTTAATCTATATTTAATTCAAAAATAACTTTAAAAAAATACTTTTTTAATTTAAAAGTTTTAAAATTTATATAAAGACAAAAATTAAAATATTTAAAATTTAAATTATCTGTTCTAAAATTTATAAAATTAAATTATAATTCAAAAATAAGTTTTTAATTTATTTATATAAATAAAATGTGAATATAAACATTGAGTAACTAACTAAACATTTTTCATCTTTTTCTAAATTATAATTTAAACAGTCAGTTGTAAAACCTTCCATTACGTTCCCACTCATGCACAAATCCTAAAGAATAATATATCTATATATAACCAACACATTTGAATTGCGAAATTAAATATTTTAAATATTCAAACCGTTAGTAATTTTTATATTGAAATAATATAAAAAAAATTATCTATCTATATATAATAGGAGAGGTGAAAAGCGCAACGTGTCAGCATCACAAAAAACAGTAATTACTATTAATAAAAATCAATTATTTTTAATCTATATTTAATTCAAAAATAACTTTAAAAAATACTTTTTTAATTTAAAAGTTTTAAAATTTATATAAGACAAAAATTAAAATATTTAAAATTTAATTTATCTGTTCTAAAATTTTAAAAATTAAAGTTTTTAATTTCTTTATATAAATAAAATGTGAATATAAACATTGAGTAACTAACTAAACATTTTTCATTTTTTTCTAAATTATAATTTAAACAGTCAGTTGTAAAACCTTTCATTACGTTCCACTTATGCACAAATCCTAAAGAATTTTAATATATCTTATATAACCAACATATATTTGAATTGTGAAATTAAATATTTTAAATATTCAAACCGTTAGTAACTTTTATATTGAAATAATATAAAAAAAATTAGTCCGTAACTTTTTTATCGAATGATATTAAAAAATAATTAGTTACCTCTTTTATTGAAAAAAAATTAATAGCTGAAATATAAGAAATTAAAATTAAAATTTAAAACTTTTAGTTTCAGAGATAGTTACAACTTCTCCCTGTTATCTTAATTCTAGGAGTTTTCAAATTTTCAAACGGTTTTTGTATGCTTTTCTATTTTGAAGGTTAAATCAACTAATCAATTTTATTTGTCATTGTTGATACTTTCTCTTATGCATGATGATGTACATATATGCTTCATAGGTACGGAACAGAGCAAATCTTTGTTGATTGAAGAGGGAGATTTTGCAAACCCAACAATATCTCTAACACTTATGATGGAAGAACAATCCGTTAATCTTATCCCCTCATTAAATTAAAGGACATTAATGTAAGTAGTTTCATGAAATAACATTAGTGGCTCAAATGATGGCGATGAATCTCTCAGTAACATTGAAAAATTATATAAAGATCATCTCCATGTTTCAATGTTAATACAAGCACACGGGAAACAAAAGCATTTAGGTAAGCATGAAATTGCAATTTTTTTCGTAGTGACAAACATAGTAGAAGAGTAGAGATTTTGTCAAGAATTTTTAGAATTAAGCATTTTCTTTTTGCTAGAAAATATATACATTTAGTACATACAATAACTTAAATGTATTAGATTTTAAATAATCTGAAAGTTAATTACATGTTTTATAAGTCCATTACTTTTCTTTTTCTTTTTTTTTTTTTTTTGATATTTTTTTATACTTATTGCAACTTCAGATTATGATCATTAATTTATGAATTACTTAAAATTAGAGTTATATAATCATATTAATTAAATTTAAAATACCATTTACAAAATTTAATCAGTCATTTTTTTAATCCGTATTTAAAAAATAGACAAAAAATGATTGCCATTTTAAAAAATTTTATGCAAAAAGTAGTGAAATCAGATATAAAAAGTGTTAACTTTCTACTTTAAAATAGTTTTGAAAGGTGTTAATTATTATAATAAAGTTTAGTAAAATTAGTGTAAAAATAACTAAAAATTAAATAGTTTGAAAATGCAATTTAAGATTATGAAAAATAAAATAACAAAGAAGAAATAATTAAATTTAAATTTTAAAAATATGTGTAAACTAACTCAGTGACCATCACAAATGTTCAAAAATTTTAATTTTAATAAGAAACTACAGACTCAACAAAAAAAAAACATATTAACTCATTATAAATCTTCTATCTATATATAATAGGAGAAGTAAAAGTGATACGTGTCAGCACTACAAAAAAAATTTATTAAATAATTAAAATTAATCTTTCTATATATAATAGGAGAAGTAAAAGTAACACGTGTCAGCACCAAAAAAAAGAATTATTAAATAATTAAACTTAATTAGGATTAAACAATAAATTATTGTTTAATCTATAAAATAATTTTAAATTAATGACACATGGCAGGCGGCAGCAACACAAAAAAAAAACTTTTAAATTTAAATAACAAAATTTTAGAAAAATAACTCCCATATGACACATGGCAGGCGGCAGCAACACAAAAAAAACTTTTAAATATTTAAATAACAAAATTTTAGAAAAATAATAAATTAAAAAGTATAAATGAAAAAAAAAATCAGAAACGGTTGTGAATCAACCATTTTCAAAAAGTAATAATTAAAGTTTTTAACTCTTATTAATAATAAACAAAAAGCAAAAATGGCCACTAATTAATCTGGAAAAATCATTCAAATAATAAATTAAAAAGTATAAATGAAAAAGAAAGTCAAAACGGTTTTGAATCAACCATTTTCAATAAATAAAAATTAAATAATTTAACTCTTATTAATAATAATAAAAACTAAAATGCCCACTAAAGAAATGTTACTTTTTCAAAATAAATAACCAAGCCACATATATTTTTTAAATAAAATTAAAAAATAATTAATTGAAAAAGAAAATCAAAACGATTGTGAATCAATTATTTTCAATAAATAAAAATTAAATAATTTAACTCTTACTGCTAATAATAAAAAGTAAAATGCCCACTAAATAAATGTTACTTTTTCAAAATAAATAACCAAGCCACATTTTTTTTTAAAAGAAAGTATAAATGAAAGAAAAAATCAAAAACGATTGTGAATCATCCCATTTCAAAAAATAAAAGCTAAAAGTTTTTAACTCTTATTAATAATAAATAAAAAGAAAAATGGCCACTAATTGATCAGGAAAAATCATTCAAACAATAAATTTTTAAAAAATAAATAATTGAAAAAGAAAGTCCAAACGATTGTGAATCAATTATTTTCAATAAATAAAAATAAAATAATTTAACTCTTATTGATAATAATAAAAAGTAAAATGGCCACTATTTAAGTGTGACTTTTTCAAAATAAATAACCAACCCACGTATTTTTGTTTTGTAAAAAGAAACAAAAAATGTACATAAAAAACAGACCAAAAAAAGGAAAAATATAAATTCTAACAAATTCCACGATAATCTAACTTCCCACTTCTGTTTTTAAATCTGAAAATTTGCTTAAAGGATGAACAAAATTATTTAATTAAAATCTGAAAAAAATAATTTGAAATTACGGTTTGTTTAAAATATTTAACCACCTTTTATTTTTGAAATTTGGCTAACTAATTTAAAATTTAAAATTTAAATTTCAAAAGATAAGAAACTAATCTTATCTTATCCCTAGAAAAAAGCCAACCGCAGGACATAGTATTTAAATAGCAAGAACTATTCTTAACTCTTATCACTTACATCTCCTTAAGAATCTACTAATTTCAGAATTTCATATTCTTTATATTTATTCAACCACATGAACATGGTAACATTTTTTGCTTTTCCTGTTGTTTTTTTTATATTACATTTGTTTATGACGATTAATATTCAGTGTTTGAAGTGTTGAGTAATACATATATAATGGTGGTTGTATGCAGATGATTTAGGTATTAATTAGTAATTTATATGTTATTGATGTCGAGTTTGAACAGGTCTTGATAATGATCATGAATGAATATATATGGGTATCTTTCTATGGAATCTGCCTCTATTTTGTAGATCTATTGAAAATTCTATCAGATCGACGAGAAAAACTCTCATATATGTACTCAATGGAGAATCATGTCTACTTTTGTAATTATCATTGTGCGGGTAGAAATTGGATAACTCTAATTTGAACTTAATTTTTGAATTTTTATGAAATTTTAAAGTCTCTAACACTATATAATTTTAAATTTACATCTTAAGTTATGTAAAAATGTGTTGGATATGTTGAAAAGGTGTCATAATTTGAAATTAACAACATGGTTTAATCTTTTGTTGAGTTAGTTAAGGAAATTCAAAGTTATTATTTTATTAGAATTTGCACTTTTCACATTTATTTTTATTTGATAACTTAATTTTTTTTAAAAAACATTAATATCTTTATTGTAAGTTGTAAGTTTTTATGTTTTGTACTTATTTCAAATAACTATTAAACGTTGTAAACCAATTGATTTAATAAAGTAACAAAACAAATATGGTCAATCAAATGACATAATAATTTTAGTGAATTTTTTTCTTTAACACTTTCCATGTATATATTAAAGTAAGAACAAAAACACATTAATAACTCAAGGAAATATGTACAATACATGTGTACAATTATTTTGATTCATTATAATAATTATTTTTTTTAAAGATACGTGATTAATGAATATGTCATGTTCCTTTTTCTTTTCTTTTTTCAAAGAGGGGTCTTATATCTGGCTGATAACAAATGAACATAAATTCACCTTACCAGTGTTATATTTTTGAGTTAGTTGTATCCAATTATACTATTTAAATATCATTCAAATGCATGATTAATTTTCTTGATTTTGTAAAGATTTTCAGGTATATTGTATTAGAAAGAAAGGTGAAAATTGTTATTTACTCCATTATAATTCATGTGATGTGTATTAACTAGGCATGAAGTTCTAGATATATGGAAAGACTTTACAAATTTTCAATATACCCAATAAAAGTTAAAAAAATAAGTACACTTTTATGATTTTTTTTTTTTTTTGCAAATAATTGAGATTCCAACATAGATAAAATATTGATAGTATAATTAAATATTTGTCAAATAATAAATGTGTCATTCTTTTTTTATTAATAACTAAACAATAAAGTGTGTTATATAAATTTAAAATATTATTTGTTAATTCAATAGTATTATTATTAATAATTAAAAACGATTTGGAAATAATCCTAATAGCAATAATTTATAGTTATCTTTAACTGATGTTAATATTCTTGATGCTTTGACTTTAAATATTAAAACGCATGGTTATAATTATGCACCTGGATCTGAATTAATTTGTTTATCGTATAGAATCTATTTTAAATTCCTTTCTACGTTAAATCCAAGATGTAAATTATATGATACATCTGCTGAAACTATTTTAGTAGAAACTAATTTTGCTAGATCTAAGGTCACTACGACCTATAAAATGGGAAGAAATTAATTTTCCAAATACTTGGACTTTGGAGTCGGTTATTCCTCCAAACCAGATGGCGGATGTAGTCACTAATTCTGAGTATTCTCATATCACTCAAAATCCTGATGGTAGGATTTGTAAGCAGTTTAATGATATTCCGTTTAGTAGACATTCATTCTCTTCTGCTAGAAGATTGCCTGCTATGCATCATATTTCTCCTATTGATCCTGTCTATGGTCCAGCTCAAAATCGTGTTGCTTCTTTACATACTTTAGCATCGGTTATATCTACAGATCAAAGTGATAGATTTGTTAATAAAATTAAAATTAATCCTCGATTAAATATTGTTCAAGCAAATGATATTGCTTTGGATATTTCTGATAAGGATATTCCTTCACAGTCCGAAATGGATTTTGATCTAAATAATATTTAATGATGAATGTACACCAAATAGATTTTAGCCCAGGTTCCTTGGCAAGAAAGTACATTCAAAATGAATTTTTAAATGATAAGTGGAATCAGTTTAAAACTTGGTTTTTTTGACACTTATAGTGCCGTGCTTCGACCGTGTCTCTGGGGCACAGTTGAATGTAGATATCATGAACGCGATGTGCAGGATACCAGGCCGAGAAACTCGGGCAACCATTCCCCTATGTGCCAATCACTAGTGCATCCAGGACTGATTTAAATAATATTTCTCAAGAGTTTTATGAAACTTATGCTTTGCATAATCAAATTATGTTTTTTGCACCTTGGTTTATAACCACTTACTTACCTTTGTTCATCAATGTTCTTGAATGATCTTATCAAGATGGAACTGGTAATATTAACAAGGCGGTTTACCCACCCTAGTCATCATTTGTGTTATCGAATAATACTGGTATTACTTTTACTGCTTTTCAAAAATTTGTTGAAGATGATGTTGCGGCAGTAAGAATTAACAAAATTAATAATTTGATTTCTAAAAATAATTATTTGGGACTTTATGTTAAAGTTTTAGGTGAACCTATTGGTTCTCTTGATAAAAAATTAGATGAATTAACTGCTTTGGTTTTTCATATTAAAAATGATATAAAGATTTGTAATAAAGCATCTACTCCTAAAACTACTACTGAAGCACAGACTATGGCTACTCCTATGCAGAGACTTCCTGAGATTTCAGAATTTAAATTTAAATCGATTTATGATTTGGAAGAACTTCTTGATAAAAAGTTTTCTGAATTCAAGGCAAGTCCTACAGATTTGTCTGAAAGTTTTGCTTATGAAATGGAAAACACTTTTGATTTTAAAATTCATGTTTCTTTAGAATTTAATAAACTTCAGGGTTGTCCCAAGAAGAATAATGGTAATACTAAATTTGCTCTTAAACCTAGAATGCAAACTTATTATTATTCCAGACCAACTCCTCAAGATGTGCTTATAGAAGAACGAAACTGGAATCAGACTAATACTTCTTATAGCAGGTCTGAAATTTATGAATGGAATCTTGATGGCTTGACTGATAGACAACTTACTATTCTTGTTCATAGAATGCTTATGTATGCAACCATCTGTAAAAATGTTAAAAATTCAGATAGAAATATTTGTAAAATGATTATTGGAGGTTTTATTGGCCAACTTCGAGGTTGGTGGGATAGTTATATGACCTTTGAACAAAAGGTTGCTATGATAAATGCTACTTCTAGTAGTTAAAGAGTTGATAACTTAGGTATGACTCTTGTGGCTAATAGAGAAGACGCCGTTTACACTTTAGTTCTGACCATTTTATAACATTTTAATGGTAGATTTACTAATCAATTTGAGACAGTTCGTACTCTGTTAAATGGTCTACGATGTAGAACCTTGGGAGATTCAGGTGGTATAAAGATACTTATATGAGTAGGGTTATGAAACTACCTGAAAACAATTATGAGCATTGGAAAGCTAAGTTTATAGATGGTCTTTCCCCATTATTCGCCTTAAGGGTTAAAAAGTTCCTTAGAAATGAGCATGGTGAAATTCCTTATGGTGATTATACCTATGGGAGATTGATAGGAGTGTGCACTCAAGAAGGTATCAATCTGTGCAATGAATTAAAATTAAATAGACAACTTAAGATGGATAAGCTCCGAGAAAGATCTCAATTAGGAGATTTGTGTACTCAGTTTGGTTTACCAGACACTTCAGCTAATAGCAAGAAGAAAACCAAACATAGAGATTTTAGAGAATCAAATCTCGATGAACATTATAGGAAAAGAAGATCTAGACATAGACGTAGATCTAAGGAAGAACTAGATGAGAGGAAAGCCTCACGTAGATCAAAAGATTTACTAAAAATAGGTCGAAACGAGAGTTAGCAAAGATTAAGTGCTACAAGTGTGGTAATTTTAGGCATATAACACCCAATTGCAAGCTTGAAAAGCTGAAAACCTTAGAACTTGATGAAGAAATTCATGATAAGGTTTATAGTTTCTTATATATTTCTGGTTCGGAATCCGATTATGATTCTGAGTCAAGATCAGGTTCTGAAGAAGATGTTGATTTACCTGAATTAGCTGATCCTAATATTAATGCTTGTGATACTTGCAAATTTGGTCAAGGTGATATTGTTCCTGTGAAAATGATAAATTTTATAAATTGCAATCTCAATTTGAAGATTTAAATCTTAATACTATTACTTCTGATAATGTAATTGAACTTCTGAAAGAAGTTACCGATAATAATCTTCTTGAAAAAATTATTCAATTAGTTGTTAATAACAAGGCTAGTTCTTCAAAAATTTCAGAAAAAAGGAATGATTTTGAATATGAATATTCTGCTCCTTATTCTTTGTTAGAAGTTCATAACAGACTAAATAAACAAACTATTTCTACAAGAGATTCCTCTTTTGATGATTTAAAGGGTGAAATTGAAACTTTGAAAAATGAGATTAAATCTCTCAAGCAAAATCAAATGATTTGTGATCATTGTCTTACTCAGATAGAAATTGCTAATAGCAAAGGAAAAAATAGTACTGAAGAAAATACTCTTGCAAAACCTATTAACTTTGATCCTAGACAAGGTATATTTTTAGGAATGATGCAAATTGTCATTGCTCATAAATGGTATGTTAAATACACCATATTAATTGATAATAGTTTTTCTATAACTAATGTTGTTATGATTGATAGTGGAGCTGATGTGAGTTGTATTCAGGAAGGTCTTGTACCTACCAAATATTTTGAAAAAACTATTCACATGGTTAAATCTACTTCTGGACATGCTTTAGATATAAAGTATAAATTGCCTAATACGCGTATTTGCCAAAATAGAGTTTGCATTCCGCATTTTTTTTTCTTGGTAAAAAAACCAGTTATACCCTCCAATTATTCTTGGAACACCCTTTATAAATGCTATTTATCTATTTACTAGCATAACTGCTAAAGGTTTTTCTGCTACTTATGAAGACCAGAATATTAGTTATACTTTTATTACTGACCCTATTTCCCGTGATATTAATGCTTTAATTAATATGAAGCAAAAACATGTTGATTCTTTACAACTTGAATTATTTAGTATGAATATATTTGATACTTTAAAATCAACTAAAATACAAGAGAAAATTAAATTAATATCTGAACAAATGGCCATTGATATTTGTGCTGATCATCCTAGTGCTTTTTGGAATCGGAAAAAGCATATCGTCACCCTCCCTTATGAAGATGACTTTTCTGAGGAAGATATTCCTACAAAATTGCGTCCTTGTCAGATGAGCACCGAATTAGTGGAATTCTGTAAAAAGGAAATTGATAATTTGCTACAAAAGGGTTTGATAAAACCTTCCAAATCACCTTGGTCTTGTACTGCATTTTATGTCAATAATGCTGTTGAAAAAGAACGAGGTGTCCCCAGGTTGGTGATAAATTATAAACCATTAACTAAATATTTAAAATGGATTAGATATCCTATTCCAAATAAAAAAGATTTACTATCAAGATTATATGATGCTAATATCTTTTCTAAATTTAATTTAAAATCAGGTTATTGGCAGATTCAGATATTCAAAGAGCATTCTTATAGAACTGCTTTTAATGTCCCATTTGGACAATATGAGTGGAATGTTATGCCATTTGGTTTGATAAATGCTCCTTCTGAATTTCAGAAAATTATGAATGATATTTTTAACCCATATTTGGAATTTATTATTGTTTATATTGATGACATTTTAGTGTACTCAACCTAGAAATGCATATTAAACATTTATATATTTTTAGAAAATTGTTATACAAAATGATTTGGTGATTTCTAAACCAAAAATGAGTTTATTTCAAACTAATATCAGATTTTTAGGGCATCTTATTTGTCAAGAAGAGATTACTCCTATTCAAAGATTGATTGACTTTGCTTCTAAGTTTCCTGATGTTATTACAGACAGGACTCAATTACAGAGATTCTTGGAAAACTTGAATTATATTTCTCCCTTTTACAAGAATTTATCTAGAGATCTAGCCGCGTTATATGACAGGTTAAAAAAGAGTAATAAAACTCTTTGGACTGATAGTCATACTGAATTAGTAAAGAAAGTTAAATTAAGAGTGCAATCTTTGCCCTGCTTAACGCTAGCTAACCCTGCATGGCAAAAATTTGTAGAGACAGATGCGTCCAACATTGGTTTACGGAGGGATATTGAAACAAATCAATCCTCATGATAAAATTGAATATTTGATTAGATTTTATTCCAAAAAATGGAGCGATGCTCAGAAAAAATATGCTACGGTGGCTCATGAAATGTTAACCATCGTTAAATGTGTATTAAAATTTCAGGATGATTTATATAATCAATTTTTTTAAATTAAAACTAATGCACAATCATTAAAATATATGTTTGACAAAGATTTTAAACATGATGCATCAAAATTAATATTTGCTAGGTGGCAAGCCCAGTTAGCTCCTTTTGATATTGAAATTCATTATAACAAGGGGAGTGATAACTCTCTTCCAGATTTCTTATCCAGAGAATATTTATCTTCATAATGAGTTTTTTGTCTCCATTCCTTTCAGATAAAACTTTGATTACTATCTTAAAGATAATCCCTCTTAATAGAGACGTATAGGGAATAATTATATAGAAGATTATAGATGATATGATAAGAAATATCATCGCAGATATTTACTTTTGTGAAGAGATCATAGATTTTTAAGATGAGAATTATTGTTATGCATTTGAAAATAACTAAATGTTTTGTTTGTAGGATGGATCCTCCTTGGGTGACCAAGGTCAGGGGAAAAGGTGGTTATACTAGAGGAAGAGGAAGATCATCCTCAGTCTCATCAGGATCATCATACAAATCCTCTTTATCCAGCTCCCCGATTATACAAAGAGGAGGGATAAGTTTGGTAAATCTTAGGAGCTCTCAGAAAGAAGCTTTTATACATCTGGAAGATATTTCAGAAAATAATCCATTATATACACAATTACAGGAGTATCTCTCCCAAAAGAAATGTGATACCATTGCATCCATTGCGAAAGACGATATTGATGATATCAAATCATATGAAAAGGTAGAAAAGAAAGAAATGATATTTCTTTTAGAAAACTCTGAGATTCAGAGGAAAGAAGAACCTTGGAAGATATTCCAATGATATTTGATTACTGGATTATATTTCCCGGGTGAGTTATACAAAATCCGTTCCTATTATGAGACTATTCTGATGAATATTGGTAGTGTTGAATTTCAGCACTTCTTAGGGTATAACACCAGTGAGAATGTTTATAACTTCTCAAAAATGATTATTAAGCAGATTATATCTATAAAAGATTGGGGTATTTCCTCAATGAAAGAAAAGCATATCAGCCTGAACAAGATCCCAACCAATTTCACCTATTGGGATTATATTAATGCTTTTAATAAAGTCCTCTTCGACAATAATGAGAGGCATAAGCATACTTGGTTCATAAAGCAAAGATATTTGTCGAGCCAATTCCTAATTGGTTTTTAAACTTGTGGTCATACCACGGCCCAACAATAAAGATTTTGTCGGATCCCTTTCTAAAATTATACAGAGATGGGTTAAGATTTCTCCAGACCTTAATAATCTATACCATACAGATCATATCTGTTATATGGATAAAATTGAACAAATTTATTTCTTCATAGTATTCTCTATTCCCTATATTCATAAATGGACCCCGGAAGTAGGCTTTATAGAAGAACAGATTCCTTGCTTATATCGCACTTATTATAACAATTTTTGGGACAAATTGATAAAGAAAGATCCCAAAACAGAGTCCTTATTCGGGCAAGAACTTCTAGATCTTATTTCAGGAAAAATCCAAGAATATGGTGCTTCTCCGCACAATGGAATAATTGCTGATAGTTCCGTTAAGCACATGGCTAGGAGAATCTCCAACCAAGATGGAGATCAAGAACAAATTATTAATAAATATTTAGACGAAGTTAAAAGAAGTCTACTTCTTAATATCACCAATTATGCAAAATCTGACACTTCTATGAGAAGTAAAACAAGTGATGATCTTCGAGATGATATTTAGGAAGCTCAACCATTTGAGAAAGAAAATCCAGCTTTGAATGATGTACTAAAAAAAGTGGAAGATTTCCTTCGACAACTGAAGAAAAAAAGATAAGGTGTGAAGATTATCGAGAATAGGAAAAGGCATTATCAACAGTAGATACACTGTTGATCTACAGTAGATATACTATATATGGGACCCATTGATAAGGACCCATTACTGTAGATAGATTCTTTTCTTTTTCTATAAATAGGTTTCATTTGTAGTCTTGAAGAGGCAGGTTTTAGAAACCCCCTCTCTCCTCTTTTTTTAAGTTCTCTATTTGCCTCTTTGGCTTTTGTATTTTGAATTCACTAGATACTTACCGGAGTTGTGAATAATGATTGTATAGTTTGCACAAGCCCTGGTGTTGGCCCTTGTTACAAGGTACTTTTCATTCTTCCTTTTTTTTTCTTTTTATTTCTCCGATCTATAGCCGTGACTATGTCCGGCTAAAAGAATCATGTTTATGTTAGATATCTAACTTCGCTTTTATATCTACCATGAAAGATCTAGACTTTATCTAAATATAAATAAATTTAAATATGGTTTCTTAACTTGGTTCCGAGATGGTGGTAAAGTCAGGTTTGATGCGATACGTTATTGGCTTTATCTTTGTGACTCCGTCTAGCCAGCCGTGGTCCAAAGCCCATTATGAGTTGAAAAGGGCGCTCTATACTCGGTTAGAACTACTAGACAGATGGGCTCAATAACAATACGTATTTGTTTGATACCAATTTTCTATATAATATTATGAATGTATGGAAGGATCTGATCCTTTTACCCAAGCAAGGGTCTGTCGAGATTCAAATACATATCGTTATTGAGCCCATTTGTCTAACAGTTCTAACTGGGTATAGAGTCCCCTTTTCAACTCATAACTGGCTTTGAACCACGGCTAGCTAGACGAAGTCACAAAGACAAACCTAATAACGTATTGCATCAAATCTGACTGTACCAGCATCTCAGAACCAAGTCAAGAAACCATATTTAAATGTATTTATATTTAGATAAAGTCTAGATTTTTCATGGTAGATACAAAAGCGAAGTTAGATATCCAACATAGACATGATTCTTTTAGCCGGACATAGTCACGGCTATAGATCGGAGAAATAAAAAGTAAAAGAAAGGAAGAATGAAAAGAACCTTGTAACAAGGGCCAACACCAGGGCCTGTGAAAACTATACAATCTTTATTCACAACTCCGATAAGTATTCAGCGAACTCAAAATACAAAAGCCAAAGAGGCTAAGAGAGAACGAACTTTACAAAAAAAGAGAGAGGGGGTTTCTGAAACCTGCCTCTTCAAGACTACAAATGAAACCTATTTATAGAAAAAGAAAAGAATCTATCTACAGTAATGGGTCCTTATCAATGGGTCCCATATACAGTATATCTATTGTAGATCAACAGTGTATCTACTGTCGATAATGTCTTTTCCTATTCTCGATAATCTTCACACCTTATCTTTTTTTTCTTTAGTTATTAGAGAAAATCTTTCGCTTCTGTCAGCACATCTTTCGAAGTTGGGTATTCTTCCTCAAATGGTTGAGCTTCCTAAATATAATCTCGAAGATCATCACTTGTTTCACTTCTCATAGAAGTGTCAGATTTTGCATAATTGGTGATATTAAGAAGTAGACTTTTGTTAACTTCGTCTAAATATTTATTAATCATTTGTTCTTGACCTCCATCTTGGTTGGAGATTCTCCTAGCCATGTGCTTAACGGAATTATCAGCAATTATTCCTTTGTGCGGAGAAGCACTATATTCCAGGATTTTTCCTGAAATAAAGTCTAGAAGTTCTTGCCCAAATAAGGACTCTGTTTTGGGATCTTTCTTCATCAATTTGTCCCAAAAATTGTTATAATAAGTGCGATATAAGCAAGGAATCTGTTCTTCTGTAAAGCCTACTTACGGGGTCCATTTATGAATAGAGAATACTATGAAAAATAAATTTGTTCAATTTTATCCATATAACAAATATGAACTGTATGGTATAGATTGTTAAGGTCTGGCGAAACCTAAACCCATTCTCTGTATAATTTTATAAAGGGATTCGGCAAAATCTTTATTGTTGGGCCGTGGTATGACCACCAGTTTAAAAACCAATTAGGAATTGGCTCGGCAAATATATTTGCGCAAATCTTTATGAACAAAGTATGCTTATGCCTCTCATTATTGTAGTAGAGGGCTTTATTAAAAGCATTAATAAAATCCTAATAGGTGAAATTGGTAGGGATCTTGTTCAGGCTGATCTGCCTTTCTTTCATTGAGGAAATACCCCAATCTTCTATAGATATAATCTACTTAATAATCATTTTTGAGAAGTTATAAACATTCTCGTTGGTGTTATACCCTGAGAAGTCTAAAATTCAACACTACCAGTATCCATCAGAATAGTTTCATAATAGGAACGGGTTTTGTATGACTCACCCGGGAAATATAATCCATTAATCAAATATCGTTGTAATATCTTTCAAGATTCTTCTTTTCTATGAATCTCAAAGTTTTCTAAAGGAAATATCATTTCTTTCTTTTCTACCTTTTCATATGATTTGATATCATCAACATCATCTTTCGCAATGGAAGCAAAGGTATCACCTTTCTTTTTGGGAGAGATACTCCTGTAATTGTGCATATAATGGATTATTTTCTGAAATATCTTTGAGATGTATAGAAGCTTCTTTTTGAGAGCTCCTAAGATTTACCAAACTCATCCCTCCTCTTTGTATAATCGGGGAGTTGGATGAAGAGGATCTGTATGACGATCCTGATGAGGCTGAGGATGATTTTCCTCTTCCTCTATTATAACCACCTTTTCCCCTGACCTTGGTCACCCAAGGAGGATCCATCCTACAAACAAAACATTTAGTTATATTCAAATGCATAACAATAATTCTCATCGTAAAGATCGATGATCTCTTCACAAAAGCAAATATTTGCGATGATATCTCTTATCATATTATCTATAATCTTCCATATAATTATTCCCTGTACTTCTCTATTAAGAGAGACTACCTTTACGATAGTAATCAAACTTTTATCTGAAAGGAATGGAGACAAAAAACTCATTATGAAGATATACATTCTCTGGATAAGAAATCCGGAAGAGAGTTATCACTCCCCTTGTTATAATGAATTTCAAAATCAAAAGCCTAGCAAATATTAATTTTGATGCGTCATGTTTAAAATCTTTATCAAACATATATTTTACTGATTGTGCATTAGTTTTAATAAAAAAATTTGATTATATAAATCATCCTGAAATTTTAATACACATTTAACGATGGTTAACATTTCATGAGCCATCATAGCATATTTTTTCTGAGCATTGCTCCATTTTCCAGAATGAAAGCTAATCAAATATTCAGTTTTGTCATGAGGATTGATTTGTTTTAATATCCCTCCATAAACCAATGTTGGACGCATCTGTCTCTACAAGTTTTTGCCATGCAGGGTTAGCAAGCGTTAAGCAGGGCAAAGATTGCACTCTTAATTTAATTTTCTTTACTAATTCAGTATGACTATCAGTCCAAAGAGTTTTATTACTCTTTTTTAACCTATCATATAACGGGGCTAAATCTCTAGATAAATTCTTGTAAAAGGGATAAATATAATTCAAGTTTCCTAAGAATCTCTGTAATTGAGTCTTGTCTGTAATAACATCGAAAACTTAGAAGCAAAGTCAATCGATCTTTGAATAGGAGTAATCTTTCCTTGACAAATAAGATGCCCTAAAAATCTGATATTAGTCTGAAATAAATTCATTTTTGGTTTAGAAATCACCAAACCATTTTGTATAACAATTTTCTTAAAAATATTTAAATGTTTAATATGCATTTCTAGAGTCTTTGAGTAGACTAAAATGTCATCAATATAAACAATAATGAATTCCAAATATGGGTTAAAAATATCATTCATAATTTTCTGAAATTCAGAAGGAGCATTTTTCAAATCAAATGGCATAACATTCCACTCATATTGTCCAAATGGGACATAAAAGCAGTTCTATAAGAATGCTCTTTGAATATCTGAATATGCCAATAACCTGATTTTAAATCAAATTTAGAAAAGATATTAGCATCATATAATCTTGATAGTAAATCTTTTTTATTCGGAATAGGATACCTAATCCATTTTAAATATTTATTTAATGGTTTATAATTTATCACCAATCTGGGGACACCTCGTTCTTTTTCAGCAGAATTATTGACATAAAATGCAGTACAAGACCAAAGTGATTTAGAAGGTTTTATCAGACCCTTTTGTAGTAAATTATCAATTTTCTTTTCTACAGAATTCCACTAATTCGGCGTTCATATGACAAGGACACGATTTTGTAGGAATATCTTCCTCAGAAAAGTCATCTTCATAAGGGAGGGTGACGATATGTTTTTTTCTATTCCAAAAAGCACTAGGATGATCAGCACAAATATCAATGGCCATTTGTTCATAGATTAATTTAATTTCCTCTTGTATTTTAGTTGATTTTAAAGTATCAAATATATTCATACTAAATAATTCAAGTTGTAAAGAATCAACATGTTATTGCTTCATATTAATTAAAGCATTAATATCACGGGAAATAGGGTTAGTAATAAAAGTATAACTAATATTTTGGTCTTCATAAGTAGCAGAAAAACCTTTAGCAGTTATGCTAGTAAATGGATAAATAACATTTATAAAAGGTGTTCCAAGTATAATTGGAGGGTATAACTGATTTTTTACCAAGAAAAAAAAATGCAGAATGCAAACTCTATTTTGGCAAATACGCGTATTAGGCAATTTATACTTTATATCTAAAGCATGTCCAGAAGCAAATTTAACCATGTAAGTAGTTTTTGCAAAATATTTGGTAGGTACAAGACTTTCCTGAATACAACTCACATCAGCTCCACTATCAATCATAATAACATTAGTTATAGAAAAACTATTATCAATTAATATGGTGCATTTAACATACAATTTATGAGCAGTGACAATTTGCATCATTCCTAAAAACATACCTTGTCTAGGATAAAGGTTAATAGGTTTTGCAAGAGTATTTTCTTCAGTAATATATTTTCCTTTGCTATTAGCAGTTTCTATTTGAGTAAGACGATGATCACAAATCATTTGATTTTGCTTGAGAGATTTAATCTCATTTTTCAAAGTTTCAATTTCACCCTTTGAATCATCAAAAGAGGAATCTCTTGTAGAAATAGTTTGTTTATTTAGCCTGTCATTAACTTCAGACAAAGAATAAGGAGTAGAATATTCATATTCAAAATAATTCCTTTTTTCTGAAATTTTTGAAGAACTAGCCTTGTTATTAACAGTTAATTGAATAATTTTTTCACGAAGATTATTATCAGTAACTTCTTTCAGAAGTTCAACTACATTATCAGAAGTATTGGTGTTAAGATTTAAATCTTCAAATTGAGATTGCAATTTATAAAATTCATCATTTTCATAGAAACAAATATCACCTTGACCAAATTTCCAAGTATCACAAGCATTAATATTAGGATCAGCTAATTCAGGTAAATCAACATCTTCTTCAGAACCTAATCTTGACTCAGAATCATAATCGAATTCCGAGCCAGAAGTATATAAGAAACTATTAACCTTATCATGAATTTCTTCATCAAGTTCTAAGGTTTTCAGCTTTCCAAGCTTGCAATTGGGTGCTATATACCTGAAATTACAACACATGTAGCACTTAATCTTTGCTAACTCTCGTTTCGACCTATTTTTAGTAAATTTTTTGATCTATGCGAGGCTTTTCTTTCATCCCATTCTTCCTTAGATCTACGTCTATGTCTAGATGTTCTTTTCCTATAATGTTCATTGGGATTTGATTCTCTAAAATCTCTATGTTTGATTTTCTTCTTTCTATTAGCTTAAGTGTCTGGTAAACCAAATTAAGTACAAAAATCTCCTAATTGAGATCTTTCTCGGAGCTTATCCATCTTAAGCTGTCTATTTAATTTTAATTCATTGCACAGATTGATACCTTCTTGAGTGCACACTCCTATCAATCTTCCATAGGTATAATCACCATAAGGAATTTCACCATGCTCATTTCTAAGGATTTTTTTAACCCTTAAGGCGAATAATGGGGGAAGTCCATCTATAAACTTAGCTTTCCGATGCTCATACTTGTTTTCGGGTAGTTTCATAACCTTACTCATATAAGTATCGTTACACCACCTGAATTCTCCCAAGGTTCTACATCGTAGACCATTTAACAGAGTACGAACTGTCTCAAATTGATTGGTAAATCTACCATTAAAATGTTCTAAAATGGTCAAAACTAAAGTGTAAACGGCGTCTTCTCTATTAGCCATAAGAGCCATACCTAAGTTATCAACTCCTTCACTACTAGAAGTAACATTTATCACAACAGCCTTTTGTTCAAAGGTCATATAACTATCCCACCAACCTCAAAGTTGGCCAGTAAAACCTGCAATAATCATTTTACAAATATTTCTATCTGTATTTTTAACATTTTTATAGATGGTTGCATACATAAGCATTCTATGAACAAGAATAGTAAGTTGTCTATCAGTCAAGCCATCAAGATTCCATTCATAAATTTTAGACCAGCTATAAGAAGTATTAGTCTGATTTCAGTCTCGTTCTTCTATAAGCGTATCTTGAGGAGTTGGTGTGGAATAATAATAAGTTTGCATGCTAGGTTTATGAGCAAATTTAGTATTACCATTATTCTTCTTGGGATAACCCTGAAGTTTATTAAATTCTAAAGAAACATGATTTTTAAAATCAAAAGTGTTTTCATTTCATCAGCAAAACTTTCAGACAAATCTGTAGGACTTGCCCTGAATTAAGAAAACTTGTTATCAAGAAGTTCTTCCAAATCATAAATCGATTTAAATTTAAATTCTGAAATCTTAGGAGGTCTCTGCACAGGAGTATCCATAGTATGTGTTTCAGCAGTAGTTTTAGAAGTAGATGCTTTATTGCAAATCTTTATATCATTTTTAATATGAATAACCAAAGCAATTAATTCATCCAATTTTTTATCAAGAGAACCAATATGTTCACCTAAAACTTCAACATAAAGTCCCAATAATTATTTTGAGAAATCAAATTATTAATTTCGTTAATGCTTACTGCCGCAACATCATCTTCAACAAATTTTTGAAAAAAGCAGTAAAAGTAATACCAGTATTATTCGGTAACACAAATGATGACTGAGGTCGGTAAACTGGCTTGATAATATTACCAGTTTCATCTTTATAAGAACGTTCAAGAACGTTGATGAACAAAGGTAAGTAAGTGGTTATAAACCAAGGTACAAAAAACATAATTTGATTATTCAAAGCACAAGTTTCATAAAACTCTTGAGAAATATTATTTAAATCATCGGCACTATAAGTGTCAAAAAAACAAGTTTTAAATTGATTCCACTTATCACTTAAAAATTCGTTCTGAATGTACTTTCTTGCTAGGGAACCTGGACTAAAATCTATTTGGTGTACATTCATCATTAAGTATTATTTGGATCAAAATCCATTTCGGACTGTGAAGGAATATCCTTATCAGAAATATCTGAAGCAATATCATTTGCTTGAACAATATTTAACCGAGGATTAATTTTAATTTTATTAACAAATCTATCACTTTGATCTGTAGATATAACCGATGCTAAAGTATGTAAAGGAGCAGCACGATTTCGAGCTGGACCATAGACAGGATCAATAGGAGAAATGTGATGCATAGCAGGCAATCTTCTAGCAGGAGAGAATGAATGTCTACTAAACAGAATATCATTAAACTGCATACAAATCCTACCATTAGGATTTTGAGTGATATGAGAATATTCAGAATTAGTGACTGCATCTGCCATCTGGTTTGGAGGAATAACCGACTCCAAAGTCCAAGTATTTGGAAAATTAATTTCTTTCCATTTTATAGGTCGTCTAGTAGTGACCTTAGATCTAGAAAAATTAGTTTCTACTAAAATAGTTTCAGCAGATGTATCATATAATTTACATCTTGGATTTAACGTAGAAAGCAATTTAAAATAGATTCTATAAGATAAATAAATTAATTCAGATCCAGGTGAGTAATTATAACCAATGCATTTTAACATTTAAAGTCAAAGCATCAAGAATATTAGCATTAGTTAAAGATAAATGTAAATTTGGTTGAGTATTAAAATAGACCGGACCATAAGCCACAGTAGATTCTATCAAACCAATCAAAGATTGTCTAAAATTTAAATTTCTAACATCACGTAAAGCAGCTAAAAATGTCTCAGGTAACCCTTTAAGGGTTAAAGGCTTAAAAAAAATTTGTATCATGCCAATATGCAAGAAATTATACTGAAGTTTATATAAGTCAATATCTCAAAACGAATAGTCTGTTATGACGAATTTAGCACTAAAGATTGTTCATTAATTTTAATCAACTGTTTATTAGAAAATTTATCAAACCAACCATAATCATAAATGATTTTTATTTAATTTTTGGAATAGTCCATTTGGTTAACAAATCAAGGTTTTGAGGTATATCTACCTTTTCCAATCTAGTACTTTTGGTACTTGTATCTCCAAAATCCATGAAGACAAAGATCATATCTATGTCAAATACTTCACATCAATCTCATATTTACCATGAAAGTTCCTAGGCTTTGATACCAAACAAACAGGATCTCAGAAGACGGGCGGTAGTTCGCGCGGTCATTTTCAATCTAGCTTATTAATATTGGGATTCAAGCAAGAAATCCGAATCGAAATACATACAATTTTTTATATAGTTTAATGACTATATAGAAGGATCTAATCATTTTACCCAAGCAAGGGTCTGTCTAGATTCAAATACGTATTGTTATTGAGCACATGTGTCTAGCAGTTCTAACCAGGTATAGAGCACCGTTTTCAACTCATAACGAGCTTTGGACCACGGCTAGCTAGACGGAGTCACAAAGACAAAGCCAATAACGTATTGCATCATATCTGACTTTACCACCATCTCGGAACCAAGTCAAGAAATCATATTTAAATTTATTTATATTTAGATAAAATCTAGATCTTTCATGGTAGATACAAAAGAGAAGTTAGATATCCGACATGGACATGATTCTTTTAGCCGGACATAGTCACGGCCATAGATCGGAGAAATAAAAAGTAAAAGAAAGGAAGAATGAAAAGTACCTTATAACCAGGGTCAACACCAGGGCTTGTGCAAACTATACAATCTTTATTCACAACTATATATATATATATATATATAACTTCCCATTACCCTACCTTCAATTTCTAGAAAAATTGTAAAAGTTTTCATTTAAAATAAAATAAAATAGTATTTAAATTGAAAGTACAAAAAAAGTGATTATCCAACTAAATAATTTATATATTTTAATTTTATGTTTAATCTAAATAAATTATTATTGACCATCACAATTTAAAAAAAAGAAAAAAGGTTTAAAAACCTCCTACTATTTCATTTTGAAACAAATTGTTTAAAGGAAAATCAAAATTTTCAAAATAATTGAAAAGTAATTTTATGAGAAATAAAACTTAAATTTTTAAATTTAGAATAAATAATATCTAATTTGGGAAGCATTAAATTCTATTCTGAACAATATTACAATTATAAGTTATTAAGCAAACTTAAGACTATTGGCAATAATAGTTTACGTTTAAAATTGCGATTTTAAAATATATTTATTTGAAATTTCAAATTTTAAAATATTTGAATTTCAAAATAACTTAATTACACATAATATGCTTCGTTGGATTATTTGTATTAGTTATTTTTAATTTAAACAAAATTATTCATTTTAAAATATCTGCGCAACGCGCGGGTATGTATACTAAGCCTAATATTGGTATATTTTAAGAATTCTGGCTTTCATTAACCAAAATATTCTTAGAAATGGAGAAATCATTACTTGAATTTATTTCTTTAGATTAAATAAAATAAAGTTTTATATATACATAAATATTATATATAATTTAAGCCTCTTAAAATTGAAAGCAGAACTAAAAAGAAATAAAGTGGCAGCTAGCAATTTTATATAAAGAGGAACGTGCAGATAAAATACAAAGATTCTCTTATATTTGAATTTTAAAAATAAATATTTATCAAATAGACGATACAATAAACTCTTGAATTTTTGTACAATTAAAATTAATTAATTAATTATCTGTAATTTTTAAAATAATGATTTAAAAACAAAATAGAAATTTTAAGTTATTTTAAAAATTAACAGTTCTAAAATCTTACTTAAATTAACAGTTTAAAACTTACTTAAATTAATGTGAATTGAAAAAAGGAAGTTAACATCCTTTTTCAACGTGTGTTTAGTTTAACGTGTCGTAATATATTGAATGAATTTGTTCCTAATAAAATGCTAATAGTATGCGGTTTTCAAGTTTGAAATCTAAGAATTTGAATTTTTGTAATATTACAAATACAAAATAATAATCACATTCGTCACCTAAGATTCAGTTTCAGGGCCAAACTTTTTGGAACTATATCTCCAAAAAAAAAAAAAAAAACTTTGATAAAATTATACATACACCTTCAAATAAAATCATCTATCTATATGTAATAAAAGAGGGTAAAAATCATTTTATCAAATATTAAAAATCTAATTTGAAAAGAAAATCTCCGGTAAAAACAAAATCAATTTCACATAGATTTGCTTGCATAATTATATATTTTAATCTAATTTTATTTGTTATTAGTTTTATATAGATGAATATATTAATGGAAAAAAAATAATCAAATAAAGCATGTTCATAACTCTCCATCACGATACACTATTATACAGTCATATAGTCAACGAAAATTGTGTTGATGATCTTTTATTTTATTTGTAGTTATTTTAAACTTTAGAAAATATATAAAACCACAAAATAAATAATAAGAGAGGTGAAAGTGCCACATGTCATCACCAGAATTAGTGTCTATCTTTTACTTTTAATATATATATATATTAAAAAAATCAATTTATTATATATTAATTTTTTTTTTAAAAAAATTGTGTGAAAACAAAAGCAATTTCAGATAGATTAGCTTATATGCATAATTATATTTTATATATGATTGAACTAGAGAAGAGTGTGCTAAAAAGGTCGTAATATAATTTACAAATTATTTTGATTTTAGTTAAAAGTAAGAGTCATTATTTTTATTTCTATGATCAAATTTGATGTAGGAATTTAAAACTTTGATAATTAGTACAAATGTCAATTCAACACATGCCGCATATGCTATTAATCTTCATTATACAAGGAGAAGTATAGTGGTTATAATAATTTTTGGTGTCTTTGAAGAATATATACTTCTTGTACATGATTAGCATAAAATTTTATTAAGTGTTTATATAAAATTAAAACATCATGCATAATCATGTGTACTTCTGTTACCAATTTTATAATTTATATTATTTATTTTTAAATTAAAAACATTACATTTTAATATATCTGCGCAACACGCAAGTGTGCATACTAGTTGACATAATTATAATGGTATTCATATACTATAATACACCTAATATTTAATTACCTATATTTATATATACAAAAATCTAAATCATAAATAAATTTAGACGATACATGTCAAACAGTAGCTTTGAATAGCCAAACTTAATGGCTTAACCTCAAATTCTCAACCATGCCAGTAAAACCTTTAAACTTCAATATGATAATTTCATAGCTATTGTCACAACATTAATTGCTAATCCGCACTTCACTCCACTTTCAAGTTTTTGTCATTTATGAACAATTGAATAAAAAGAGAATTTAAAAAAAAAAAAAAAAAAAAACCTACTAACTACTTCCTCTGTCCTTAATTACTTGTCGATTTTTGAATTGACACACCTATTAAGTATAATTATCGACACAGTGAGTTTACCATTTTACCCCTATTAATTATGAAGTGATGAATTAAAAACTTAATATTTTCAAAAATTCTACCTGTTTCAAAGTAATTAATTTAGGGTATAATTGGTAAAAAGATAATTGTCTTTTTTTGATCTGTCAAAATGGACAAGTAATTAGGACAATTAAAAAAAAAACAATGGACAAGTAATTAAGAACAGAGAGAATAAAATATTTGATTACAACTTCCATAATGGACATCTAACCCATTTAATGCTTTCTAATTTCTATGCCAAGAATCTATTAAAATAATTATACATTCCAACAGTAGGCAGTAAACTGAAAGAAGGCCGAATCTCAATATGTGAATAATTGAACTTAAGATTCAAGCCTTCAACAAGTAGAAATTGAGTCAGTATCCAAGGCATCAAAAGCAAAATTCTAGAAATCTTACAATGATGAAGACGATGGGCAACGATGCTGTTAATCGGCGGCAGCGGATAGAGAATCTTTGCAAAGCAAGACGACAATTTTGAAGAAAATAAGACATTTAATACATATGGGCTAAAATATATAGGGTCCTAAATAAGTTTCAGATTATTATCAACTAAATTAATTATCAAAACATTACCGGTCAATTAATTAACTATCATTAACAAATAGTTCACAACTTCCCAACCAACTTCACCAAAATGACTCGGATCAACTATCGAAAAGGACCACGTAAAATAGTAATTTTCATTAAACTTTTCAAAAATAACCTTTCCGATCATTAAATTTGGATTCAAATTTATAAGCACTAAGAAAATATATAAAGATTAGCACTTCAATTCAAGTATATTAACAAAAATGAAGCAGAACAACTATAGATAAAATAACGTAAAGAAAAAAAGAATAAAGAGAAGTACAAAAGAAGCAATATATTTTTTCCATGTAGTGGATATATGAAGCGTTTGAATTATGTAACCGTCTTTTTCTGCGGTTAAAAAGATATAATTTGCTAGAACTATGATTTATTAAAATTTAAAATTTAATATATTTAAGAACGTAAAAACTGTATTGATCTTAATGTGATGCTATTTTTGACCCATAATCAACTTTGACAGAAAATAGAGAGCCGCTGATAAGGAAAAACCCTAGCTGAAAACCCACGATTTGCCTATTTTTCGACGATCACCATGGCCTTAGCGGCCATCTGGCAGCCTTTTTCAAGGGTTGTTCAAACATTAACACCAGCAGTAGCAATGATGAATGAGAAAACAATGAACTATGCAACAACTTTACAACCCCACATATCAAAACATATCCCACTTCCATTAAAACCAATCACATATCTGCGTGGAGAACCTCGAGTAGTATGGACAGAGGAGGAGGTGACACAGATGATTACAAATGAAGAATTAGAATTTGTAGTCATAGGTAAATTGTCCTACGGATGGCCAGACATACAGGACCTCAGGAAACTGATACCTACACAATGCGAGTTGAAAGGGGATGGAACATCGGACTTTTGTGTAATCGATACATGCTGATTAGAGTGTCTAGGATGGAGGATTATGTGACTATTATCCAAACCAATATTCTACATTGTGCACAAAAACTGGAACTATCTAATGAGAACCCTAAAATGGGATCCACTCTTTGATCCAGAGGAGGAGACAACAACTGCAATAGCGTGGATATCATTGTCGTCATTACTACCAAACTTTTTTTGGGAAGGAGACAATATTTTCAATCGCAGCAGCGGTAAGAAAGCCTTTACAGGTGGATTTGGCAACTAGCAATAAAACGCGACTGAATTGTGCAAGAGTGAAGGTTGAAGTGGATGTAATGAGTGACTTCCCAAAGAGGGTGAATGTAGGGATAAAGAAGAAGAGTGGAGAAGTAATGGCTAAGTGGATTACTATCAAGTACCACTATTTGCCGAAGTACTGTAAAAATTGCAAACTTCAGAGTCATAACAAAAAAGAATATTTTATACTACATGCTAAACTATTTTTGGGAATGAAAAACGAGGAAAACCAGGCAGGTGATGACAACAAAGATGACAGTACCCAAAAAGAAAAAGAGGAGGAGAAGGATGAAAGGAGACTGAACGATAAGGTGAAAAGATCAGAGTATTAAGAGCAAAGACAAAAGTTTGGAGCATGGAGGGATAGAAATACAAAATAGGGAGGCCCCAATCAGAGATGGGACCCAAAGGAGAAGCAAAAGGATACACGAGTCACAACAAAAAATAAATTTGATGCCCTCAATGTAGAAGATGATACAAAGGAAAGGAGAAAGGAAATTGATGCAAATTAGGTGAACAATATAGAGATATTCCCTACAGAGAAAGCATTTTGTAAAGAAAAAAACACAACAAAGAGCATTAATGAAGAAAGGAGTTCCCAAAGCATAAGAAACGGGGAGGGGGCCAGAATAGGGGATAATAAGCAGAATAGTGGCAGCAAAATGACAAACACAAATAGATATACAGAAGATAGTGAGGAAGTACAAGAGGAACATGGCACTGCAAAAGGGGAAGCACGGGAGAATCAACAAGTCACAGATAAGCAATCAACAACAATCAACAACAATGTAACTAGAACAGAACATAATGAAAGAAATGACTGGGATGAAGCTGACGTCAACTCAGTACATTCAAAATTACCGACGAAGGGGCCTGATAAAACGCAAAATGGAGTAGATCTACAAGATATATCAGAGAACAGGAATATAGATATTACAACAGGAGAGGAATTGAGGGATGAAAAGAAAGATGAGGAAATCTAGGAGAATATTAAAGAAATCAGTGAAAGAGGGAATTTATCACCAAGGCACACAAATGAACTAAAGCATGGGGAAAAGAAAGGGTAGATCAACAATAATACAAAGCAATCAAATGCAAACAAGGAGTAGCTCAGCTAAACCAACACATAGTTGATGATGGCGGACAACATATTTTTTTGGAATATTAGGTCGGTACAATCTTAAAAAGCTTTTGAGGGAATAATTGATCTAAAGAGAAGAAATCATTATTCATATGTTGTTCTTATGGAACATTTCAAGGGACCTACTGAAGTAGAAGAATATAAGAGGAAGATCAAAATGGAGAATGCAATGGTGAACTGTTCTGGTAAGATATGGGTCTTTTGGAATAAAGACAGGATAGGGGCAATTCAATCAGATACTCATCAACAGATTACTATAAAATTCACTCATTAGGCTAGTGGCAAAGAAATGGTGATACAGCCGTATATGCGAGATGTAGTGCATTAGAAAGGCTGGAATTGTGGGATGACTTGGAGTGGCTAGCTGACAAGATCAAAGTACCATGGGTAATTGATGGAGATTTCAATGTGATAAAAAATGAATCAGAAAAGCTTGGAGGACTTCTAGTCACTCAACAAGAAGTTGTTGACTTTGTACAATGCATCAACATTTGTGCAGTAACTGAAATTCAATTCTCAGGAAGTGTATATACATGGTGGAATGGGAGAATAGAGGAAGAATGTATTTTCAAAAAACTTGATAGAGTCTTTGCAAATGAAGAGTTTCATCAGAAATTTGCACATAGTGAAGTACAACACTTGATAAGGGAAGGGTCTGATCAGGCTCCTTTACATGTGATATTCAAAACATTGAATTACACAGTGGGAAAACCATTCAGGTTTTTGAACTTTTGGATAAAGCATCAAACATTCACAGGAGTGGTGAAATAAGTATGGGGAACAAATATGAGGGGATCTCCTTTTTATATGTTTAATGAGATATTGAAGAAAATTCTGGTTCAATGGAGTAAAACAACATATGGTGATTACTTTAAAATGATTGATATTTTGGAGGAGGTGGTGAAGATGAAGGAGATACAATTGGAGATCAACCCTATTGAAGAAAACATAGTAAGTTTGAGGAGGGAAGAGACAAAACTTAGGAAATTTTAAAAAATAGAGGAGTATTACTGGAAACAAAAGGCTGGAATGCAGTGGTTTAAAGATGGTGACAAGAACTCAAAATTCTTTCATGCCTATGTGAAAGGAAGAACAAAAAAGTTGATGCTACAGAAGATAGAAAATGAGCAGGGGACTATTCTGGAAAATTAATAGGATATTGGGGAGGAGGTAGTTAGAGTTTTTCAGGATAAAAAATGCTGGAACATATTCCAAAAATGATAATAGGTTAAGAGAATGATAACATGATGAGAGTACCAGACTGTAATGAAGTTAAAGAGGCAATTTTTTCTCTTAATAAGGAGAGTTCCTGTGGTCCAGATGGTTTTTCAGGGGGATTCTATCAGGCTTGCTGGAAAATAATAAAGGATGATGTTCTTAAAATGATTACAACTGTCTTCTATGGGTATGAGATTCCTAGATACATTACTCTACTACTTTTGTACTCATTCCCAAAAAGGAAACAATAGGTAAGTTTTGAGACCTCAAGCCCATCAATCTAAGCACTTTTATGAATAAGATTATCTCAAAGGTGATACATGGAAGAATGGTGCAAGTTTTACCTAAAATCATCTAAAAAAATCAACCAGGCTTCATAAAAGGAAGAAATATTACTGAAAATGTGCTGCTAGCTTAGGAGATTATTAGGAATATCAATAAAAGAAATAAGCATTGCAATATGGTTATCAAAGACTAAAGCCTATGATAGAGTGTCTTGGATTTATCTAACCAAGGTAATGAGAAGATTTGGTTTTGGAGAAAGGATGATAGATATGATTTGGAGGCTACTGTCTAATAATTGGTATTCTATACTGGTTAATGGATAAACTTATGAATTCTTCAAATCCACAAGAGGACTGAAGCAAGGGGAACCATAATCTCCAACTCTATCATTGCAGCAGAAGTTCTATCAAGGGGCCTCAACAATCTCAAGTTGGATAAGGACTACATTGGTTTTGGGCTTCCCAAATTGAGTGAACAAATAAACTATCTGTCTTATGCAGATGACACTATTCTATTTTGTTCAGGTCATAGATATTCAGTTAAGAAAATAATGAAGATTCTATGGGATTATGAAAAAGTATCTGGGCAGTTGATTAACTTGACAAAAAGCTTTTTCTACTTGCATGAAAGGGTACCAATTGTGGTGGGACAAATAATAAGGAAAATTACAGGAATTGGCCAAAGTAATTTCCTTTTTACATATTTAGGGTGCCCTATTTACTATGGCAGAAAAAAGAAAGTGCATTTTGAGGGTCTCATAAAGAAAGTTTTGGGTAGAGTGATGTCATGGAAAAACAAACTACTCACATATGGGGGAAGATACACTCTGATAAAGCATGTTCTCGAATCAATGCCAATATAGTTGATGTCAACTATAAACCCCCCAAAAAAGGTAATTGATCAGATACAGAAAATCATGGCTAAGTTTATTTTGGGGAAATTCAGGAGGTTGTAAAGGAAGACATTGGGTAGCATGGGAAGTATTATGTATGCCAAAAGATGAAGGAGGGATAGGTTTCAGATCTCTACAGCATGTTGCAGATGCTCTTTTTGCTAAAATGCGGTGGAATTTTAGAACTTCCACAAATTCTCTGTGGAGTACATTGATCTAGAAAAAGTATTTCAAAAAATGGCACCCAGTAGTGGCACAAGGGACAGGGACATCAAATACATGGAGGAAGATGATCAAGATAAGGGAGAAGGTAGAACACAACATTTGGTGACAAGTCAAATCAGGGAATGCTAGTTTCTGGCTAGACAACTGGACTAAACTAGGAGCTCTGTACTATGTGGAGAGGGACAGTTTAGAGGAGGAAATTGAGGTGAATTTTTTTGTTACAAATGGAGGGTGGGATAAAGGAAAATTAAACAATATGTATCACAGGAGATAGTGGATCACATTTGTGATAACATAACACCACCAGTTCCAGATGGAGCATCAGACAAAGCATGGTGGATGGGGAACACAAGTGGCAGATTTTCAGTACAGTCAGCCTAGAGCTTGGTGAGAAATAGGAAGGAAACAAATGAGGATTACAAACATTTATGGGTGACAGGGCTGCCTTTCAAAATTACTTTCTTTCTATGGAGGGCTTGGAAATGGAGAATTGCTATAGATGATTATTTGCAAAAAATGAGGATAAATATGATTTCCAGGTGCTTGTGTTGTGAGGAATACAAAAGGGAAACCATGAAACATCTTTTCTAACAACTCTCATAGTTGAAAGGCTATGGAAGCATTTTGCTAATTTTGTAGGAATAAAGTTTGAAGGACTTCACCTAGAGCAGCTAATCAAAGTGTTGTGGAGAGTGGAAAATAATAATAAGCTCAGACAAGTTTATAGGGCAATACCTGCACTGATCATATGGGAACTGTGGAAAAGGAGGAACACAAGAAAGCATGGGGGAGACATAACTTTGAAAGAAATGGTAATACATATTGAAACTGCTATACATCAATTGATTAGAGCACTATACACATGGTTGAGGATTCAAGAACAGAAGTAGGCAGATCTGATCAGTACTTTAGGAAGGTATAAGCCTAAATTGCATCACTTTGTTGTTAAATGGGAACTCCCAATCACTAGAAGGCTCAAATGCACCACAGATGGGGCAACTAGAGAAAACCCTGGGCTTAGTTTTTATGGATTTTGTATAAGAGATCATAAAGGTGATCTATGTTATGCCCAGGCAAGGGTCTTAGGACAGACAACTAATGTACATGTTGAAGCTAGAGGTATATTGGAGGCTCTAAGGTACTGGGTAAACACAGTAGATGCAGAAAATGTGCTAGAAACAGACTCTCTCTATGATTAATTTCAGTAGGGCAGTCTGGAGAGTGCCTTGGGAGATAGCAGAAACAGTGGAGGAGATAAAAATGATGATTCTTAAGCAAGATGTCAAGTTACAACACATTTTTAGAGAAGGAAATCAACAAGCTGAGTTCTTGGCAAATCATGTAGAAGAGATAGACAGAAAGGTGGAATATAAAAGCTTCACAGAGCTTCCATTAACAGGCATGAAGATTCTTAATATAGACAAGCAACAAATACCAACTTTACGGATAAGAAAAAGGAAGATCAATCATCATCAAGCATGAGAACACATAAAATGCATTTGTATATGAATGAGAAGAAAATAATCACTGATTTGTCACAGCAGAGAACAGTCTGAAAATGTACAATACACAGATAATCAAGCATAAAAAAAAGGAATGTACATGTCAAAATCGAGGGAACACTTTTTTTCACATAGAGCAGATTAGCGTCACATCTCATAAGTTGAGGAGAAGCACTTACTGATGGAGAAGCGGTGTGATGACGGTCCTATCTTTCACCTCCAAAGGACATTGAAGAATATGCAAACACATAAAGGAGGGGCATGTCAATCAAAGGAGAAGAAACAAAAAGAAGAGCTAAGGAAACATTACCTAAGCTCATAGCAAATCAGTGAGGACATGGACGACCTGCAAGATGAATTAGGGTGGAATTTGGAAAGTCGTCAACAGAAAAGGAAAGAATTTTGAGGTGAAATGGTTGGTCCTAACAATTTTTAGACATTTAGCTTTGTTTTAAACATTTTCTGGCCCATGGCCACGTTTATAGTTTTGTATTGTTTTTTATTATTAATAAAATTGGGGTAACACCCAACAAAAAAATATTTTTTTTTAAAAAAAGATCTTAATGTGATGCTCTATAATCACTCCTTAAAATTCTCCACTAATTAACATGATGCATTTTTGCTAAATTTTAAACTTATCATAAGAGCAATTAAAAATATATCATTACATTGTTGCAATTTTTATTTTTTTTTTATCATTTTCAGTTTTTCCTATTTTATATAATAATAATAATAATAATAATAATAATAATAATAATAATAATAATATTTATTATTATTATTATTATTATTATTATTATTATTATTATTATTATTATTATTATTATTATTATTATTATTATTATTATTATTATTATTGTAGTTGTTGTTGTTGTTGTTGACACCCAATTTTGCCCCTCCACTATTAAATTAATTTTTAAGCTTCTTAAATTTCAAACAATTTAAAGTAATTATTTTGAAAAATCAAAAATACCTTATTGAAACCATTTTCAATGCAATTTTCCATTTTTACTATAAAATATCTCTCTATATACACGTAAAATATATAGATTTATATAATTTTCAATATTTGAATAAAAATTTAGAAAATCATTTTTATCAAAAAATAGAGTTTTAATTAAGTACACATCTTATTTCCTTTAAAACTAATTAGTTCACAATTTAACTAAGATCCTTCTTTTTGAAATAATTATTTTCTGTTATTAAAAGTTAAGAAGATTGAATAATTAGTTGAGTTATAATTTGTTTCGTTCCCATTTTATCAATTTAAATTTGATGTGAATATAAATCAAAAGACATGTTCCCTTTGAAACTATCTTAATGGACTTTATTCATTCCAAATTTGGACCATCAAATAGCCTTTAACCCAGTATTATTTCAGCGACCCTGCCCATTCTCAAGCCCCAAAGTCCTCTATACTCTTCTCTTCCTCTTTCTCAACCAAAGAACAAATGCACCAGCAACCTTGAATTCTAAGTCCCAAATCAATTAAGACTCCTCGATTTTTCTTTTCTATCTTTGGTCCAGTAAGTTAAGTGTGCCTAGCACGAGCTCGAGGACAACTAGAGTTTTCCAGAGTTCCCAGCAACATTATCCTCTCAATTTTTCTTCCTTTTGCCATT
Organism: Solanum pinnatisectum; assembly: GCA_035578085.1. Taxonomy (NCBI): domain Eukaryota; kingdom Viridiplantae; phylum Streptophyta; class Magnoliopsida; order Solanales; family Solanaceae; genus Solanum; species Solanum pinnatisectum. The sequence continues at coordinate 240,235 of JAWPEI010000018.1, forward strand.
TTTCATTCAAAAATGATACGAATTCGTACACTCTCTAGCTCACACCTTATCGTCTAAGAATTTTGAAAATCCAGCAGTCCCACATCGAGAATTCATCCATTTTTGAGATTTTTGGGTTTCTATATAAACTCACCCCATTCACTATTCAAGGGGACGATTTTTTGAGACCTAATAGTACCCCTAAAAAGCTTGGGAATTCTCAGCTCAATAGTTCAAACTTTTGTGACCCTTCGAGGTGAAAGTGGTGGAATAGTCTCCGTCGAGCTCGCCATCCGGTTTACTGCCCAGAACCAAGTAATCTTCCTTCTCTTTCTTTATTCAGTTATGTTATTTCTTCTTTTTTTTAAGTTTAATTTTTAGTGATGTTTCGCTTTGGCAGAAGTTATAAAGTTTTGTTTGTCTTGCTATGTTATAATGACTTGCTCGTGTTCATTTCTAATTCTGTTTCTTGTTTCTTTAATTCTCTCATCATATTTAAATTTTGTTTAGCTTCCCTGAGATAGTTTTTCTTTAGCTATTAATATGCATATGAGCTCAACAACCTTTTATTTTATCTGAGCTATTTCATATAGGTTAGGTTGATTTTGGGTGATCTTTTAGTTTCAGTTCTGTAGTTCCATGGGTAGAGTAAGCTTCTTTTCATGTGTGTGCTTCTAGTTGTTGTTCCTGATTAAGTTGGAATAGCTATGTAAAATAGGGCCGCAATTTTTTCCGTAGTCTAATCTTCATGCCCATTTGACTCGCTGTCTGTTATCTCTCTATTTTAACTAAGTTTTCTTGAACCTGGAATATATGTACTTAGTTTGTTTAGTATATTATTTGCATATGCCTTTTAAATTCATGACATACAATTGTTGATCTTTCTTCCTTCTTGTTGTCCTCTTCAGACACACATAACTTGAGATACAATTCATGTATTTTTCTATATCGAGAATATGATCTAAAAATGTTCTATCATATCTAAAGTTTCTATCTTTGGTATTATAAAATGTCTTTTTTTTTTTGTTGCTGAAATGTCGCTCCTGCTCTCTGTTTCCTTGTTTGACTTTCTGATGTACTCGTTAAAAATGGCTTAAGATTTTGATCAAGTTAATTTTAAGCGTGTTTATCCTTAAGCTAGATATGAATTTGTTTCAAATTCCTTTTTGGTTTGGTCAAAGGTTGCATTTAATGGGAGGTTACTTGATAGAAAATGAGTTTAGAAGCCTCTGTTCAGTTGTTGTTATATTAATATCTGGCTGCCTATCGTTGTTAGTTGCCTCCATCTCGGACTGTTATTGGCTTACACTAGTTGTGAATTGATTATTGTTATTGTAGATCATAAGTAGATTTATTTCTCACTTTATCCTTTGTTCAGTTAGCTTTAGCATTTTACTTGTTTCTCATTTTTATTTTAGTATTATTATGGTCTTTGTTATTGAATGAGATTGAGATAATGACATGTTCATTGGCATTTAACTTTAGATTCTGTAAGAATATGTGTTTGTCCTTAAACCAGATTTGTCCTAGTTTGTGTCTTCTTATCTCTTCTCCTTTTTTATCTTTATTGTTGCTACTTTCATATATTTAGTCTCAAGCATAAATTGTCTAATATCTTTGTAATCGCTGTTAGCAATACTTCTATTTCATAGCTTCAAGAGTTATAATTTGTATCTTGTTTAAGTTGATTGTTTAGCAATTTAAGGAGTCCAGTTAATTGATTTATTTCATTAGACATCTAATCCCTATTCCTCTCATTTTTCTTTTCATGAACTCTCTTGTTCAAGTCCAATTGGACTCCCCGTCTTTTGCATATTCATTTCTTTGAGTCAACCTTCGAGTCGTGAAGGGGAAGCTAATATTAATGGTTAAAACCCAAACCACTGACAGTAGCTAAGTAGCGGTATAATAGCAATCCCAAATGGCCGAAAATTTAATTTTGGATTTAAGAATCCAATTTGATTATTGCAGTAGTAGCAGTAGTCCCAAAGGGACTAAAATTGGGAATTTTTTGGACTTAAATAAGTCCAATTTGAACAATCAGCAACAGCGATAATAGCCCAAAGGGCTGGAAATTTGAAAATTGGACTGAAAAAAGTCTAATTTAAGCGCAACAGTGGCAGCAGGAGTTAGAAAGGGGCCAAAATTCCCTTTCCGTCCAGTTCTTTATTTTATTTAGTTCTTTACTCTATTTGTGAATATATGTGTATTATCGCTAACAATTCTTAATTTCATTTTATTTGGTTAATTTAGATGAATCCTTGGAGAAGTTTTCTATTTTGTTATTCATTTTGCTTTAAGTATTTAAATTTTTCAAATTCTTTTAAGTTAGACAATCTAAGCTTTAAGACTAACTTGAGAATTATTCATATTCTTTCATAGTTAGTATTTAGCTTTCAAATCCATGCTTAAGTTATTGTGTTGATTTTTCAACTAAAAAACTTGACTCGGATAAAATGGTTAAGTTAAAATTATTATTTTGACACTTTAACATTTGACTTATTTCATACTTGGAATAGAATGAGTGTATAAGTATCAAAAGACTTTTGTTATTTTAAAACAAGATTTTTCACAAGTAATCTTAAGTGTTCTTTAAAAATTAGCCAAACTTTTCAATCCACCGGTCAGCTGTGTGTTAGCGGATTCTCTAAGATGCCTAAACCCTTCCTTAGAGAATTATTTGAACCCTTTTACCTGACTTTGGTTTTTATTTAAAATGTTTTATTGTAAAATTACCCTTTTAAAATGGTTTTCTTAATCTTTCCCAAAAAAATTAAGTGGCGACTTCCAAATTGTTATTTTCAAAAATTAATAAATTCACCAAAGTTGAGAAAAGGTTTCGAAACCTTTAATTTTTGAAATCGGGTCGTAACAGAATGACGACTTTGCTGGGGATTCATCTAGGTTCTAACCAAAAGAATTTTATCGTTTGGCTAACTATTATTGTATTAATTGTTACTTTATGCAATTATGTGTTTAATTTTTGAATATTAACTGTCATATTGCATTCATGGCATTTCTCTCACTATAACATAAATGCGGTATATTAAAGAACGATTTTGCGAAACCACAGCCGAACTTTTTAATACTTAACCTTTTTTTAGAATGATTGGCAATTTATTGGTTCGTCATGCGTCCAATGGTTGTTGTGAGTTCCAGCCTAAGTTGTCCACTTGGATTTCTGGTCTTTCAAAAGCCACTCCTAGTCAACTAGCATAGAGCAAAACCAAATCCTAAATTTAGTGCATTTTGAACTAAGTTGACCCAACACCCAAGGTGTGTTGGGCCCATTAGAAGACCACCTTATGTCTAATTGAACCCCGGTCAATATAAGACTATCATTCAACTATTTGTTAAATTTGAAGAATATGTATGTCGATTTGTGAGTACCATTGTCCCTTGGGGTCGGGTTTTTATTTTATAGGTAGCTTTTTTGTTTAAGTCAAAGGAAGATCCACCTCATCCGAAAGAAATTCAAAAGCATCAAGAAGTTTGGGAATGAAAATTTCATATGGAAGCTTAATTTAGTTTACCATTGTACCCCTGCGTGGGACTGATATTTATTTCCCTCTCCTCTATTAGCTATCCCCATTTGATTTATTCATAAGGTTTGTATAAATATTTTGGGGCAATGGAACATTTCACAAACACATCCTTCAAACGTTAGGCTCACCTTTGACTTAAAAGGTCACATGTATGTTAGAATGCGTTATATTGTTTATATGCTAAATGTTACAAATTTTGTTTTGTTTGTGCTTGTTTGACTTATGTGTTAAATACATATGTTTTGCTTTAAACATGATTGATCCATTATGCTATTCCAAAATTTTAGAACATCATTTAACATATAAACTCAATTTTCAAGCCTTCCAAAATACTCTTTGACTCCATTATCAAAATACGTTCAAAATCACTCAAGTTCTAGGTTCAATAGAGATTTAAAAAATTATTAGGTCATCATTCAGATTCACGTTAACCTCGTTTCTTGAAAATTATTTTTTTACACCTACTTAGCCAGAATTACTAAATATTTCGTCAGTTTCAAATCAATTTTAAGACGTCTTTGTTTCTCAAAAGGGCTTTTCAATTGAACGTTCCAAAAGGTACATTTCAAGATTTACTCAAATTATATAGTTTTCTTTGTTCAAATTCCATTTTTTTTGTTAAAATTTTAGTTCACAAAATGATCAAAGTTTTCCCATTTGGTCATCCTTTTAGAGTCCTTTGTTCTTCAAATTTTGGACTAATATGTTTGAAGCAAAACAAATGTTATTTGTTTTATATGTTATTTTGGTTGATTATTATGATTAATGGACTAACTCTCTTATTTTTGAGTTGTTTTTAGAAGAAGAGACTAATATGTGTTGGTAATCAAACTTGCTCACTTCACTAAAGTACCCGCTGTTAGAACATCCATATTTTGCATGGTCTAAGTTCAAGGAAATTTCTACAGACTCTTCATTTCTTACTTGGACTACTAAGAGGACTCGGTCAAAAATGGATTCCACTATCAACACAGTTGCTTTGTCCGAAATGATGCCCACTTCATCTATTGCGGCCAATCCTAGTGCCTCGGTAGCAACAGAATCACCCATGGAAGTCATTGCTTGTCTAGAGCGACAAATTGGTGAACTGAATCTCCTGGTAACACAATACCAAACTGTTTTTCAGAACTTACCACCTGAGCTTAATCAAGGAGATCAATTCACTACCTTTCATTAAACTTAAAGTGCTTCGCTTACTCATTCAACTCAAGATACTCCTCTTGTGTACACATTTGCACTTCCAAAAGCTCCAACGGTAAGACATCATGCTCTGCCAGTGTACACTTATGTCATTGCTCCACCTATTACCAAGGTTCAGGAGTTCCACTGCCAAGATGTTAATCACTATGTTGAAATTGAAAATGATACAAAATCAATTGATGTTGAAATGATGAGTAGGAAGATGAAAAGCTTAGAAGATGCTATGAGAGGTCTTCATGGGTTCGATAGTAGCTAAAGTGTGAGATATGAAGAGTTGTGCACATTCCCCGAAGTTGAGCTTCCACCCGGTTACAAGATTTTGAAGTTTGAAAAATTTAGCGGATCAGGAAATCCTTTCTTTCACTTGAAAATTTACTGTGAAAAGTTGATTGGCGTTGGAAACAATGAAGGGATAAGAATCAAGCTATTCAATCAAAGTCTGATTGGAAAAGCCTTAGAGTGGTACTCAAAGCAAGATGTGACTAAATGGCGTACTTGGGATGATCTAGCGAATGCTTTTGTGGATCACTACAAGTTTCATGTTGAAATCGCTCCTGATAGGATCTCTATTACCAAGCTAAATCCGAAATCGACTGAATACTTTTGAGAATATGCCATTTGTTTGAGGGAAGAAGCTGCTAGGGTACACCCACCTATGGAGGGATCAGAAATGATCAACTACTTAATTCTAGCTCAAGACTCAGAATACTATGAGTGAATCGTGACAATGGGTGGAAAGACATTCGCTGAAGTTATCAAGGCTGGAGAAATGATTGAAGACGGTCTCAAGACTGACAGAATAGCAAATTACACCTTATCTCAGTTTGCTAATAGGGCCTATCAAACTGGTTCCTTTGGAAAGAAAAAAGAGAAAGAAGTTATGATGTTAATGACTCGAGGAGCTACCTCATATAACCGTCAACCACCTCCGACTATCCTAATTGACAATACTATGTCTGCAACAATCAAGCAACATTTTGTTCTCCACAACAATGCAATATCCTCAAAACAATGCACCTCGTCCTAATTTTGAGAAAAAGCCTCTCAAAGTCTTCACTCAATTGTGTGACTCAACTTTTTGAGAGATTGAAAGAGGCAGGAATACTTCATCCAGTGGAAGCCAAGACTGTGAATACTTCAGCCGAGTGGTATGACCCAAATAAGCGTTGTTCTTATCATTCAGGAGTAGTTGGACATTATACCGAGAAGTGTATCACTCTCAAACACAAAATTCAAGATGTGATTGACAATGATGTGGTAAAACTTGCTCAAGCTCCACCGAATGTGAACACCAATCCGCTACCCAAGCATAAGGAGTAGTTGTTGGAATAACAAGTTGGAAAGAAGAAGCAAGTTTCCTAGAAGTCGCACTTTTGGCATCTTTTAGTCTTGCATTTGGGGTTTGTTGTTTCATTTCCCTGTTATCTCTTTTTTATCACTTTGTTTCCTTTGTATTCATTTGATTAGATTTGATTTGTAAGCGTCTTTCATCTGTAATGAACTACGTTTTACCTAAATTCTCAAGAATGAGATACATAGGCAACCTATGTCGGCTTTGGTCACCCCTTTATCCCTTTTTAATTTTTCCTTGTACTTGGAACTACGTCTGACCTGAATTCTCACAAATGAGATACGTAGGTAGCCTATGTCGGCCTCAGTCGTTTCCTTAGTTAAATTTTTCTATTCCTGTTAATCCTTGAGAATGGAACTACGTTTGACCTGATTTCCCTAGTGGAATACGTAAGCGCCACACCGGCTTGGTCGTATTCCCCGTAAGTTTTTCATTTTCCCTTTATAATGAAACTGGGGTAGAAGTTTGAAAAGATCTCAAAATTCGTTAGAAGAGGAATTTTTCCAACAAGCCAAAATCAAGGATCACTTCAAAGTTGCAACTAGGGCAGAATTTTTGAGATTCACTCAAAAATGAATCTAAAAAATTCAACTAAAACTACAGAAAGTTCAAAGTTATGTTATGATTTAAGCTGAGGCAGAATTTTTGAGGAAGGTCCTCAAAAATTCCATCAAACGACATTTCGAGATCTAACAAGCTTGTAAACCAGACGTCAAATGAGCATCGGGATGGCAACACAAAACCAACATGAATCAGTCTCTCAAAATTAAGAATTTTTCTTTGGATGCAGGAACTACAAAGTTACAATGGAATCATTGGATCCACTGTGCCCTCATCATAGCTTAGATGATTTCTACTCTTACTCATCTTCTAAATTTTTTCCTTTCACTTTATTGTGACTTACACATTCTCAATTTTATAGATGGAGTAGCTTGGCACACGACGAAGACCATAAAACATTATATAGACCAATATAAGCTGAACAACCTCATTTAAAAGCTTATCTTTTACTTTGGTAATTTTATTTTACTACTAATTACATTTGAACTCTGCAGGTGTCGTTAGAATTGGGTCAAAATTCCAAAAGGTCTTTTCAATTTTTAAAGGATCAGCCCAGACATTCACCAGACAAGGGACACATGCTAGTCCTTATCCAAAGATGTTGTTATGAAGGACCCTCGATACCAAGGATCCAATCCAATAAGCTTACTCTTATCCCCTATTTTACGTTTAAAAATCTAGTCCTTCGTTGTTGCAAATCTCTCATCCTTGTTATGGAAAATCATGTGTTCTTCAAGAATTATGTTAATTTTTTTTTAAAGTTCAAACTACGTCAGACCTGATTTCTTGTTCCAGCAAGATACGTAGGTTCCTATATAAGGATTCGGTCTTCTAATTGTTTTAACCTACAGACCTCAGAGGAAACTGGGGCATGTTTTTGAATCAGTCATTCTTCGTTTCATGCAAATTATTTCAGTTAAGTACCCTTGGACTGGAAACAGGGGCAACTTTTTGAAATAGTTCAGAGTTCTCAAAATTTCTGTTCAATTTCAAGTTTCAGATACTCTTTTTCAAGAAATTTCTCTCTTTAATAAGAGATTCCAAGTTTTAAAGTAGGGGTGTACCTTATGTAAGATCCCTAATTTGCCTTTAGTGCTTTGTTGCAACATTATAAGTTCTCAAAGCGTTTTTCCAGAATCCCGCATTCTCTATGGCTACCAGATCATCATGAGTCGTTCAAAATTCTTGACATTTATTATTTTCTCTATTCTTAACTAACAAATTTTCTATGAGCACAGGGAGGACAAAGTCTTAATGACAACCAGAGATGTTACCGGCTTCACAAACTACGAAAAGCTAATCAAATTACCATGTAATAACCATATGCCCTATTTTGAGATTTGTTCTTTATCATAAGGTATTATATTGGAGCGTCACTTCCTTCAACGTGACACATTTAATTATTATTAGAGTTTCACATCCTTCAATGTGATACGTTATTATTGAAGCGTCACTTCCTTCAACGTGACATGCTAAATTATTGGAGCGTCACTTCCTTCAATGTGACACGTTAGATTATTATTGGAGTTTCACTTCCTTCAACGTGACACATTATATTATTGGAGCGTCACTTTCTTCAGCGTGACACGTTAAATTATTATGGGAGAGTCACTTACTTCAACGTGACACGTTAAATTATTGGAGTGTCACTTCCTTCAATGTGACATGTTAGATTATTATTGGAGAGTCACTTCCTTCAATGTGACACATTATATTATTGGAGTGTCACTTCCTTCAGCATGACACATTAAAATTATTATTGGAGCGTCACTTCCTTCAACGTGACATGTTATATTATTGGAGCGTCACTTCCTTCAACGTGACATGTTAAATTGTTATTGGAGCATCACTTCCTCCAACGTGACACGTTAAAATTATTATTGGAGCGTCACTTCCTCCAATGTGACATGTTATATTATTGGAGCGTCACTTCCTTCAACGTGACGTTAAATTATTATTGGAGTGTCACCTCCTTCAACATGACACGTTATATTATTAGAGTGTCACTTCCTTCAATACACTTTAAATTATTATTAGAGCGTCACTTCCTTCAACGTGACACGTTATATTATTGGAGCGTCACCTCCTTATGTGACACTTTAATTTTTATTAGGGTGTCACTTCCTCCAACGTGACACATTAAATTATTATTGGAGCGACACTTCCTTCAACGTGCCACGTTAAATTATTAGTTGAGCGTCACCTTCCTCAATGTGACACGTTATATTATATTGAATCGTCATTGTCCTCAAAGTGAAACATTATTATTATATTAGGTTGTCACCTCCTTGAATATGCCACGTTATATTACATTAGGCAGTCATTTCCCTCAAAGTGATGCGTTATTATTATATTGAAACGTTATAGCCCTTAAACACAAGGTTATATTATATTGGGATGTTACATCCCTAAAAAGTGACACATTGGGATGTCACCTCCCTAAAAAGTGATACGTTATATTATGTTATTGAATCATCACCTCGTTTAAATTGCCATATCACTCTGGATTACCATGTCCTTCAAGAGCAATACACTTGAAATTAGATCGTCATCTCCTTCAGTATGGCATGTTAAACCAGGTTTGCACAAATTATATTTGTATTTATATTACATTTTTTCTACTAACAATTTTCTCCATATTTTACAACACACGAAGGGGACTACATCAAAATAGGAGGCATCACAACGTGGACTTTTTCTTAGCAGCAAACTGGGACATAGTCCAAAGAGGAATATCAAACTCTTAGGACACGAGTTGAGGAGCGACTTCCACCACAATCAAACCACATCCCTATCCTAAGGCGTGTGGGTATTTCTTGCGGTTTGATAGTTTCAGTTTCGCCTTCAGTGAAAATTTCAACTCTCATCGGAGGCAAATTTTCAAATTCGACTGACAATACACCTAGAGCTTTGGAAGTCATGTCCATGTAAGTTGTTACATAGAAGGGCCCTATATTCATAGTTGAGATATTTGCAAGCCTCTTTTCCACGCTCAATTAATTTGTCACTCATCCTTAATCTAAAGGTTATATTCGCATAAGAGATTTCCTTTTCAACCGATTGAGTCGAACTACAAGCAGTCCAATTCCCAAAGTTTAGGGATATGTAGGCGGGCATAATGTTGAAAACTCGACTGTACTCTAAAAATTCTATCATCATTCTATTCTCGAGCTTTTCGGTCTCTCCATACTTCGACACCGAAATAGCTTTTGCATTCTTTCAAAATTGTACATTAAATCAAGCGTCATTCGAACTACTAGTGACCTGAGTTCTCATGTAACCTGAGATAAGTAGGAAACCCAATACCTGGGTCAGGCCAAAATTCTTTAAAATCCATACCGTACACTGTTTCAAAAAAAAGAAGATGAATTAGTGGACGGACAAAATTAGATTCGTCAATTTCAATTGCCTCGGATCTCTTTCATCCATCCCTGTCAAATGAGGGGCAGTTGTTGACACCTTTTGTCCCTCCACTTATTAAATTAATTTTCAAGCTTCTTAAATTTCAAACAATTTGAAGTAATTATTTCAAAAAATAAAAAATACCTCTTTGAAGCCATTTTCAATGCAATTTTCCATTTTTTCTATAATATATGTCTATATATACACGTAAAATACATAGATTTATATAATTTTCAATTTTTTGAATAGATATTTAGAAAATCATTTTTTATCAAAAAATTAGAGTTTTAATTAAGTACACATCTTATTTCCTTTAAAACTGATTAGTTCACAATTTAACTAAGATCCTTCTTTTCAAAATAATTATTTTTGTGTTGTTAAAGGTTAAGAAGATTGAATAATTAGTTGAGTTATAATTCATTTCGTTCCCATTTTATCAATTTAAATTTGATGTGAATATAAATCAAAAGACTTGTTCCCTTTGAAACTATCTTAGTGGACTTTATTCATTCCAAATTTGGACCGTCAAATAGCCTTTAACCTAATATTTTTTCAGCGACCCGGCCCATTCTCAAGCCCCAAAGTCCTCTATACTCTTCTCTTCCTCTTTCTCAACCAAAGAACAAATGCACCAGCAGCTTTGAATTCTAAGTCCCAAATCGGTTATGACTCCGCAGTTTTCCTTTTCTGTCCTTTGGTCCGGTATATTTAAGCGTGCCTAGCATGAGCTCGAGGACAGCTGGAGTTTTCCAGAACGTTCCCAGCAACATTATCCTCTCAATTTTTCTTTCCTTTTGCCATATTTCGATAAAAAATGGTACGAATTCGTACACTCTCCAGCTCACACCTTATCCTCTAAGAATTTTGAAAATCCAGCAGTCCCACATCAAGAATTCATCCATTTTTGAGATTTTTGGGTTTCTATATAAACTCACCCCATTCACTATTCAAGGGGATGATTTTTTGAAACCTGATAGTACCCCTAAAAAGATTGGGAATTCTCGGCTCAATAGTTCAAAATTTTGTGGCCGTTCGAGGTAAAAGTAATGGAATCATCTCCGTCGAGCTTGCCGTCTGGTTCGTTGCCTAGAACCAAGTAATCTTCCTTCCCTTTCTTTATTTAGTTATGTTATTTTTTTTTAAGTTTAATTTTTAGTGATATTTCGCTTCGGCCGAAGTTATAAAGTTTTATTTGTCTTGCTATGTTATAATGACTTTCTTATGTTCATTTCTATTTCTGTTTCTTGTTTCTTTAATTCTCTCATCATGTTTACATTTTGTTTAGCTTTCCTGAGATAGTTTTTCTTTAGCTATTAATATGCATATGAGTTCAACAACCTTTTATTTTATCTGAGCTATTTCATATAGGTTAGGTTGATTTTGGGTGATCTTTTAGTTTCAGTTTTGTTGTTCCATGGGCAGAGTAAGTTTCTTTTCATGTGTGTGCTTCTAGTTGTTGTTACTGATTAAGTTGGAATAGCTATGTAAAATAGGGCTGCGATTTTTTCCGTAGTCTAATCTTCATGCCCATTTGACTCGCTGTCTGTTATCTCTCTATTTTAGCTGAGTTTTCTTGAACCTGGTATATATGTACTTAGTTTGTTTAGTGTATTATCTGCATATGCCTTTTAAATTCATGACATGCAATTGTTGATTTTTCTTCCTTCTTGTTGTTCTCTTTAGACAAACAGCACTCGAGATACAATTCATGTATTTCTCTATATAGAGAATGTGATCTAAAAATATTCTATCAAATCTAAAGTTTCTATCTTTTGTATTATTAAATGTTTTTTTTTGTTGCTGAAATGTCGCTCCTGCTCTCTGTTTTCTTGTTTACCTTTCTGATGTACTCGTTAAAAATGGCTTAAGATTTTGATCAAGTTAAGTTTATGCATGTTTATCCTTAAGCGAGATATGAATTTGTTTCGAATTACTTTTTGGTTTGGTCAAAGGTTGCATTTAATGGGAGGTTATTTGATAGCAAATGTGTTTAGAAGCCTCTGTTCAGTTGTTGTTATATTAATATTTGGCTGCCTATCGTTGTTAGTTGCCTCCATCTCGGATTTTTATTGGCTTACACTAGTTGTGAATTGCTTATTGTTATTGTAGATCATAAGTAGATTTATTTCTCACTTTATCCTTTGTTCAATTAGCTTGAGCATTTTACTTGTTTCTCATTTTTATTTCAGTATTTTTATGGTCTCTGTTATTGAATGAGATTGATATAATGACATTTTTACTGGCATTTAACTTTAGATTCTGTAATAATATGTGTTTGTCCTTAAACCAGATTTGTCCTAGTTTGTGTCTTCTTATCTCTTCTCCTTTTTTATCTTTACTGTTGTGACTTTCATATATTAGTCTCAAGTATAAATTGTCTAATATCTTTGTAATCATTGTTAGCAATACTTCTATTTCATTGCTTCAAGAGTTATAGTTTGTATCTTGTTTAAGTTGATTGTTTAGCAATTTAGGGAGTCCAGTTAATTGATTTATTTCATTAGACATCTAATCCCTATTCCTCTCATTTTTCTTTTCATGAACTCTCTTATTTGAGTTCAATTGGACTCCCAGTCTCTTGCATATTCATTTCTTCGAGTCAACCTCCGAGTCGTGAAGGGGAAGCTAATATTAGTGGTTAAAACCCAAACCACTGACAGTAGCTAAGTAGCGGCATAATAGCAATCCCAAATTGGCCGGAAATTGATGTTTGGATCTAAGAATCCAATTTGATTATTGCAACAGTAGCAGTAGTCCCAAAGGGACTAAAATTGAGAATTTTTTGACTTAATAAGTCCAGTTTGAACAATCGGCAGCAGTGATAATATCCCAAGGGATGGAAATTTGAAAATTGGACTTAAAAAAGTCTAATTTGAGCACAACAGTGGCGGCAGGAGTCAGAAAGGGGCCAAAATTCCCTTTCCGTCTAGTTCTTTATTTTATTTAGTTCTTTACTCTATTTGTTAATATATGTTGATTATCGCTAACAATTCTTAACGTCATTTTATTTTGTTAATTTAGATGAATCCTTGGATAAGTTTTCTATTTTGTTATTCATTTTGCTTTAAGTATTTAAATTTTTTAAATTCTTTTAAGTTAGACAATCTAAGCTTTAAGACTAACTTGAGAATTATTCATATTCTTTCATAGTTAGTATTTAGCTTTCAAATCCACGCTTAAGTTATTATGTTGATTTTTTGACTCAAAAACTTGACTCAGATAAAATGGTTAAGTTAAAATTATTATTTTGACAAATTAACATTTGACTTATTTCATACTTGGAATAGGATGAGTGTATAAGTATCAAAAGACTTTTGTTGTTTTAAGATTTTTCACAAGTAATCTTAAGTGTTCTTTAAAAATTATACAAACTTTTCAATCCATCGGTCAACCGTGTGTTAGTGAATTCTCTAAGATGCCTAAACCCTTTCTTAAGAGAATTATTTGAACCCTTACCTGACTCTGGTTTTTATTTAAAATGTTTTATTGTTAAATTACCCTTTTAAAATGGTTTTCTTCATTTTTCCCAAAAAAATTAAGTGGCGATTTCCAAATTATTATCTTCAAAAATTAATAAATTTGCCAAAGTTGCGAAAAGGTTTCGAAACCTTTTGTTTTTGAAATCGGATCGTAACAATTATTATTATTATTATTATTATTGTTGTTGTTCTTGTTATTATTGTTGTTGTTGTTGTTGTTGTTGTTATTATTATTATTATTATTATTATTATTATTATTATTAAGGACTCTATAGATCGCGAGAATGCATGTTCTGATGCTTGCACAGGCTCATCTGCTTCCAACAATCCAAGAAAGTGAGTTTCTATTATTATTATTATTATTATTATTATTATTATTATTATTATCATTATTTATTATTATAATAATAATAATAATAATAATAATAATAATAATAACGAACGAAACCAGGATCTCAGAAGACAGGCGGTAGTCTGCGCGGTCATCTTTAATCTAGCTTGTTAATATCCGAATCCAAGGAGTAATCCGAATCGAAATATATACAAATTTTTATATAGTTTTATGACTGTATGGAAGGATCTAATCCTTTTACCCAAGCAAGGAGTCTTTTAAGATTCAAATACGTATTATTATTGAGCCCATGTGTCTAGCAGTTCTAACCGGGTATAGAGCGCCCTTTTCAACTCATTAACGGGCTTTGGACCACGGCTGGCTAGACGGAGTCACTAACACAAAGCCAACATATTGCATCAAATTTGACTGTACCACCATCTCGAAACCAAGTCAAGAAACCATTGGAATCATTTATTCCTCCAAACTAGATGGCAATTGCAGTCACTAATTCTGAGTATTCTCATATCACTCAAAATCCTGATGGTAGGATTTGTATGCAATTTAATGATATTCCTTTTAGTAGACATTCATTCTCTTCTACTCGAAGATTGCCTGCTATGCATCATATTTCCCCTATTGATCCTGTATATGGTCCAGCTCATAATCGTGCTGCTTCTTTACATATTTTACCATCGGTTATATCTGCGGATCAAAATGATAGACTTGTTAATAAAATAAAGATTAATCCTCGGTTAAATATTGTTCATGCAAATGATATTGCTTCTGATATTTTTGATAAGGATATTCCTTCTCAGTCCGAAATGGATTTTGATCTAAATTATACTTAATGATGGATGTACATCAAATAGATTTTAGCCCAGGTTCTCTGGCAAGAAAGTACATTCAGAATGAATTTTTAAGTGATAAATGGAACCAATTTAAAACTTGGTTTTTTGACACTTACAGTGCTGATGATTTAAATAATATTTCTCAAGAGTTTTATGAAACTTGTGCTTTGCATAATTAAATTATGTATTTTGTGCCATGGTTTATAACCACTTATTTACCTCTGTTCATCAACATTCTTGAACGATCTTATAAAGATGAAACTGGTAATAGTATCAAGGCTGTTTATCCACCTCAGTCAGCATTTGTTTTACCTAATAATACATGTATTACGTTTACTGCCTTTCAAAAATTTGTTGAAGAAGATGTTGCGGCAGTTAGCATCAACGAAATTAATAATTTGATTTCTCAAAACAATTATTTGGGACTTTATGTTAAAGTTTTAGGTGAACATATCGGTTCTCTTGATAAAAAGTTAGATGAACTAACTGCTTTGATAATTCAAATAAAAAATGATTTAAAGGTTTCCGATAAAGCTTGAACCTCTAAAACTAATTCGGAAGCATTTACTATGTCTACTCCTATGCAACGACCTCCAGAGATTCTAGAATTTAAATTTAAATCGATTTATGATTTCGAAGAACTTCTTGATAAAAAAGTTCTCTGAATTTAGTGCAAAACCTATGGATTTGTCTGAAAGTTTTGCTGATGAAATGGAAAACACCTTTGATTTTAAAAATCATGTTTCTTTAGAATTTAATAAACTTTAGGGTTATCCAAAAAGAATAATGGTAATACTAAGTTTGCTCATAAACCTAGGCCAACTCCTCAAGATATGTTTATAGAGGAACGAGACTGGAATCAGACTAAAACCTCTTATAGCGGTTCTGAAATTTATGAATGGAACCTTGATGGTTTGACTGATAGACAACTTACTATTCTTGTTCATAGAATGCTTATGTATGCAACTATCTGTAAAAATGTTAAAAACACAACTAAAAATATTTGCAAAATGATAATTGCAGGTTTTACTTGCCAACTTAGAGGTTGGTGGGATAATTATATGACCGTTGAACAAAAGGCTGCGGTGATTAATGCTAT
This sequence comes from Solanum pinnatisectum, assembly GCA_035578085.1. NCBI lineage: Eukaryota > Viridiplantae > Streptophyta > Magnoliopsida > Solanales > Solanaceae > Solanum > Solanum pinnatisectum. The sequence continues at coordinate 256,033 of JAWPEI010000018.1, forward strand.
TTCTGGTAATGAAGGTGTTGATAACCTAGGTATGACTCTTGTTGCAAACAGAGAAGACACAATTTATACCTTAGTTTTAACCATTTTAGAACATTTTAATGGTAGATTTACCAATCAGTTTGAAACTGTTCGTACTCTATTAAACGGTCTTCATTGTAGAACCTTGGGAGAATTCAGGTGGTATAAAGATACTTATCTTAGTAGGGTGATGGAGCTTCCTGAAAACAAATATAAGCATTGGAAAGCTAAATTTATAGATGACTTTCCCCCCTTATTTGCAGAACGAGTTAGAAAAATCCTCAGAAATGAGTAGGGTATAATTCCCTATAATGATTATACCTATGGTCGTCGTTTGCACTCAAGAAGGCATAAATTTGTGCAATGAATTAAGGTTATCTAGACAGCTTAAGATGGATAAGCTTAGGGAAAGATCTCAGCTAGGAGACTTTTGTACCCAATTTGGTTTACCTGATACTTTAACTAATAGAAAGAAAACCAAACATAGAGAGTCTAGAGACTCTAATCCCGACAAACCTTACAGGAAAAGAAGATCTAAACATCGACATAGATCTAAGGAAGAACGGAAGGAAAGAAAAGCTTATCGTAGATCTAATATATTTATCAAGAATAGGTCTAAGCGAGAACTCGCCAAGATTAAGTGCTATAAATGTGGAAATTTCGGACATATAGCACCTAATTGCAAGCTTTAAAAGCTGAATACCTTAGAACTTGAGGAAGAAGTTGATGATAAGGTTTATAGTTTCTTATACACTTTTGGTTCCGAATCTAATTATGCTTCTGATTCAGGTTCAGAATAAGAGATTGATTTGCCTGATTTATCTGATAATAATCAGTGTCCTATTATAAATAATTGCAATGCTTGTCAAGGTGATATTTATTCTTACGAAAATGATGAATTTTATAAATTGCATTCTCAATTTGAAGATCTAAATATTAATACTATTATTTCTAAAATGTAATAGAACATTTGAAAGAGATTACTGATAATAATCTTTGTGAAAAAATTATTCAATTAACTGTTAATAATACTGTTAGTTCTTCAAAGAATTGTGAAAAATAAAAGAATGATTTTGAATATGAATATTTTGCTCCTTATTCTTTGTCAAAAATTAATAATAGACTTCATAAACAGACTATTTCTACAAGAGATTCTTCTTTTAATGATTTGAAAAATGAAATTGAAAATTTGAAAAAAGAGATTAAATCTATTAAACAAAATCAAATGATTTGTGATCATCGTCTTACTCAGATTGAAACTGTTCATAACAAAGGGAAAAATATTGCTGAAGAAATACTCTTGCAAAATCTTTTAATCCTGATCCTAGACAAGGTATGTTCCTAGGAATGATGCAAATTGTTACTTCTCATAAATGGTATGTTAAATGTACCATATTAATTGATAATAGTTTTTCTATAACTAATGTTGCTATGATTGATAGTGGAGCCAATGTGAGTTGCATTCAAGAAGGTCTTGTACCGACCAAATACTTTGAAAAAATAACTCATATGGTTAAATCTGCATCAGGACATGCTTTTATCACTGACCCTATTTCTCATGATATTAATGCTTTAATTGATATGAATCAAAAACATGTTGATTCTTTACAATTTGAATTTTTTAGTATGAATATCTTTGATACTTTAAAATCCACTAAAGTACAAGAGAAAATCAAATTGAGTTCTGAACAAATGGCTATTGATATTTGTGCTGATCATCCTAGTGCTTTTTGGAATCAGAAAAAACATATTGTTACTCTTCCATATGGAGAAAATTTCTGTGAGGATGATATTCCTAGTACATCTCGACCTTGTGAGATGAACGCCAAATTGGTAGAATTCTGCAAAAAGGAGAGATTGATAGTTTATTACAAAAGGGTTTGATAAAACCTTCAAAATCACTTTGGTCGTGTACTGCATTTTATGTTAACAATGCAGCAGAAAGGGAACGGGTGTCTCCATGTTAGTAATAAATTATAAACCATTGAATAAATATTTAAAATGGATTAGGTATCTTATTTCAAATAAAAGGGATTTATTATCCAGATTATATGATGCTAATATACTTTCCAAATTTGATTTAAAATCCAGATATTGGCAGATTCAAATATTTAAAGAGCATTCTTATAGAACGGCCTTTAATGTCCCATTTGGACAATACGAGTGGAATATAATGCCCTTTGGTTTGCAAAACGCTCCTTCTGAATTTCACAAAATTATGAATGATATTTTCAATTCTTATTTGGATTTATCATTGTTTATACTGATGATATTTTAGTCTACTCAAAAACTCTTGAGATGCATATCAAGTATTTAGACATTTTCAAGAAAATTGTTATACAAGAAAACATATTCAAAAAGTATTTTTTGATGAAAAATGGAATTGGATCAAAACTTGGTTCTTTGATGCTTATAGTTAAGAAGATCTTGATAGTATTTCTCAAGAATTTTATGAAACTTGTTCTTTACATAATCAAATTATGTATTTTGTTCCTTGATTTATAATCACCTATTTACCGTTCTATATTAACGTTATTGAAAGAAGTTATAAAGATGGGAGTGATAATCTTTTGAAAGCTGTCTACCTTCCTCAGTCATCGTTTTTTTTACCAAATAATATTGGTATTACTTTCTCAGCTTTTCAAAAATTCATTAAGGAAGATATTGCTTCAATCACTATTACTGAAATTAATAAACTTATTACTCAAAATAATTATTTGAGTCTTTATGTTAAAGTGTTGGGTGAGCATATCAGCTCTCTTGACAAAAAACTCGATGATTTAACTATTTTGCTAAAATATATTAAGGCCGATATGGCTAAAACAAATTTTACTATCATTATCGTTATTACTTCTACTTCTGAAAGAAAACTTACGGTAGTTTCTACTCATGTTCAAAGGCCTATGGAAATCTCCGATTTTAAACCTAGTTCTTTGAAAAATCTGGAAGATCTTTTTGATAAAAAATTTTCTGATTTAGATATTAAAGAGCTTGTTGATAAAAAGCTTTATGGCTTAAAATTTGGGCCTATGGATTTATCGCAAGTTTTTGCTGATAAAATAGAGAATACTGGTGATTTTAAAAATCAAGTTTCTTCAGTGTTTAATAAACTCAGAGGTTATCCCAAGAAAAATAGTAGTTATGCTACCATGCCGAGTATGAATACTTATTATTATCCTCGTCCGACTCCACAAGATATTTTGATTGAAGAGTGTGACTCGAATCAGACTAATACGTCTTACAGCGGTTCCAAAATTTATGAATTGAATCTTGATGGACTAACTGATAGACAGTTAACGATTATGGTTCATCGAATGCTTATGTATGTAACTATATGTAAAAGTGTTAAAAACACAGATAGGGTAAGCTGTAAAATGATAATTGCAGGTTTTACTGGTAAGCTTCGAGGTTGGTGGGATAATTATCTCAGCACGGATGAGAAAGCTTCCATTGTTAATGCGATAGCCACTGATGAAGGAATTGATAATTTAGGGATGGCTTTAGTAAAGAACAGAGAGGACGCTTTCTATACTCTGGTTCTTACTATTCTAGAACATTTCAATGGTAGATTTACCAATCAATATGAAACGGTTCGTACTCTTCTAAACGGTCTTCGATGTTAGACCCTAGCATACTTTAGATGGTACAAAGATACCTATCTTAGTAAGGTTATGGAATTATCGGAAAATGAGGTTGAAAATTTGAAAAAGGTGATTAAATCCTTAAACAAAAACAATTGATTTGTGATCACCATATTACTCAATTTGAGACTAATAATACTGTAGATCAGTTTTTAAAAAACAAAGGAAAGCATGTTGAAGGTGAACCTGTTGAAGGTGAACAGGTTCAATCTCTTAATCCTGATCCTAAAAAAGATATGTTTTTAGTAATGATGCAAATTGTTACGGCTTATAAATGGTATATTAAATGTGCTATTTTGATTGATAATATTTTTCGATTACTAACATTGCCATGATTGATAGCGGTGCAGATGTTAGCTATATTCAGGAAGGTTTAGTACCTACGAAGTATTTTCAAAAAACTAATCATTTGGTTAAATCTGCTTCTGGACATGCTCTAGATATAGAGTATAAATTGCCTAATGCAAAAATTTGTCAGAAAAATCTGCATTGCTCGTTTCTTCTTTTTTGTTATAAATCAGTTATACCCTCCTATTATACTTGGAACTCCTTTTATCAATGCAATCTATCCTTTCACAGGTATCGACGCGAAAGGTTTTTCAGTGAATTATAAAGAAAATGAGATAACTTATTCTTTTGTTACAGACAGATCCAGTAACCAGAGATATTAATGCTTTAATTAATATGAAGTAGAGTCATATGGACTCCTTACAAATGGAGCTATTCAGAATTAATATATTTGACTCTTTGAAATATGCTAGGGCAAAGGAAAAAATTAAATTAATTTCTGACCACATTGTTGTGGACATTTGTGTAGATCATCCCAGTGCTGTTTGGAATTGCAAGAAGCATATTGTGACTCTTCCATATGAAGAAGTATTTTCTGAGGATGATATCCCTACTAAATCTTGGCCCTACCAAATGAACGCTGAGTTAGTAGAATTCTGCAAAATTGAGATTGATAATCTTTTACAAAAGGGTTTGATAAAACCGTCCAAATCTCCTTGGTCATGCACATCCTTCTATGTTAATAACGCGGCTGAAAGGGAACGAGGCATCCAAGATTGGTTATCAATTATAAACCTTTGAATAAATATTTGAAATGGATTAGGTATCCTATTCCAAATAAAAAGGATTACTGTCCAGGTTATAACGATGCCAATATATTTTCAAAATTTGATTTAAAATTAGGTTATTATCTAGTTCAAATCTTTAAAGAGCATTCTTACAGAACTACTTTTAATGTCTCGTTTGGGCAATACGAATGGAATGTCATGCCTTTTGGTTTGAAAAACGCCCCTTTTGAATTTCAAAAAATAATGAATGATATTTTTAATCCTTATATGGATTTTATTATTGTCTATATTGATGACATTCTAGTATTTTCAAAGACATTTGAAATGCATATCAAACATCTTGATATTTTCAAAAAGGTTGTGATACAAATTGGATTGGCTATCTCAAAACCAAAAATGAGCTTGTTCCAAACAGATGTTCGATTCTTAGGACATCAAATCTGTCAGGGGAAGATTACTCCCATTCAAAGATCCATTGATTTTATTCACAAGTTTCCTGATGTTATTACACACAAGACTCAATTACAGAGATTTTTGGAAAGTTTAAATTATATCTTCCCGTGCTACAAACATCTCTCTAGAGACTTAGCCCCGTTATATGACAGGCTGAAGAAGGATCATAAGTCTCCTTGGACTGAGAATCTTACCAACTTGAGAGTTCTCGCACCTTTACCCAGATATATGGAAAATCATATCATTACAAAAATTGTTGATAAAATCTTAAATGAAGATTTTCCTCATATTTGTATAGAATATTATTCAGATGATTATTTGACAGATTATTTCTCTGAATGATAACAAAAGAATGCTACGTTTGCAAGATGGATCCACCTTGAATTCACATAAAAGGAATAGGAAGGGGAAGAACAGCCCCGAGCAGAGGCAATTAGGGTAATTCGTCATATGAAACCATAGCCAGGTCATAACAAGGATCGTCACACAGATCCGAATCAAATTCCCCAGTCATACAAGCGGGAAAAAGGACTTTGATCAATAAAAAGACTTCTTCCCACAAAGAGTCTTCATCCAGTTCGCAGCAATTGGTTAATTTGGAAGATATTCCAAAAGACAGTCCATTGTATGCTTATATGTAGGCCTACCTAGAAGGTAGAAAACAAAAGGATACTTTTGTTTCTGTGGTAAGAGAGGATTCTGATGATATCAAATCTTGTGAAAAATTATAGAAAAAAGAAATAATATTTCTTTTAGAAAATTCTGATCTTCAATGAAAAGATGAACCCTGGAAGATATTCCAACGGTACCTCGTTTATGGATTATATTATCCTGGAGAGTCATATAAGACTCGCTCATATTCTGAAGAGATATTAATAAGTTCAAGAAGCGCATAATTTCAGCACTTTTCAAGTATGGGTCATAACCCACATGAGAAGAGTTATAACTTTTCTAAAATCATTATTAAACAGATCATATCTGTTGAAGATTAGGGCATGTCTGCTATGAAAGAGAGGCATATAAGTCTCAATAATACTCAAATGAATTTCACTTGTTGGAATTATATCCGAGCATTTGATAAAGTGCTTAATTACAATAATGATAAGCATAAACACACTTGATTCATAAAGGTGTGCACAAAGATTTTTGTGGAGCCAATTCTAAATTGGTTCATAAACTGGTGGTCATACCACTGTCCGATGGTTCAGATTTTACCAGAACCATTCCTAAATTTATATAAAGAATGGACTAAAGTATCACAAGATTTAAATAGATTATATCATGAAGATCACGTGTGCTAGGTAGAAAGGATAGATCAATCTATTTTTTCATTGAATTCTCTATCCCATGGATACATAAATGGACGCTTGAGTAGGGTTCACTAAGGAAAATATTCTTTGTCTTTACAGAACCTATTATAATAATTTATGGGATAAGCTTATAAAACTAGATCCCAAGACCAAGCAATTATTTGGTCAAGAACTTCTAGATTCAATTAGAGAAAAAATTGACGATTATAATATAATCCATCCAGAAAAAATTATTGATGATACCTCTGTGTGACATATAGCCAGGAGAATCTCCTTTCAAGAAGGAGATAAAGAGAAGATGAATCAGGATTATCTAGAAGAATTTAGAAAAAATTTACTTCAAACAATAACCTAGATAGATAAATTGGACACTTCAATGCGAAGTGAAACTAGCAATGATGTAGAAGAATCAAAGCGTGCCGAGTCAGATAATATGTTGTCGGCCACAGAATTGCAAGATGCAGAAGAATTCCTGCAACAAATGAAAGCCTTGGATAACAACAAGAATGTGACATAAATATGGAAACACAATCACGTGAAGACAGGCCCACTCAACAGGAGATTCACTGTTGCAATCCCACTAAACAGTTGATACACTGTTCAGGGACCCAAATGTGGGACCTCTTTCACTGTATATAGATTCCTTATGTCTTTTAATTTTGTCTATCTAAGTCTTAGTCTTTCTTCAGTAGAGGGCATCAGAAAAATTTGTAATCACTATCTCTTTTCCATGATTGTAAATCTCTTGTAAAGACTCTCTTCGAGCACTGTTCCGATCATTATATAAATAAACCAGTCAGTTCTTCAAAGTTACTTAAGCTTGGAGACAAAGTCCTTTATAAGGTATATATTTTAGTCTTTCTTTTTAGTACATCTCTCCTATCCAGGACGATGTGAGGCTAAATATTTCATATCAATGTCAAAAAACTAATTTCTCTCCTATATAGACCATGAATGGATCTAAGTTTATTTAAATATAAAGGAAATTTTGTATGGCTTCTCGACTTGGCTCTGGGATCGAGGTACAGTCGGATCTAGTACTACTCTTATTGGCTTTGTCTTAGTGACTCTGTTTGGCAAGCCGTGGTTTTTAGCCTGAAAAAGGAATTTTGATAAGTAGGGCGCCTCATACTAGGTTAGAATTGCCAAGACACATGGGCTCAATAAGATATATGTATTAGACTCCTGACATACCCTTTACTCAGGTAAAAGTATCACCATGCAGTCCGAGAAACTATGCCAAAATTCTTGTGTATTTCGATTCTTTCGTAGGCGGATTACTGCTAGCTTAAGGATGCTTGACTTGCTAGATCTACAACCTAGCAGACTACCGCCAGGCCACTGATCCTATAAATCTGGTATCGAAGGAGATAAATAGAAGATGATTCAGGATTATCTAGAAGAAGTAAGAAAAAATTTACTTCAAACAATAACCTAGATAGATAAATCGGGCACTTTAATGCCAAGTGAAACTAGCAATGACGTAGAAGAATCACAGCGTGCCGAGTTAAAATCTGGAAGATCTTCTTGATAAAAAGTTTTCCGATTTAGCTATTAAAGAGCTTGTTGATAAAAAGCTTTCTGGCTTAAAATTTGGGTCTATGAATTTATCGCAAGATTTTGCTGATAAGATAGATAATACTGGTGATTTTAAAAATCAAGTTCCTTCAGAGTTTAATAAACTCAGGGGTTATCCCAAGAAAAATAGTAGTTATGCTTCCAAGCCGAGCATGAATACTTATTATTATCCTCGTTCGACTCCACAAGATGTTGCAAGTTCTCTTCTAGATCTGTCTTTGGTAAATCTATTAGATTTATGAGAGCTTTTTCTAGCTTCGTGTTCTTCTCTGGATCTACGCCTATGCTTAGATCTCTTCTTCCTTCTGTGAGAATCTTCAATTTAAAAAGCCCTGTAATATTTATCCTTATTGCCTTCTTTAGCAATAGGATTGGGTAGACCAAACTGCTCACAAAAATCTCCCAATTGAGATTTTTCTCTAACCTTATCCATCTTAAGCCGTCGAGCCATTTTTAGTTCATTGCACATATTTAATCCTTCTTGTGTGCAAGTTCATATAGCTAAAACAAATTTTGCCATCGTTGAGGTCAAACTCCATCTCAGAGACTGAAGGAATATCCTTATTATTATTATTATTATTATTATTATTATTATTATTATTATTACTATTATTACTATTATTACTATTATTACTATTATTACTATTATTATTATTATTATTATTATTATTATTATTACTATTATTACTATTATTATTATTATTCTTATTATTATTATTAATATTATTATTATTACTATTAAAAATATAAGGATTAAAAATATCCTTCTTGTGTGCAAGTTCCTATAATCTTTCCATTACTGAAATTTGCGTACTTTTAAAAAACAAAGGAAAGCAAGTTGAAGGTGAATAGGTTCAACCTGTTAAACTTGATCCTAAACAAGATATGTTTTCAGGAATGATGTAAATTGTTACGGCTTATAAATTGTATATTAAATGTACTATTTTGATTGATAATAATTTTTCAATTATGAACATTGCCATGATTGATAGTAGTGCAGATGCTAGCTGTATTCAGGAAGGTTTAGTACCTACGAAGTATTTTCAAAAAAGTACTCATTTGGTTAAATCTGCTTCTGGACATGCTCTAGATATAGAGTATAAATTGCCTAATGCAAAAATTTGTCAGAATAAAATCTGCATTCCTTATTTCTTCTTTTGGTTAAAAATCATTTATACCCTTCTATTATACTTGGAACTCCTTTTATAAATGCGATCTATCCGTTCACTGGTATCGACGCGAAAGGTTTCTCAGTGAATTATAAAGAAAATGAGATAACTTATTCTTTCTTTACAAATCCAGTAACCAGAGATATTAATGCTTTAATTAATATGAAGTAGAGTCATATGGACTCCTTACAAATGGAGCTTTTCAGCATGAATATATTCGACTCTTTGAAGTCTGCTAAGGTAAAGGAAAAAATTAAATTAATTTATGAGCAAATTGCTGTGGACATTTGTGCAGATCATTCCAGTGCTTTTTGGAATCGCAAGAAGCTTCTTTAGCCTGTCATATAACGAGCTAAGTCTCTAGAGAGATGTTTGTAGAACGGGGAGATATAAGTTAAACTTCACAAAAATCTCTGTAACTGAGTCCTGTGTGCAATAACATCAGGAAACTTCTCAGCAAAATCAATGGCTCTTTGAGTGGGAGTAATCTTCCCCTGACAGATTTGATGTCCTAAGAATTGAACATTTGTTTGGAACAAGCTCATTTTGGGTTTTGAGATAACCAAACCATTTTGTATCACAACCTTTCTGAAAATATCAAGATGTTTGATATGCATTTCAAATGTCTTTGAAAATACTAGAATGTCATCAATATAGACAATAATAAAATCCATATAAGGATTAAAGATGAACCCTGGAAGATATTCCAACGGTACCTCGTTAACGAATTATATTATCTTGGAGAGTCATATAAGACTCACTCATTTTATGAAGAGATATTAATAAGTTCAGGAAGTGCAGAATTTCAGCACTTTTCAGGTATGGGTTATAACCCACATGAGAAGAGTTATAACTTTTCTAAAATCATTATTAAACAGATCATATCTATTGAAGATTGGGGCATGTCAGCCATGAAAGAGAGACAGATAAGTCTCAATAATACTCGAATGAATTTCACTTATTGAGATTATATCTGAGCATTTGATAAAGTGCTTTATTACAATAATTATAAGCATAAACACACTTGATTCATAAAGGTGTGCGCAACGATATTTGCGGAGCCAATTCCGAATTGGTTCATAAACTGGTGGTCATACCACGGTTCGATGGTTCAGATTTTACCAGAACCATTCCTAAATTTATATAAAGAATGGACTAAAGTATCACCGGATTTAAACATATTATATCATGAAGATCACGTGTGATGGTTAGAAATGATAGATCAAATCTATTTTTTCATTGAATTCTCTATCCCATATATACATAAATGGACGCCTGAAGTAGGGTTCACCGAGGAAATATTTCTTGTTTCTACAAAACTTATTATAATAATTTATGTGATAACCTTATGAAACTAGATCCCAAGACCAATCAATTAATTGGTCAAAAACTTCTGGATTCAATTAGAGAAAAAATTGACGATTATAATATAATCCATCCAGAAAAAATTATTGATGATACCTCTGTGCGACATATTGCCAGGAGAATCTACTTTCAAGATGGAGATAACGAGAAGATGATTCAGGATTATCTAGAAGAAGTAAGAAAAAATTGACTTCAAACAATAACCCAGATAGATAAATCGGACACTTCAGTGCGAAGTGAAACTAGCAATCAAGTAGAAGAATCACAGCATGCCAAGTCAAATAATGTGTTGTCGGCCACAGAATTAACTAAAATAATTATTTTGAGTAATAATTTTGTTAATTTCAGTAATACTGATTGAAGCAATATATTCCTCAATGAATTTTTGAAAAGCTGAGAAAGTAATACTAGTATTGTTTGGTAAAACAATTGATGACTGAGGAGGGTAGACAACTTTCAAAAGATTACCACTCCCATATTTATAAGTTCTTTCAACAACGTTAATATATAACGGTAAATAGGTGGTTATAAACCAAGGAACAAAATACATAATTTGATTAACTAAAGAACAAGTTTCATAAAACTCTTGAGAAATACTATAAAGATCTTCTTTACTATAAGTATCAAAGAACCAAGTTTTGAACTGATTCCATTTTTCATCAAAAAATTCTTTTGCATTTTCCAGTTTGCAACAATTGGTTAATTTGGAAGAGATTCCAAAAGACAGTCCATTATATGCTCATATGCAGGTCTACCTAGAAGGTAGAATGCAAAAGGATACTTAATTGCCTCTATTCGGGGTTGTTGTTCCCCTTCCTCTTTCTTTGATGCGAATCCAAGGTGAATCCATCCTGTAAATGTTGCATTCTTTTGTTATCATTTTGAGAAATAATCTGTCAAATAATCATTTGAATAATATTCTATACGAATATGACGAAAATCTTCATTTAAGATTTTATCAACAATTTCTGTAATGATATGATTTCCATATCTATGGGTAAAGGTGCATCATCATCATCATCATCATCATCATCATCATCATTATTATTATTATTATTATTATTATTCAAGCTAGATTGAAGATGACTGTGCGGACTACCGCCCGTTTTCTGAGATCCTGTTTAGTTGGTATCAGAGCTTAGGAACTTTTATAGTAAGTATGAGATTGATGTGAAGCATACGACATAGATATGATCTTTGTCTTCACGGATCTTGGAGAAACTAGTACTAAAAGTACAAGATTAGAAGACGTTGATATACCTTACAGCCTTGATTTGTTAAACAAATGGACTATTCCAAAAATTAATATTAAAACCATTTATCACTATGGTTGGTTTGATAAAATTTCTAATAAACAATTGATTAAAACTACTGAACAATCTTTGGCGTTAAATTCATCAGAACAGACTATTCGTTTGTTAAATAAATAAGATATTGACTTATATAAATTATAGAATAATTTCTTGCATATTGGTATGATACAAATTGCTTTTAAGCCATTAACTCTTAAAGGGTTACCTGAAACATTTTTAGCCACTTTACGTGATGCTAGAAATTTGAATTTTAGACAATCGTTGATGGATTCAATCGAATCTACGGTGGCCTACGGTCCAGTTTATTTTAATACTCAGCCAAATTTACAGTTATCTTTGACTGATGCTAATATTGTTGATGCTTTAAGCTTGAATGTTAAAACACATGGTTATAATTATGCACCTGGATCTGAATTAATTTGTTTGTCTGATAAAATATAGTTTAATTACTTTCTACGTTAAACCCAAGATGTAAGTTATATGATATATCTGCTGAAACAATTTTAGTAGAAACTAATTTTTCTAGATCTAAGGTCACTACTAGAAGACCTATAAAATGGGAAGAAATTAATTTTCATACTACTTGGAGTTTAGAGTCAGTTATTCCTCCAAGTCAGATGACAGATGCAACAACTAATTCTGAGTATTCTCATATTACTAAAAATCCTTATGGAAGGATTTGTATGTAGCTTAATGATATTTCCTTTAGTAGACATTCATTTTCTTCTGCTAAATGGTTGCCTGCTATGCATCATATTTCCCCTATTGATCCTACATATGGTCCGACTCGTAACTGTGCCGCTTCTTTGCATACTATTCCATCTGTAATATCTATGGATCAAAGTGATAAAATGGTTAATAAAATAAAGATTAATCCTAGGTTAAACACTGTGCATGCTAATGATATTGCTTCCGACATTTCTGATAAGGATATTCCTTCACAGTCCAAAATGGATTTTGATCTTAATAATTCTTAATGATGAATGCTCACCAAATATATTTTAGTACAGGTTCTCTAGCAAGAAAATATATTCAAAATGAATTTTTAAGTGATAAATGGAATCAGTTTAAAACATGGTTTTTTGACACTTATAGTGTAGATGATTTGAAAAATATTTCTCAAGAGTTCTATGAAACCTGTGCGTTGCATAATCAAATTATGTATTTCGTACTTTGGTTTATAACCACTTATTTACCTTTATTCATTAACGTTCTTGAAAGATCTTATAAAGATGGAACTAGTAATATTATTAAGGCTGTGTTTCCACCTCAGTCAACTTTTGTTCTACCTAATAATACTGGCATCACTTTTACTGCCTTTCAAAAATTTATTGAAGAAGATGTTGCGCAGTCAACATCAACGAAATTAATAACTTAATTTCTCAAAATAATTATTTGGGTCTTTATGTGAAAGTATTAGGTGAACATATTGGTTCTCTTGATAAGAAATAAGATGAACTAACTTCTTTGATAATTCAGATAAAAAATGATTTAAAAACTTCTGATAAAACTTCTTATTCTTCTAAAAAACCTGATGATCTCACTATGTCCACTCCTGTACAGAGACCTCCGGAGATTACAGATTTTAAATTAAAATCACTTTATAATTTTGAAGAACTTCTTAATAAAAAGTTTTCAGAATTTAAAGGAAGTCCTATGGATTTATCAGAAAATTTTGCTGATGAGTTGGAAAATACTTTTGATTTTATAGAGCATGTTTCTTTAGAGTTTAATAAACTTCAGGGTTATCCCAAAAAGAAGAGTGGTAAATTTACAACTAAACCTAGTATGCAAACTTGTTATAATAATAAACCCACTTCTCAAGATGTGCTTATAGAAGAACGAGATTGGAATCAGACTAATACGTCTTATAGCGGTTCTGAGATTTATGAATGGAACCTAGATGGGTTGACTGATAGACAACTTACTATTCTTATTCATAGAATGCTTATGTTTGCAACTATTTACAAAAATGTTCAAAACTCTGATAGAAATATTTGTAAGATGATAATTGGAGGTTTTACTGGCCAACTTCGAGGTTTGTGGGATAATTATATGACCATTGAACAAAAAGCTGCTGTAATTAATGCTGTCTCTAGTACCCTAAGTGTTGATAATCTTGGTATGACTTTTGTTGCGAATAGAGAAGATGTCGTTTATACCTTAGTTTTAACTATTCTAGAACATTTTAATGGTAGATTTATCAATAAGTTTGAGACTGTTCGTACTCTGTTAAATGGTCTACGATGTAGAACTTTAGGAGAGTTTAGATGGTATAAAGATACTTATATGACTAGAGTGATAGAACTACCAAACAATAAGTATGAGCATTGGAAAGCTAAGTTTATAGATGGCCTTCCCCCATTATTTGCCTTAAGGGTTAAAAAGATCCTAAGAAATGAGAATGGTGAAATCCCTTATGGAAGTTATACCTATAGTAGATTAATAGGCGTCTACACTCAAGAGGGCATAAATTTGTGCAATGAGTTAAAACTATCCAGATAGCTTAAGATAGATAAGTAAAGAGAAAGATCTCAGCTAGGAGACTTTTGTACCTAGTTGGTTTACAAGAAATTCTGGACAAACAGAAAACCAAACATAGAGGAAATAATCCCGAAGAACCTTATAGGAAAAGAAGACATAGACGTAGGTCTAGAGAAGATCAGGATGAGAGAAAAGCCTCTCGTAAATCTAATAGATTTACTATAAATAGGTCTAGGCGAAAACTTGCAAAGATTAAGTGTTATCAATGCGGATAATTTGGTCATATAGCACCTAATTGTAAGCTTGAAAAGCTAAAAACCTTAGAACTAGATGAGAAGGTCTATAGTTTCTTTTACATTTCTGGTTCGGAGTTAGATTATGATTTTGAGTCAAGTTTGGATAAAACTGATTCTCCTGATATTTCTGATAATACTCAGCATGATAATAATGCATGTGATACTTGTAAATTTGGGCAAGGTTATATTTGTTCTTGTGAAAATGATGAATTTTATAAATTACAATCTCAATTTGAAGATTTAAATCTTAATACTATTACTTCTAATAATGTAATAGAACTTTTAAAAGAAGTTATTGATAATGATCTCCGTGAAAAGATTATTCGATTAGCCGCTAATAATACGGCTAGTTCTTAGAAAAATTTTGTTAAACAAAAGAATGATTTCGAATTTGAATATTCAGCTCCGTATTCTATATCCGAAATTCATAACCGACTTAATAAACAAACTATTTCTACAAGAGATTCTTCTTTTGATGATTTGAAAAATGAAATTGAAAATTTGAAATATGAGATTAAATCAATTAAGCAAAATCAAATGATTTGTAATCACCGTATTACTCAGATTGAAACTACTAATAGCAAATGGAAAAATATTGCTGAAGAAAATACTCTTGCAAAACCTGTTAATCCTGCTCCTAGACAAGGTATGTTTCTAGGAATGATGCAAATTGTCACTGCTCATAAATGGTATGTTAAATGCACAATTTTAATTGATAATATTTTTTCTATAACCAATATTGCTATGACTGATAGTGGAGCAGATGTTAGTTGTATTCAAGAAGGTCTAGTACCTACGAAGTATTTTAAAAAGACAACTCACATGGTAAAATCTGCATCAGGTCATGCTTTAGATATAAAGTATAAATTGCATAATACGCGCATTTGCCAAAATAAAGTTTGCATACCGCATTTCTTTTTCTTGGTCAAAAATCAGTTATACCCTCCAATAATTCTTGGAACACCATTCATAAATGCTATTTATCCATTCACTAGCATAAATGCTAAGGGTTTTTCTGCTACTTATGAAAATCAAAATATTACTTATACTTTTATTACTGATCCTATATCTCGTGGCATTAATGCTTTAATTAATATGAAACAAAAGCATGTTGATTCTTTATAGCTAGAATTATTTAGTGTGAATATATTTGATACTTTAAAATCCACTAAAGTACAGGAAAAAATTAAATTGATTTCTGAATAAATGGTTGTTGATATCTATGCCGATCATCCCAACACTTTTTCGAATTGTAAAATGCATATTGTGACTCTTCCCTATGAAGATAATTTCTCGGAGGATAATATTCCCACTAAATCTCGTCCTTGTCAGATGAACGCTGAATTGGTGTAATTCTGCAAAAAAGAAATTGATAATTTATTACAGAAAGGCTTGATAAAACCTTCTAAATCTCCTTGGTCATGCACTGCATTCTATGTTAACAATGCAGCGGAAAAAGAACAAGGTGTCCCCAGATTGGTAATAAATTATAAACCTTTGAATAAATATTTAAAATGGATTAGGTATCCTATTCCAAATAAAAGAGACTTACTATCACGATTATATGATGCTAATATCTTCTCTAAATTTGATTTAAAATCAGGTTATTGGCAGATTCAGATATTTAAGGAACATTCTTATAAAACCGCCTTTAATGTGCCCTTTGGTCAATATAAGTGGAATGTTATGCCTTTTGGTTTGAAAAAGGCACCTTCTGAATTTTATAAAATAATGAATGACATTTTGAATCAACGAAACAGAATCTCAGAAGACGGGCGGTAGTCCGCGTGGTCATCTTTAATCTAGCTTGTCATCATTCGAATTCAAGGAATAAATCTGAATCAAAATACATACAAATTTTATATAGTTTAATGACTGTATGGATGGTCTAATCCTTTTACCCAAGCAAGGGCCCTGTCGAGATTCAAAAACGTATTGTTATTGAGCCCATGTGTCTAGCAGCTCTAATCGGGTATAGGGCACCTTTTGCAACTTTTTAACGGGCTTAGAACCACGGCTTGCTAGATGGAGTCACTAAGACAAAGCCAATAACTTATTGCATCAAATCTGACTGTAGTAGCCATCTCGAAACCAAGTCAAGAAACCGTATAGATATTTATTCATATTTAGATAAAGTCTAGATCTTTCATAGTAGATATAAAAGTGAAGTTATATATGCGACATAGATATGAAGCTTTTAGCCGGACATAGTCATGGCTCTAGATCGGATAAAATATACAGAAGTAAGAATAGTACCTTTAATAGCCAACACCGGGGCCTACACAAACTTCAAGCTTTATTTATTAACTTCGGCAAGTATTCCGGTAAACTTACAAACCAAAGAGAGAAATTTTTACAAAAGAAGAGAGAGAGGGGGTTCTTAAAACCTGCCTCTTCTAATTTACAAATGACCTTATTTATAGAAACGAAAAGGAATCTAGCTATAGTAATGGGTCCTTATCAATGGCCCCCTATAACAGTATATCTACTGTGGATCAATAGTCTTTCTACTGTTTGATAAAGACAATCAACATTCTTTTGCCTTATTTTTTAATTCTTGAAGATAATCTTGATCTTTTTGTCGCATCGCTTCTGCTGTTGATTCATATTCTTGAATGTCATCTCGAGTATCCTCACTTGTTTCACTTCGCATCGAAGCGTTTGATTTAGCAGAGTGAGTGATATTTAGAAGTAAATTTCTCCTAACTTCTTTCAAATAATTATTTATCAAGGCTTCTTTGTCGCCTTCCTGATTTGAAATTCTTCGGGCCATATGTTTAACCGAGTTATCAGCTATTATTCTCGTATCTGGAGAAGAACTATAATTAACAATTGTCTGTGATATAACATGCAGCAGTTCTTGTCTGTATAAGACCATTGTGTTGGGATCCTTTTTCATCATTTTGTCCAAAAAATTATTATAATATGTCCGATATAAGCATGGAATTTGTTCATCCGTAAAACCAACTTTTGGAGTCCATTTATGGATCCATGGAATAGAAAATTCTATAAAATAATAAATTTGTTCAATTTTTTCTAAATAGCAGATATGATCTATATGGTATAATTTATTAAGATCTGGTGAGACCTTAACCCATTCCCTGCATAACTTAAGAAAAGGTTCTGGTAAAATCTTTACCGTTGGACATGGTATGACCACCAGTTGAGAAATGAATTAGGAATATATTCTGAAAATATCTTTCCACAAACCATTATAAACCAAGTATGCATGTGTCTCTCATTATTATAATAGAGAACTTTGCTGAAGGCATTAATATAACCCTAATAAGTGAAGTTTGTAGGGACTTTGCTAAGACTGATCTGTCTTTCCTTCATTAAGGAAATCCCCCAATCTTCTATTGAAATGATTTGTTTTATAATTATTTTAGAGAACTTATAAACATTCGCGCTGGTATTGTATCCCAATAAGTGTTGAAAATCTACACTTCTTGTGCTGCTCATAATAGTTTCATAATATGAAAGGTTTTATATGATTCACCCGGGAAATATAATCCATTAATTAAATATCACTGGAATATCTTCCAGGGTTCTTCTTTTCACTAAATCTCAGTGTTTTCTAAAAGAAATATTATTTCTTTCTTTGCCACCTTTTCATAAGACTTGATATCATCAAGATCTTCATTTGCTATAGATACAAAAGTATCACTTTTCTCACTTTTCTTCTGAGATAGATATTCTTGTAGTTGGGTGTATAACGGGTTGTTTTCTTGAATATCTTCCAGATGAATAGAAGAAACTTCTTCTGAAGAACTTTTCAAGTTCACCAGACTCATCCCTCCTCTTTGTATAATGGGATGATTGGATGAAGAGGATCCGTATGACGATCCTAATACTCCTAGGGATGATGTTCCCTTTCCTCTGGCATAGCCTGATTTTCCTCAAACCTTGGTCACCCAAGAAGGATCCATCCTACAAACAAAACATTTTGTTTGATTCGAGGTTGATGTCATAAAAATAAATAATTTCTTCATATAAAAAGATTTCTGAGATGATCTCTCTCATCATGGCATCTACTACTTTGTATATAATTATTTCCTGTAAATATCTATTGAGAGGTACAACTTTTATGATGGTAATCAAAATTTTATCTGAAAGAAGAGGAGTTAAGAATCCCATTTAAAATGATAGATATTCTCTGAATAAGAAATATGGAAGAGAGTTATCACTCCCCTTTTTATAATGAATATCGAAATCAAAAGGAGCTAAATGGGCCTGCCACCTAGTAAACATTAATTTCGAAGCATCATGTTTAAAATCTTTATCAAACATGTATTTTACAAATTGAGCATCCGTTTTTATCAAGAACTTTTGATTATATAAATCATCTTGAAATTTTAATACACATTTAACAATGATTAATATTTCATGAGCAACCGTAGCATATTTTTTCTGAGCATCGCTCCTTTTTCCTGAATGAAATCTAATTAAATATTCAGTTCTATCATGAGGATTAATTTGTTTTAGAATTCCTCCATAACCAATGTTAGACGCATCTGTCTCAAATTGGTGTGACTATCAGTCCAAGGTAATTTATGATCCTTTTTTAGTCGCTCATATAAAGGAGCCAAATCTCTAGAATGATTTTTATAAAAAGGAGATATATAATTAAGCCTTCCCAAGAATCTTTGAAGTTTCGTTCGATCTGAAATAACATTTGGAAATTTATAAGAAAAATCAATACATCGCTGAATAAGGGTAACTTTACCTTGACAAATAAGATGCCCTAAAAATCTTACTTCTGTTAGAAATAGGCTCATTTTTGGTTTAGAAATCACCAGACCATTTTGTATAACAATTTTCTTGAAGATGTCTAAATGTTTAATATGCATTTCAAGAGTCTTTGAATAAACTAAAATATCATGAATATAAACAATGATGAAATCCAAACATGGATTAAAAATGTCACGGCTCTAGATCGGAGATAATAAACAGAAGGAAGAATAGTACCTTTAATGGACAACACCGGGGCCTACACAAATTTCAAGCTTTATTTATTAACTCCGGCAAGTATTCCGGCAAACTTACAAACCAAAGAGAGAAATTTTTACAAAGGAGGAGAGAGAACAAAAGACGAGAGAGAGGGTTCCGACTTGTGATTGATGTGTAGTATACGACATAGATATGATCTTTGTCTTCATGGATCTTGGAGAAACTAGTACTAAAAGTACAAGATTAGAAGAGGTTGATATACCTCACAACCTTGATTTGTTAAACAAATGGACTATTCCAAAAATTAATATTAAAACCATTTATGACTATGGTTGGTTTGATAAAATTTCTAATAAACAATTGATTAAAACTACTGAATAATCTATGGTGTTAAATTCATCAAAACATACTATTCGTTTGTTAAATAAATGAGATATTGACTTGTATAAATTACAATATAATTTCTCGCATATTGGTATGATACAAATTGCTTTTAAGCCATTAACTCTTAAAGGGGTTACCTGAAACATTTTTAGCTACATTACAGGATGCTAGAAATTTGAATTTTAGACAATTGTTGATGGGTTCAATCGAATCTACGGTGGCCTATGGTCCAGTTTATTTTAATACTCAGCCAAATTTACAGTTATCTTTGACTGATGCTAATATTCTTGATGCTTTAACCTTGAATGTTAAAATGCATGGTTATAATTATGCACCTGGATCTGAATTAATTTGTTTGTCTGATAGAATAAAGTTTAATTACTTTCTACGTTAAACCCAAGATGTAAGTTATATGATACATCTGCTGAAACAATTTTAGTAGAAACTAATTTTGCTAGATCTAAGGTCACTACTAGAAGACCTATAAAATAGGAAGAAATTAATTTTCCTACTACTTGGAGTTTAGCGTCAGTTATTCCTCCAAGTCAGATGGCAGATGCAGTCGCTAATTCTGAGTATTCTCATATTACTCAAAATCTTGATAGAAGGACTTGTATGCAGTTTAATGATATTCCATTTAGTAGACATTCATTTTCTTCTGCTAGAAGGTTGCCTGCTATGCATCATATTTCCCCTATTGATCCTACATATGGTCCGGGTCATAACCGTGCCGCTTTTTTGCATACTATTCCATCTGTAATATCTATGGATCAAAGTGATAAAATGGTTAGTAAAATAAAGAATAATCCTAGGTTAAACATTGTGCAAGCTAATGATATTGATTTCGACATTTCTAATAAGGATATTCCTTCATAGTCCGAAATGGATTTTGATCTTAATAATTCTTAATGATGAATGCACACCAAATAGATTTTAGTCCAGGTTCTCTGGCAAGAAAATATATTCAAAATAAACTTTTAAGTGATAAATGGAATCAGTTTAAAACATGGTTTTTTGACACTTATAGTGTAGATGATTTGAATAATATTTCTCAAGAGTTCTATGAAACCTTTGCGTTGCATAATCAAATTATGTATTTTGTACCTTAGTTTATAACCACTTATTTACCTTTATTCATTAACGTTCTTGAAAGATCTTATAAAGATGGAACTGTTAATATTATTAAGGCTATGTATCCACCTCAGTCAACTTTTGTTCTACCTAATAATACTAGCATCATTTTTACTGCCTTTCAAAAATTTATTGAAGAAGATGTTGCGGCAGTCAGCATCAACAAAATTAATAACTTAATTTCTCAAAATAATTATTTGGGTTTTTATGTGAAAGTATTAGGTGAATATATTGGTTCTCTTGATAAGAAATTAGATGAACTAACTTCTTTGATAGTTCAGATAAAAAATGATTTAAAAACTTCTGATAAAACTTCTTCTTCTTCTAAAAATCGTGATGATCTCACTATGTCCACTCCTATACAGAGACCTTCGGAGATTACAAATTTTAAATTAAAATCACTTTATGATTTTGAAGAACTTCTTAATAAAAAGTTTTTCAAAATTTAAAGCAAGTCCTATAGATTTAGTAGAAAATTTTGCTAATGCAATTGAAAATACTTTTGATTTTAAAGAGCATATTTCTTTAGAGTTTAATAAACTTCAGGGTTATCCCAAAAAGAATAGTGGGAAATTTGCAACTAAACCTAGTATGAAAACTTATTATTATAATAGACCCACTCCTCAAGATGTGCTTATGGAAGAACGAGATTGGAATTAGACTAATATGTCTTGTAGTGGTTCTGAGATATATGAATGGAACCTAGATGGGCTGACTGATAGAAAGCTTACTATTCTTGTTCATAGAATGCTTATGTATGCAACTATTTGCAAAAATATTCAAAACTTCGATAGAAATATTTGCAAGATGATAATTGCAGGTTTTACTGGCCAATGTCGAGGTTGGTGGGATAATTATATGACCATTGAACAAAAAGCTGCTGTAATTAATGCTGTCTCTAGTACCTCAGATGTTGATAACCTTGGTATGGCTCTTGTTGCGAATAGAGAAGATGCCATTTATACCTTAGTTTTAACTATTCTAGAACATTTTAATGGTAGATTTACCAATAAGTTTGAGACTATTCGTACTCTGTTAAACGGTCTATGCTGTAGAACTTTAGGAGAGTTTAGATGGTATAAAGATACTTATATGAGTAGAGTGATGGAACTATCGAAAAATAAGTATGAGCATTGGAAAGCTAAGTTTATAGATGGCCTTCCCCCATTATTTTCCTTAAGGGTTAAAAAGATCCTAAGAAATGAGAATGCTGAAATCCATTATGGAAGTTATACCTATGGTAGATTAATAGGCGTCTGCACTCAAGAGGGCATATATTTGTGCAATGAGTTAAAACTATCCAGACAGCTTAAGATAGATAAGCAAAGAGAAAGATCTCGGCTAGGAGACTTTTGTACCCAGTTTAGTTTATCAGAAATTTCGGACAAGCAGAAAACCAAGCATTAAGGAAACAATCCCGAAGAATCTTATAGGAAAAGAAGACATAGACGTAGGTCTAGAGAAGATCAGGATGAGAGAAAAGCCTCTCGTAAATCTAATAGATTTACTAAAAATAGGTCTAGGCGAGAACTTGCAAAGATTAAGTGTTATAAATGCGGAAAATTCAGTCATATAGCACCTAATTGTAAGCTTGAAAAGCTAAAAACCTTAGAACTAGATGAGGAGGTCTATAGTGTCCTTTACACTTCTGGTTCGGAGTTAGATTATGATTCTAAGTCAAGTTCGGATAAAAATGATTCTCCTGATATTTTTGATAATACTCAGCATGATAATAATGCATGTGATACTTGTAAATTTGGGCAAGGTCATATTTGTTCTTGTGAAAATGATGAATTTTATAAATTACAATCTCAATTTGAAGATTTAAATCTTAATGCTACTACTTCTGATAATGTAATAGAACTTTTAAAAGAAGTTACTGATAATGATATCGATGAAAAGATTATTCGATTAGCTGCTAATAATACGGCTAGTTCTTCAAAAAACTTTGTTAAACAAAAGAATGATTTCGAATTTGAATATTTGGCTCCTTATTCTACATCTGAAATTCATAACCGACTTAATAAACAAGCTGTTTCTACAAGAAATTCTTCTTTTGATGATTTGAAAAATGAAATTGAAAATTTGAAAAATGAGATTAAATCAGTTAAGAAAAATCAAATGATTTGTGATCACTGTATTACTAAGATAGAAACTACTAATAGCACAGGGAAAAATATTATTGAAGAAAATACTCTTGCAAAACCTGTCAATCCTGATCCTAGACAAGGTATGTTTCTAGGAATGATGTAAACTCTCACTGCTCATAAATTATATGTTAAATGCACCATATTAATTGATAATAGTTTTTTTTATAACAAATATTGCTATGATTGATAGTGGAGCAGATGTTAGTTGTATTCAAGAAGGTCTAGTACCTACGAAGTATTTTGAAAAGACAACTCACATGGTAAAATCTGCATCAGGTCATGCTTTAGATATAAAGTATAAATTACCTAATACGTGCATTTGCCAAAATAAAGTTTGCATACCGCATTTCTTTTTCTTGGTCAAAAATCAGTTATACCCTCCAATAATTCTTGGAACACCATTCATAAATGTTATTTATCCATTCACTAGCATAATTGCTAAGGGTTTTTCTGCTACTTATGAAAATCAGAATATTAGTTATACTTTGTTACTGATCCTATATCTCGTGACATTAATGCTTTAATTAATATGAAACAAAAGCATGTTGATTCTTTATAGCTAGAATTATTTAGTATGAATATATTTGATACTTTAGAATCCACCAAAGTACAGCAAAAAAATTAAATTGATTTCTGAACAAATGGCTATTGATATCTGTGTCGATCATCCCAGCGCTTTTTCGAATCGTAAAAAACATATTGTGACTCTTCCTATGAAGATAATTTCTCGGAGGATAATATTCCCACTAAATCTCGTCCTTTTCAGATGAACGCTGAATTGGTAGAATTCTGATATTGATAATTTATTACAGAAAGGCTTGATAAAACCTTCTAAATCTCCTTGGCCATGCACTGCATTCTATGTTAACAATGCAGCGGAAAATGACCGAGGTGTCCCCTGGTTGGTAATAAATTATAAACCTTTGAATAAATATTTAAAATGGATTATGTATCCAATTCCAAATAAAAGAGACTTACTATCACGATTATATGATGCTAATATCTTCTCTAAATTTGATTTACAATCAAGTTATTGGCAGATTCAGATATGTAAGGAACATTTTTATAAAACTGACTTTAATGTGTCGTTTGGTCAATATGAGTGGAATGTTATGCCTTTTGGTTTGAAAAATGCACCTTCTGAATTTCAAAAAATAGTGAATGACATTTTTAATCCATATTTGGATTTCATCATTGTTTATATTGATGATATTTTAGTTTATTCAAAGACTCTTGAAATGCGTATTAAACATTTAGACATTTTTAAGAAAATCGTTATACTAAATGGTTTGGTGATTTCTAAACCAAAAATGAGCCTATTTCAAACAGAGGTAAGATTTTTAGGGCATCTTATTTGTCAAGGTAAAGTTACCCCTATTCAGCGATCTATTGATTTTGCTTCAAAATTTCCAGATGTTATTAAAGATCGAACGTAACTTCAAAGATTCTTGGGAAGTGTTAATTGTATATCTCCTTTTTATAAAAATCTTTATAGAGATTTGGCTCCTTTATATGAGCGACTAAAAAAGGATCATAAATTACCTTGGACTGATAGTCACATCAATTTGGTAAAGAACATTAAACTACGAGTTTAATCTTTGCCTTGTTTAACTCTTGCCAACCCTACCTGGCAAAAGATTGTTGAGACAGATGCGTCTAACATTGGTTATGGAGGAATTCTAAAACAAATTAATCCTCATGATAGAACTGAATATTTAAACAGATTTCTTTCAGGAAAATGGAGCGATGCTCAGAAAAAATATGCTACGGTTGCTCATGAAGTGTTAACCATTGTTAAATGTGTATTAAAATTTCAAGATGATTTATATAATCAAAAGTTCCAGATAAAAACGGATGCTCAATCTGTAAAATACATGTTTGATAAAGATTTTAAACATGATGCTTCGAAATTAATGTTTGCTAGGTGGTAGGCCCAATTAGCTGCTTTTGATTTCGATATTCATTATAAAAAGGGGAGTGATAACTCTCTTCCGAATTTCTTATACAGAGAATATCTATCATTTTAAATGGTATTCTTAACTTCTCTTCTTTTAAATAAAATTTTGATTACCATCATAAAAGCTGTACCTCTCAATAGAGATTTATAGGAAATAATTATATACAAAGTAGTAGATGCCATGATGAGAGAGATCATCTCAGAAATCTTTTCGTATGAAGAAATTATTGATTTTTATGACATCGACCTCGAATCAAACTAAATGTTTTGTTTGTAGGATGGATCCTCCTTGGGTGACCAAGGTTCGAGGAAAATCAGGCTATGCTAGAGGAAGGGGAAGATCATCCCTAGGAGCATCAGGATCGTTATATGGATCCTCTTCATCCAATCATCCCATTATACAGAGAGGAGGGCTGAATCTGGTGAACTTGAAAGGTTCTTCAAAAGAAGTTTCTTCTATTCATCTAGAAGATATTCCAGAAAAGAATACATTATACGCCCAGCTACAAGAATATCTATCTCAGAAGAAAAGTGAGAAAAGTGATACTTTTGCATCTATAGCAAAGGATGATCTTGATGATATCAAGTCTTATGAAAAGGTGGCAAAGAAAGATATAATATTTCTTTTAGAAAACGCTGAGATTCAGCGAAAAGAAGAACCCTGGAAGATATTCCAGTGATATTTAATTAATGGATTATATTTCCCAAGTGCATCCTATAAAACCCGTTCATATTATGAAACTATTCTGAGCAGCACATGAAGTGTAGATTTTCAACACTTCTCGGGATACAATACCAGCGAGAATGTTTATAACTTCTCTAAAATGATTAAAAAAAAATTATTTCAATCGAAGATTGGGGGATTTCCTCAATGAAAGAGAGACAGATTTGTCTTAAAAAAGACCCTACAAACTTCACTTAGTGGGATTATATTAATGCCTTCAGCAAAGTTCTCTATTATAATAATGAGAGACATAAGCATACTTGGTTTATAAAGGTTTGTGGAAAGATATTTTCAGAACCTATTCCTAATTGGTTTCTCAACTGGTGGTCATACCATGGTCTACGGTAAAGATTTTACCAGAACCTTTTTTTAAGTTATATAGGAAATGGGTTAAGGTCTCACCAGATCTTAATAAATTATACCATACAGATCATAGCTGCTATTTAGAACAAATTGAACAAATTTATTATTTTATAGAATTCTCTATTCCATGGATCCATAGATGGACTCCAGAAGTTGGTTTTACGAATGAAAAAATTCCATGCTTATATCGGACATATTATAATAATTTTTGGGACAAAATGATGAAAAAGGATCCCAAAACAAAGGTCTTATACAAACAAGAACTGTTGGATGTTATATCATAGACAATTAGTGATTATAGTTCTTCTCCAGATAAGGGGATAGTAGCTGATAACTCGGTTAAACATATGGCTCGAAGAATTTCAAATCAAGAGGGGGACAAAGAAGCCTTGATAAATAATTATTTGGAAGAAGTTAGGAGAAGTTTACTTCTAAATATCACTCGCTATGCTAAATCAGATGCTTCGATGCAAAGTGAAACAAGTGAGGATACTTGAGATGACATTCAAGAATATGAATCAACAGCAAAAGCGATGTGACAAAAAGATCAAGATTATCTTCAAGAATTAAAAAATAAGGCAAAAGAATGCTGATTGTCTTTATCAAATAGTAGAAAGACTGTTGATCCACAACAGATATACTGTTATAGGGGCCCATTGATGAGGACCCATTACTATTGCTAGATTCCTTTTCTTTTCTATAAATAAGGTCATTTGTAAGTTAGAAGAGACGGGTTTGGAGAACCCCCTCTCTCTCTTCTTTTGTTCTCTCTCCTCCTTTGTAAAAATTTCTCTCTTTGGTTTGTAAGTTTACCAGGATACTTGCCGGAGTTAATAAATAAAGCTTGAAGTTTGTGTAGGCCCCGTTGTTGGCCATTAAAACCTGTAATTATCATCTTGCAAATATTTCTATCGGAGTTTTGAACATTTTTGCAAATAGTTGCATACATACGCATTCTATGAACAAGAATAGTAAGCTATCTATTAGTCAGCCTATCTACGTTCCATTCATAAATCTAAGAACCGCTATAAGACGTATTAGTCTGATTCCAATCTCATTCTTCTATAAGCACATCTTGAGGAGTGGGTCTATTATAATAATAAGTTTGCATACTAGGTTTAGTTGCAAATTTCCCACTATTCTTTTTTGGGATAACCCTGAAGTTTATTAAACTCTAAAGAAACATGCTCTTTAAAATCAAAAGTATTTTCCATTTCATTAGCAAAATTTTCTGATAAATCCATAGGACTTGCTTTAAATTCTGAAAAATTTTTATTAAGAAGTTCTTCAAAATCATAAAGTGATTTTAATTTAAAATCTGTAATCTCCGGAGGTCTCTGCACAAGAGTGGACATATTGAGCTCATCAGGATTTTTAGAAGAAGAAGAAGCTTTATCAGAAGTTTTTAAATCATGTTTTATCTGAATTATCAAAACAGTTAGTTCATCTAATTTCTTATCAAGAGAACCAATATGTTCACCTAATACTTTCACATAAAGACCCAAATAATTATTTTGAGAAATTAAGTTATTAATTTCATTGATGCTGACTGCCGCAACATCTTCGTCAATAAATTTTTGAAAGGCAGTAAAAGTGATGCCAATATTATTAGGTAGAATAAAAGTTGACTGAGGTGGATACACAACCTTAATAATATTACTAGTTCCATCTTTATAAGATCTTTCAAGAATGTTAATGAATAAATGTAAAGAAGTGGTTATAAACCAAGGTACAAAATACATAATTTGATTATGCAACGCACAGGTTTCATAGAACTCTTGAGAAATATTATTCAAATCATCTACATTATAAGTGTCAAAAAACCATGTTTTAAACTGATTCCATTTATCACTTAAAAATTCATTTTGAATATATTTTCTTGCTAGAGAACCTGGACTAAAATCTATTTGGTGTGCATTCATCATCAAGAATTATTAAGATCAAAATCCATTTCGAACTGTGAAGGAATATCCTTATCAGAAATGTCGGAAGCAATATCATTAGCATGCACAATGTTTAACCTAGGATTAATCTTTATTTTACTAACCATTTTATCACTTTGATCCATAGATATTACAAATGGAATAGTATGCAAAGAAGCGGCACGGTTACGAGCCAAACCATAGGTAGGATCAATAGGGGAAATATGATGCATAGAAGGCAACCTTCTAGCAGAAGAAAATGAATGTCTACTAAAGGGAATATCATTAAACTGCATACAAATCCTTCTATCGGGATTTTGAGTAATATGAGAATACTCAGAATTAGTGACTGCATCTGCCATCTGGCTTGGAGGAATAACTGATTCTAAAGTCCAAGTAGTAGAAAAATTAATTTCTTCCCATTTTATAGGTCTTCTAGTAGTGACCTTTGATCTAGCAAAATTAATTTCTACTAAAATTGTTTCAGCAGATGTATTATATAACTTACATCTTGGGTTTAACGTAGAAAGTAATTAAAATATATTCTATAAGACAAACAAATTAATTCAGATCCAGGTGCATAATTATAACCATGCGTTTTAATATTCAAGGTTAAAGCATCAAGAATATTAGCATCAGTCAAAGATAACTATAAATTTGGCTGAGTATTAAAATAAACTGGACCATAGGCCACCGTAGATTCGATTGAACCCATCAACGATTGTCTAAAATTCAAATTTCTAGCATCATGTAAA
This sequence comes from Solanum pinnatisectum, assembly GCA_035578085.1. NCBI lineage: Eukaryota > Viridiplantae > Streptophyta > Magnoliopsida > Solanales > Solanaceae > Solanum > Solanum pinnatisectum. The sequence goes on from JAWPEI010000018.1 coordinate 285,072, forward strand.
GAGGCTAAAAATGTTTCAAGTAACCCTTTAAGAGTTAGTGGCTTAATAGCAATTTGTATCATACCAATATGGAAGAAATTATACTGTAATTTATATAAGTCAATATCTCGTTTATTTAACAAACGAATAGTCTGTTCTGACGAATTTAACGCCAAAGATTGTTCAGTAGTTTTAATCAATTGTTTATTAGAAATTTTATCAAATCAACCGTAGTCATAAATGGTTTTAGTATTAATTTTTGGAATAGTCCATTTGTTTAACAAATCAAGGTTGTGACGTATATCAACCTCTTCTAGTCTTGTACTTTTAGTACTAGTTTCTCCAAGATACATGAAGACAAAGATCATATCTATGTCGTATACTTCACATCAATCTCATACTTACTATGAAAGTTCCTAGGCTCTGATACCACAACGAAACAGGATCTCAGAAGACGGGCGGTAGTCCGCGCGGTCATCTTCAATCTAGCTTGTCAACATCTGAATTCAAGGAATAAATCCGAATCAAAATACATACAAATTTTTATAGTTTAATGATTGTATGAAAGGTCTAATCCTTTTACCCAAGCAAGGGGCCTGTTGAGATTCAAATACGTATTGTTATTAAGCCCATGTGTCTAGTAGTTCTAACTGGGTATAGGGCACCATTTTTCAACTTTTTAATGGGCTTAGAACCACAGCTTGCTAGATGCAGTTTCTAAGACAAAGCTAATAACGTATTGCATCAAATTTGACTGTACCAGCCATGTCGGAACCAAGTCAAGAAACCATATAGAAATTTATTCATATTTAGATAAAACCTGGATCTTTCATAGTAGATATAAAAGTGAAGTTAGATATGCGACATAGATATGAAGCTTTTAGCCGGACATAGTCACGGCTCTAGATCGGAGAAAATAAATAGAAGTAAGAATAGTACATTTAATGGCCAACACCGGGGTCTACACAAACTTCAAGCTTTATTTATTAACTCCAGCAAGACAAAGATCATATCTATGTCATATACTTTACATCAATCTCATACTTACTATGAAAGTTCCTAGGCTCTGATACCAACGAAACAGGATCTCAGAAGATGGGCGGTAGTCCGCGCGGTTATCTTTGTTCTAGCTTGTCAACATCCGAATTCAAGGAATAAATCTGAATCAAAATACATACAAATTTTATATAGTTTAATGACTGTATGGAAGGTCTAATCCTTTTACCCAAGCAAGGGGCCTGTCGAGGTTCAAATACGTATTGTTATTGAGCCCATGTGTCTAGCAGTTCCAATCGGGTATAGGGCGCCCTATTCAACTTTTTAATGGGCTTAGAACCACGACTTGCTAGACGGAGTCACTAAGACAATGCCAATAACGTATTGCATCAAATCTAACTGTACCAGTCATCTTGAAACCATATAGAAATTTATTCATATTTAGATAAAGTCTAGATCTTTCATAGTAGATATAAAAGTGAAGTTAGATATGCAACATAGATATGAAGCTTTTAGCTGGACATAGTCACGGCTCTAGATCGGAGAAAATAAACAGAAGTAAGAATAGTACCTTTAATGGTCAACACCGGGGTCTACACAAACTTCAAGATTTATTTATTAACTCTGGCAAGTATTCCGGTAAGCTTACAAACCAAAGAGAGAAATTTTTACAAAGGCAGAGAGAGAACAAAAGAAGAGAGAGGGGGTTCTAAAAACCTGCCTCTTCTAAGTTACAAATGGCTTTATTTATAGAAATGAAAAGGAATCTAGCTATAGTAATGGGTCCTTATCAGTGGGCACCTATAACAGTATATCTACTATGGATCAACAGTCTTTCTACTGTTTGATAAGGACAATCAACATTCTTTTGCCTTATTTTTTAATTCTTGAAGATAATCTTGATCTTTTTGTCGCATCGCTTTTGTTGTTGATTCATATTCTTGAATGTCATCTCGAGTATCCTTACTTGTTTCACTTCGCATCGAAGCGTTTGATTTAGCATAGTGAGTGATATTTAGAAGTAAATTTCTCCTAAATTTTTCCAAATAATTATTTATCAAGGCTTCTTTGTCGCCCTCCTGAATTGAAATTCTTCGAGCCATATGTTTAACTGAGTTATCAACTACTATCCCCTTATCTAGAGAAGAACTGTAATCACTAATTGTCTGTGATATAACATCCAGCAGTTCTTGTCTGTATAAGACCTTTGTTCTGGGGTCCTTTTTCATCATTTTGTCCCAAAAATTATTATAATATGTCCGATGTAAGCATGAAATTTGTTCATCCGTAAAACCAACTTCTGGAGCCATGGAATAGAGAATTCTATAAAATAATAAATTTGTTCAATTTGTTCTAATTAGCATATATGATCTGTATGGTATAATTTATTAAGATCTGGTGAGACCTTAACCCATTCCCTATATAACTTAAGAAAAAGTTCTGGTAAAATCTTTACCGTTGGACCATGGTATGACCACCAATTGAAAAACCAATTAGGAATAGGTTCTGAAAATATCTTTCCACAAACCTTTATAAACCAAGTATGCTTGTGTCTCTCATTATTATAATAGAGAACTTTGTTGAATGCATTAATATAATCCCAATAAGTGAAGTTTGTAGGGACTTTTTTAAGACTGATCTGTCTCTCTTTCATTGAGGAAATCCCCCAATCTTCGATTGAAATGATTTGTTTTCTAATCATTTAAGAGAAGTTATAAACATTCTCGCTGGTATTGTATCCCGAGCAGTGTTGAAAATCTATACTTCCTGTGCTGCTTAGAATAATTTCATAATATGAACGGGTTTTATATGATTCACCCGGGAAATATAATCCATTAATTAAATATCGCTGGAATATCGTCCAGGTTTCTTCTTTTCGCTGAATATCAGCATTTTCTAAAAGAAATATTATTTCTTTCTTTGCCACCTTTTCATAAGACTTGATATCATCAAGATTTTCCTTTGCTATAGATGAAAAAGTATCACTTTTCTCACTTTTCGTCTGAGATAGATATTCTTGTAGCTAGGCGTATAACGGGTTGTTTTATGGAATATCTTCCAGATGAATAGAAGAAACTTCTTTTGAAGAACTTTTCAAGTTCACTAGACTCATCCCTCATCTTTGTATAATGGGATGATTGGATGAAGAGGATCTATATGACGATCCTGATGCTCCTGGGGATGATTTTCCCCTTCCTCTGGCATAGCCTGATTTTCCTCGAACCTTGGTCACCCAAGGAGGATCCATCCTACAAACAAAATATTTAGTTTGATTTGAGGTCAATGTCATAAAAATCAATAATTTCTTCATATAAAAATATTTCTGAGATGATTTCTCTCATCATGGTATCTACTACTTTGTATCTAAAAGAAGAGGAGTTAAGAATTCTATTTAAAATGATAGATATTCTTTGGATAAGAAATCCGGAAAAGAGTTATCACTCCCCTTTTTATAATGAATATCGAAATAAAAGGAGCTAATTGGGCCTGCCACCTAGCAAACATTAATTTTGAAGCATCATGTTTAAAATCTTTATCAAACATGTATTTTACAGATTGAGCATCCATTTTTATCAAGAAATTTTGATTATATAAATCATCTTGAAATTTTAATACACATTTAACAATGGTTAACATTTCATGAGCAACCGTAGCATATTTTTTCTGAGCATCGCTCCATTTTCCTGAAAGAAATCTGATTAAATATTCAGTTCTATCATGAGGATTAATTTGTTTTAGAATTCCTCCATAACCAATGTTAGACGCATCTGTCTCAACAATCTTTTGCCAGGTAGGGTTGGCAAGAGTTAAACAAGGCAAAGATTGAACTCGTAGTTTAATGTTCTTTACCAATTTGGTGTGACTATCAGTCCAAGGTAATTTATGATCCTTTTTTAGTCGCTCATATAAAGGAGCCATATCTCTATAAGGATTTTTATAAAAAGGAGATATATAATTAAGACTTCCCAAAAATCTTTGAAGTTGCGTTTGATCTGTAATAACATTTGGAAATTTAGAAGCAAAATCAGTAGATCGCTGAATAAGGGTAACTTTACCTTGACAAATAAAATGCCCTAAAAATCTTACCTCTGTTTGAAATAAGCTCCTTTTTGGTTTAGAAATCACCAAACCATTTTGTTTAACGATTTTCTTGAAAATGTCTAAATGTTTAATATGCATTTCAAGAGTCTTTGAATAAACTAAAATATCATCAATATAAACAATGATGAAATCCAAATATGGATTAAAAATGTCATTCATTATTTTTTGAAATTCAGAATGTGCGTTTTTCAAACCAAAAGGCATAACATTCCACTCAAATTGACCAAACGGCACATTAAAGGCGGTTTTATAAGAATGTTCCTTAAATATCTGAATCTGCCAATAACCTGATTTTAAATCAAATTTAGAGAGGATATTAGCATCATATAATCATGATAGTAAGTCTCTTTTATTTGGAATAGGATACCTAATCCATTTTAAATATTTATTCAAAGGTTTATAATTTATTACCAACCTGGGGACACCTCGTTCTTTTTCCGCTGCATTGTTAACATAGAATGCAGTGCATGATGAAGGAGATTTAGAAGGTTTTATCAAGCCTTTCTATAATAAATTATCAATTTCTTTTTTGCAGAATTCTACCAATTTAGCGTTCGTCTGACAAGGACGAGATTTAGTGGGAATATTATCCTCCGAGAAATTATCTTCATAGGGAAGAGTCACAATATGCTTTTTACAATTCCAAAAAGCACTGGGATGATTGGCATAGATATCAACTGCCATTTGTTCAAAAATCAATTTAATTTTTTTCCTGTACTTTAGTGGATTTTAAAGTGTCAAATATATTCATACTAAATAATTCTAGCTGTAAAGAATCAACATACTTTTGTTTCCTATAAATTAAAGAATTAATGTCACGAGATATAGGATCAGTAATAAAAGTATAACTAATATTCTGATTTTCATAAGTTGTAGAAAAACCCTTAGCAGTTATGCTAGTGAATGGATAAATAGCATTTATGAATGGTGTTCCAAGAATTATTGGAGGGTATAACTGATTTTTGACCAATAAAAAGAAATGCGGTATGCAAACTTTATTTTGGCAAATGTGAGTATTAGGCAATTTATACTTTATATCTAAAGCATGACTTGATGCAGATTTTACCATGTGAGTTGTCTTTTCAAAATACTTTGTAGGTACTAGACCTTCTTGAATATAACTAACATCTGCTCCACTATCAATCATAGCAATATTGGTTATAGAAAAACTATTATCAATTAAAATGGTGCATTTAACATACCATTTATGAGCAGTGACAATTTGCATTATTCCTAGAAACATACCTTGTCTAGGATCAGGATTAACAGGTTTTGCAAGAGTATTTTCTTCAGCAATATTTTTCCCTTTGCGATTAGTAGTTTCTATCTGAGTAATACGGTGATAACAAATCATTTGATTTTGCTTAATTGATTTAATTTCATTTTTCAAATTTTCAATTTCATTTTTCAAATCATCAAAAGAAGAATCTCTTGTAGAAACAGTTTGTTTATTAAGTTCGGTTATGAATTTCGGATATAGAATAAGGAGCCGAATATTCAAATTCTAAATCATTCTTTTGTTTAATAAAATTTTTCAAAGAACTAGCCGTAATACTAGCGGCTAATCGAATAATCTTTTCATGGAGATCATTATCAGTAACTTCTTTTAAAAGTTCTATTACATTATCAAAAGTAATAGTATTAAGATTTAAATCTTCACATTGAGATTGTAATTTATAAAATTCATCATTTTCATAAGAACAAATATCACCTTGCCCAAATTTACAAGTATCACAGGCATTATTATCATGCTGAGTATTATCAGAAATATCAGGAGAATCTTTTTTATCGGAACTTGACTCAAAATCATAATTTGACTCCGAACCAGAAGTGTAAAGGACACTATAGACCTCCTCATATAGTTCTAAGGTTTTTAGCTTTTCAAGCTTACAATTAGGTGCTATATGACCGAATTTTCCACATTTATAACACTTAATCTTTGCAAGTTCTCGCCTAGACCTATTTTTAGTAAATCTATTAGATTTACGAGAGGGTTTTCTCTCATCCCGATCTTCTCTAGACCTATGTCTATGTCTTTTTTTCCTATAAGGTTCTTCGGGATTGTTTCCTCTATGTTTGGTTTTTTGTTTGTCCGAAATTTCTGGTAAACCAAAATGGGTACAAAAGTCTCCTAGCTGAGATCTTTCTCTTTGCTTAATAATCTTAAGCTGTCTGGATAGTTTTAACTCATTGCATAAATTTATGCCCTCTTGAGTGCAGACGCTTATTAATCTACCATAGGTATAACTTCCATAAGGGATTTCACCATTCTCATTTCCTAGGATCTTTTTAACCCTTAAGGCAAATAATGGGGGAAGGCCATCTATAAACTTAGCTTTCCAATGCTCATACTTATTTTCCGGTAATTCCATCACTCTACTCGTATAAGTATCTTTATACCATCTAAACTCTTCTAAAGTTCTACATCGTAGACCGTTTAACAGAGTACGAACAATCTCAAACTTATTGGTAAATCTACCATTAAAATGTTCTAGAATAGTTAAAACTAAGGTATAAACAACATCTTCTCTATTCGCAACAAGAGCCATACCGAGGTTGTTATTATTATTATTATTATTATTATTATTAATATTATTATTATTATTATTATGATTATTGTTATTGTTGTTGTTGTTGTTGTTGTTGTTGTTGTTGTTGTTATAATTACCCCTATTCAGCGATCTATTGATTTTGTCTCTAAATTTCCTGATGTTATTACAGAGCGGACACAATTGCAAAGATTTTTGGGAAGTCTAAATTATATATCTCCCTTTTATAAAAAGCTATCTAGAGATTTGGCTCCTTTATATGAAAGATTAAAAAGGATCATAAATAGCCTTGGACAGATAGCCATACCACTCTGGTAAAGAATATTAAACTTAGAGTTTAATCTTTACCTTGTTTAACTCTTTCTAACCCTGCTTGGCAAAAGATTGTGGAGACAGATGCGTCTAACATTGGTTATGGAGGAATTTAAAAACAACTTAATCCTCATGATAAAACAGAATACTTGATTAGATTTCATTTAGGAAAATGGAGCGATGCTCAGAAAAAATATGCTACGGTTGAGCATGAAATGCTAACCATTGTTAAATGTGTATTAAAATGTCAGGACGATTTATATAATAAAAAATTCTTGATAAAAATAGATGCTCAATCAGTGAAATATATGTTTGATAAAGATTTCAAACATGATGTTTCAAAATTAATGTTTGCTAGGTGGCAGGCCCAGTTAGCACCTTTCGATTTTGTAATTCATTATAAAAGGGGAAGTGATAAATCTCTTCCAGATTTCTTATCTAGAGAATTTCTATCATCTTAAAAATGGGTTTTTTTATCTCCTCTTCTATCAGATAAAATTTTGATTACTATCATAAAGGCTGTACCTCTTAATAGAGATTTACAGGAACTGATTATATCCAAAATAATAGATGCTATGATGAGGAAGATCATCTCATAAATCTTCTTATATGAAGAAATTATTGATTTTTATGACATCGACCTCGAATAAAACAAAATGTTTTATTTGTAGGATGGATCCTCCTTGGGTGAGCAAGGTTCGAGAAAAATTGGGTTATACCAGAGGAAGGGGAAGATCATCCCCAGGAACATCAGGATCTTCATACAGATCCTCTTCATCTAATTCTCCTATCATACAGTGAGGTGGGATAAGTTTGGTAAACTTGAAAAGTTCTTCCAAAGAAGTTTCTTCTATTCATCTGGATGATATTCCAGAAAACAATCCGTTATACGCCCAGTTACAAGAATATCTATCTCAGAAGAAAACTGGGAAAAGTGATACTTTTGCATCAATAGCCAAAGAAGACGTTGATGATATCAAGTCTTATGAAAAAGTGGCAAAGAAAGAAATAATATTTCTTTTAGAAAACGTTGAGATTCAGCGGAGAGACGAACCCTGGAAGATATTTCAGTGTTATTTAATTAATGGATTATATATTTTCCGGGTGAATCATATAAAACTCGTTCATATTTTGAAATCATTTTGATCAACACAGGAAGTGTAGATTTTCAACACTTCTCAGGATACAATACCAGCGAGAATGTTTATAATTTCTCCAAAATGATCATAAAGCAAATTATATCAATTGAAGATTGGGGAATTTCCTCGATGAAAGAAAGGCAGATCAGCATCAATAAAGTCCCTATAAATTTCACTTACTGGGATTATATTAACGCTTTTAGAAAAGTTCTCTACTATAATAACAAGAGACACAAGCATACTTAGTTTATAAAAATTTGTGGAAAAATATTTGCAGGGCCAATTCCCAATTGGTTTCTCAACTGGTGGTCATACCATGGTCCCATGGTAAATATTTTACCGGAACCTTTCCTTAAATTATATAAAGAGTGGGTTAAGGTCTCACCAGACCTTAATATTATACCATGCAGATCATATCTGCTATTTAGAACAAATTGAACAAATTTATTATTTTATAGAATTCTCTATCCCATGGATCCATAAATGGACTCCAGAAGTTGGTTTTACAGAGGATCAAATTCCATGCTTATATCGGATTTATTATAATAATTTTTGGGACAAGATGATGAAAAAAGATCCCAAAATAAAGGTCTTATACGGACAAGAACTTTTGGTTATTATATCCCAAATAATTTGCGACTATAGTTCCTCTCCGGATAAAGGGCTAATAGCTGATAACTCGGTCAAGCACATTGCTCGAAGAATTTCTGATCAAGAAGGCGACAAAGAAGCATTAATAAATAATTATTTGGAGGAAGTTAAAAGAAATTTATTCCTAAATATTACTCACTATGCTAAGTCAGACGTGTCTATGCATAGTGAAACGAAGGATGATACTCGAGATGATGATATTCAAGAAACACAGATGTATGCATCAACTGCAGAAGCAATGCGACAAAAAGATTAAGATTATCTTCAGGAATTAAAAGAGAAGGCAAAAGAAAGTTGATTGTCTTTGTCAAACAGTAGAAAGACTGTTGATCCACAATAGATGTACTATTACTAGGGCTCATTGATAAGGACCTATTACTATAGTTAGATTCCTTTTGTTTTCTATAAATAAAGTCTTTTGTAACTTAGAACAAGCAGGTTTTTAGAACCCCCTCTCTCTCTTCTTTTGTTCTCTCTCATCCTTTGTAAAAATTTCTCTCTTTGGTTTGTAAGTTTACTGGAATACTTGCTGGAGTTAATAAATAAAGCTTGAAGTTTGTGTAGGCCTCGATGTTGGCCATTAAAGGTACTATTCTTACTTTTGTTTATTCTCTCCGATCTAGAGCCATAACTATGTCCGGCTAAAAGCTTCATATCTATGTCGCATATCTAACTTCACTTTTATATCTACTATGAAAGATCTAGACTTTATCTAAATATGAATAAATTTCTATACGGCTGGTACAATTAGATTTGATGCAATACGTTATTGGCTTTGTTTTAGTGACTCCGTCTAGTGAGCCGTGGTTCTAAGCCTGTTAAAAAGTTGAAAAGGGCGCCCTATACCCGGTAAGAACTGCTAGACACATGGGCTCAATAACAATACGTATTTGAATCTCTACAGGCCCCTTTCTTGGGTAAAAGGACTTTCATATAGTCATTAAACTATATAAAAATTTGTATGTATTTTGATTCGGATTGATTCCTTGAATTTGGATGTTGACAAGCTAGATTGAAGATGATCGCGCAGACTACCGCCAGTCTTTTGAGATCCTGTTTCGTTGGTTGATAAGCTAGATTGAAGATGACCGCGCGGACTACGGCCAGTCTTCTGAGATCCTGTTTCATTGATTATTATTATTATTATTATGATTATTATGATTATTATGATTATTATGATTATTATGATTATGATTATTAT